>JAHNEJ010000845.1:0-174976 GCA_022559845.1 Amorphophallus konjac | reverse complement strand
TCCAATATCTCCATTGGCATGAGGGCCATACTCTCGAAGTGGCATCTGCAGGGGCTCCTTATTCACGCCAAGCATTACGAGAAGATTCGTATGGACTGGGCGGCTATGGGCGCGCTAGTGGAGGTCTGGCATCCCCAGACCCACACTTTTATCTTCCCGACCTTTGAGGTGACCATCCTCCTCGAGGAGGTGGAACTTCTGCTCGGTTTGAAGAAATTCAAGAGTGACGGGAAGGTGAAGGCTATGCGGATGCTGACACGGGGTACTTCTGAAAGCGTCCTTGGAAGCTTCATGCCGCCCGACGCAGCTAGAAAGGTCCGTACTCAGAAGGGGATCGATCTCCAAAAGCTTGCGGAGTGGGTCATGGACGCCCTGAGAGGGTCACCAGACGATGACTATTTGGAGGGAATCATGAAGGGGTTCACCATTTGTCTGGCGGGTGCTCTCTTGTTCCCTTATACCGACAACATAGTGGAGGAAGACCAACTGAGTGCTATCTGCGGGATCTGGCGTGGAAAGAGGGTGGGACCCGCCGTCCTCGCCTATCTTTACAGCGGTCTTACTGCCTCGAGCCTGGGTAAGCCTCCATTTGGTTGTGCACTTGTCTTGAATTGCTGGCTGGATTTGCATTTCAAATTCGACCACCGCGGGGGAATGCCAACCGCTTCGAAGCTCTTCCAACAAAGCCCGCTTCACCACATAGCCGACGTGTTAGGCTTTGGTGGTACTGTAGTGAACCGCGTTCCGTGGCTGAAGAAACGTGAAGACTGGCGGTCTCACTTCCGCACCGTGACACAAGGCTTCTTCACTTGCGCACCGGCATGTTTGCTTTCGCTTGATCTCCTCATGAGGCCTTCTCCCGAAGTCGATCTTCAACTGATCGGCGCGACCGAGTTTGTTCTTTACAACGCGCATCGGTGCTGCCTCAGATTGGCATCCCACGCCATTCGTTCCCGCCACCGACTGGCATCGTTCCCTTGAAGAAGAGGGAGTTGGGTACTGAAGCGGACGCGAAGGAAGCGAAGGCCATTAAAGCTCCCTGGAAGACAAGTGTTGCGGGAAAGGCGTTAGCGCACGTGGTGGAAGAATGCGAGCCGTGGAGGGCTTATGTAACCGAACTGGGGAAGTTAAGGCCTAAAGCGCCTAAGCCCCTGATGTAGTTCACTCTGCTTTTCTGATGGAATAAAATTTGGCATTTGGATGTTTCGGACCCCGTCCCCTTAATTATTATCTTTTTTATGGTTTTTATTTTTCTTTGTGTTTTTTATTTTGTTTGGATTATATACATATTCTTATCTTTTTTACTTTTATTATATAAATATTTTTTTTTTTGAAAAATTTTTTTATTATGGGGGCGTCCAGGGGTCTGGACGCCCCTAATTTTATTTTATTTTTATTTTGTTTTTTTGTTTTGGGAGCGTCCAGTGTCCCGGACGCCCCAAATTTTATTTTTATATTTTGTTTGATTTTTTTGTTTTGGGGGCGTCCAGGCGCCTGGACGCCCCAAAATTTTTTGAATTTTGAAAAAAAAATAAAAATTATGGGGGCGTCCAGGCGCCTGGACGCCCCAAAGAAGGTAACCCTATTTATAAGGGCTGCCCCCCCCCTTTTGCTCATTTACTGTTCAATCTGACGACCCAGTCACCCAGACGACCTATTCTTAGTCCCCATGGAGCGAGGAGGATCGAGCCAGGTTCCAGGGAAGCGAAAACGACTGGCTCGTCGTGCGAGGAGGTTGAGGGATGATGCCGAGGAGGCTGCAGCAGAGGAGATTGCTGCGGAGGAGGGGATGGAGGTGCCTCTCCTGGCCGCGGAGGCTGCTGCGGATGCTGGTGACGCGGGAGAGGATGATCACGACCCGGTAAGTACCTCGGAATCCTCACTCTGTGGTTCAATAGGCTAAAACGGGTGTACGAGAGGTTGTGAGAGAGAGGCGGGTAGTGAGAGAAGGAGGCGTCCAGGGACCTGGACGCCTCCATGTTTTCTTTTTCCTTTTTTATTTATTTATTAATTTTCATAAATAATGAAATGAAATAAAATAATATTAAAAATAAGGAGGCGTCCAGGGCCTTGGACGCCTCCATAAATATATATATATTATTAATAATTTTTGTTTTGGCCATTTTTGGTTTTTCCTAAAATAAATAAAAAAAGGAAATTGGGAGGAGGCGTCCAGGGCATTGGACGCCTCCACAAGAAAAAAAAAATTTTTTAAAAAAGTTTATTTTTTTTTTATATATTTTTTTTATTTTTAAAAGTAAAAATAAAATAAAGAGAATAGGTAGTATATATATACAGTGTTATTGTTTATTACTGTTCATGATGCTGATGTGTTCTTTGTTGGTTTTGTGGTTTGCAGGGCGTGATGAAGGGCCGGATCAGCTGGTCCTTGGTGGTGGCAGCATACCGTGGGCTGCCGGATTTCCAGAGGGCGCGTGTGGACGCCATGGGCTTTGGAGCTTTCCTTAGGATCGAGCCCTTCCGGCTCGACCTTCCTCTTATCCAGGCACTGAGGGAGCGGTGGCACGCACCGAGCCGGGCGTTTCTGATGCCCTGGGGGCACATGGTGCCGTCACTGGAGGACGTGGCTCGGATCACCGGGCTACGAGTTGACGGAGAGGCAGTCAGCGGGGTCACCTACCCCGACTACCGAGAGAGTGCCCTCGACCTGCTGTGGTTAGAGACGAGCGTGACTGATAGAGACAGCAGGGTAGTCGGCCGAGTGGAGATCATGGAGGCGCTCGGATTCGTCGACCCGCGCCAGCGGGTTAGCGAGACTGGAGCGGAGTTCTTGGCTCGACTGGAGGGGGATGCTCGTGCAGCTTTCACCCAGGATCCGAGCGAGAGGGAGCTGGTGGATCTAGACCTTCGGAGGTTTCTTTTCTTCTTCCTGGGCCGCCTTCTGCTGGGGACGAAGGGGGATGGCATCCACTGCCGTTTCCTCGGGCTCTTGGCGGATCTGGACAGAGTGGGGCACTATGCGTGGGGAGCGGCTCTGCTTGCCCATCTGATTGCCGATCTCTCCCAGACTTCGGAGAAGGAGACGACAGTCAGCGGCTTCGCACCTTTCCTCCAGGTAAACATTTTATTTATGCATTCTCACAGTTAAATATGCAATTATTGTACTAATGATGTATGATGGATGCAGGTGTGGAGCTATTACTATTTCCCGATGGGGAGGGCTAGGCATGGGAACAGGAGGGCCGTGCCTCTGGCGCGGCAGTGGAGGCCGGTCGTGGTTGCAGCACCCCACGGCTACCAGCTGGCGTCACTTCGTCGAGAGCTGAGCGAGTATCCCGAGGCCATGGTATGATGCGCATGATTTTTTTGTGTTTATGCATGTGACTGAATGGTAACTAACATGATGTATGTATGGTGATGCAGGTGGTGTGGAGGCCCTACTTGGGCATGGGCGATGCTGGCCAGCCCTGGGTTGTAGCGGGTCTTCCTCGCTTCAGGCGGGACGTGTGGGTCCATTGCCTGAACGAGATTGAGCCGCTGCGGCTTAGACTGGTCATGAGGACGTTGGGGCTGGCCCAGGAGTGGGTAGACGTAGATGCGCCGGCCCGCATTGGGCGGAAGACCAAGGGGAAGGCGAAGATCGTGGACTGGCGTACGCGCTTCCCAGCACAGTACCAGGACTGGCAGCAGGGCGGGGTCCCAGTAGTGTCCCACGTACAGGATAGCACAGACTACATGAGACGGTACCGAGCTACGTACGGGGACCGCCTCTCCTTGGGTGGTATGGCAGGGGTAAGTGAAATGAAACTGCTCCACCTTTCTATATGTATGCATGGGATACTAACTTATGTGTAATGCAGGATGCTCGTGATACCATGATTGCCGACCTGCGGGCCCAGTTGGCGGACGCCAGGCGACAGTTGGTGGCCATCCGACAGGAGTTGGAGATCCTGGTGAGTTTATGCAATGCATTTTTTGTGACCTGGATTTTTGATGCTTAGCCTTTGACTGACGTTTGCCCCGTGTTTCAGCGGGCCCACCAGACAGCGGCAGCCGCGATGGCTGGTGGAGCGGGTTCCAGTTCGCGGGGCCCTCCTCCGGAGGTTTCTGCCCTCCAGGAGCAGCTGGCGTACGCGGTGGCTCGGGCTGAGGAGGCCGAGCGTGACCGCGAGGCTCGAGTGAGTGCTTGCTTGGCCGCGACCCTTTTCCAGCTACTTTCCTTCTATCACTGTTCTCTTACGGTGCATGCGTGCCTTGACAGGTGGCCGAGATCCGAGAGGCCCTGGCGCGTGCTGTTCGTGCTGAGCAGGAGCGCGATGCCCGGGTGGCAGAGCGTGACGTCCGGATTGCGGAGCTAGAGGAGGAGCGGCGACGGGAGGCTGAGGAGCTTCCTCGCGACGTAGTGGATCTGCGGATCGCCCTCGAGCTGTCGAGGAGAGAGGCGATGAGGGAGAGAGAGGAGAGGGAGAGGGATAGGGAGAGCGTGGAGAGAGAGAGGGAGAGGGATAGAGAGAGAGAGAGGGAGGAGCGACAGCGGGATCAGACCGAGAGGAGGGCTCTAGAGGCCCAGCTGCTGGAGCTCCGATTGAGTCTTGGCACGGCGGAGGGGAGGCTTCGGGAGAGCGAGGAGCGGTACCAGAGGGCGAAGGAACGCGGGGCGCGACTTCGTCAGTCTGGTTCTTTTTCCATGGGCAGCTACCTGGTTTCTTCGGCCGAGGAGCGTCGTCGCGCCTTCGAGGCTGGAGTGCCACCGCAGGGCGAGGCGAGCACTGCTTCTCAGGGTTCACAGAGGTCGCGGAGGCCCCCTAGGGATCTCCGTCAGAGGAGGGAGGAAGGAGATGACCAGGAGGGTGACGGTGAGAGTTAGAGAGTTGCTTGTACGTCACCCTTCTCACTGTATGATGTACTTTCGGCTATTATATGAAATGGAAATGGCTTTTTTGTGTTGTGTGTACTTTTCTCTCTCCCACACTTTCTTTTTTTGCACTGAGTTGTCCCTTGAGGCACGCTTCGCGAGACCTTGCCCTGAACAGCGGGGAACTATGTTTTGCACGGGGGATTTTGTTTCCTTTCCCCCTTTTGGGCGCGTCCAGGCGCGAGGACGCGTCTTAATCCTTGATTTTAAATTTAAAGCGACGGGTGGTCCTTTCTTCTCCCGTGCCTTACCCGCAAACGAGCCCGCCTCCCGCCGAAACGCGCTTGCCCCTTTTTCGTCTTCCTCCTCTTTTGATCGATGGAGTTCGGTGGGCCCGACCGTGGTGAAGGAGGAGAGGGACGAGGAAATCCTCGCCCAAGGAGGGACGCGCCCGATCACGGAACGGCGTCCATGGAGGAGGAAGGGCCGCTTCGGGCCCCCGAGGGACCCGAGGGGCCCGATGGCGTGGGAGGAGGTGAACACGGTCCGGTAGGTCCTCCGATCTCTTCCTCTTTTAATTCATTTTGGGTTTTGAAGCGAGCCGGGCGAGGAGGAAAGGGTTCGGAGAGTGTTGCACTCAAATGATGGACGCGTCCTAGACAGGGGACGCGTTCCTTTTAACTGATATGGGACCCCTTTCTTGGTGCAGGACATGGCAAGGACCCTGGGCCTGGCCGATGAGTGGGCGAGTGCAGACGAGCCGAGCCGCGTCAGGAGGGAGAGTCGCGGCAAGGCGAGGCTCGAGGACTGGCCCGTACGTCTCCCTGGACAGCAAGGGGGTGTACTGGTGCAGGACAGTGCCGACTTCCTGCGGCGGCAGAGAGAGAGTTACGCGGGGCTTCCCCAAGCTGGGGACACGCGTGGCATCGGCGGCTCGCGCGCCCAGCTGTCAGAGACTAGGCGGCAACTGGCCGTCGCTCAACATGAGCTGTCGCTCCTGGTAAGTTACGTGCCGCCCTTTTAACTTCAGATTTCGGAGTTTCACTGACGGCCGTTGTTTATTTTGTTCCAGCGTGCCCAGCAGACAGCGACGGTGGGAGCGGCTGGCGGATCTTCTAGCTCCTCGGCCCCTTTTCTCGAGATTGCTTCCCTCCGGGAGCAACTTGCCGGTGCGGTGGCCCGTGCGACCCGGGCGGAAGAGGAGCGTGACGCCTGGGTGGCGACTGTAGCGGAGCTGCGGCACCGTGGTGAGGAGAGACCTTCTCCAGACATCCTGGAGTTAAGGGTTCTTCTGCAGATGATGAGGAGAGAGGTAGAGAGAGAGAAGGCCGAGAGAAGGTCCGAGCGACAGCGGGATCTGACCGAGAGGAGGGCCTTGGAGGCCCAAGTGAGGGAGCTCCAGCTGGGCCTTCAGGCCGTCGTGCAGAGGCTAGGAGGGATGGAGACGCGCTACGAGAGAGCGCGAGAGTTCGGGGAGCGACTCCGCCAGTCCGGTCGCTTTGCCGCCAGTGGCTTCTTCGCCACGCCAGGGGAGGAGCAGCGAGTCACTGCTGCGGAGCAGGCGCCCAGAGGCGAGGCAGGTGCTACTGCACGGGGATCCTGGAGGCTTCTGAGGGACCCTCACCTCGGGGGAGAGGAGGAGAGTGCCCGGAGAGATGAGTGATGGTGAGGATTGGCGGGCTAGTGGACCCGTCACCTCTTTATGATTGTGTGTTTTTGACAGCTTATGTAGAATTATGAATGGAGTGATTTGATTTTCTGCTGCTTGTTTGTCCTCTTGTGCGTTCCTTCTTCCCTACACTTCTTCTCCTCTGCACTGTTCCCATGTGACGGATCTGTCGAGACTCCGCCTCGAGCGGAGAATCACGTCTTGTTGTGACCATTTTCCACGAGAATCTGCCGTCGAAGTCAATACTGACGGCCCTAGTTCCTTTTCCCGGATGTTGTGCCAAATTTTGCGGGCGTCCTCCAAAACATGATAGGGTATCCCTAGACAACATAGGGGCTATTCGTCCTATTCTTCGTCCAGTCAATCACCCTGTGTGAGCGGTGAAGCGACACATGGGGTCGCTTGGCCAGTGTCTCATTGCGAGGGCTATCATCGACAGGTGATGGAGGCAATCTTGGCCCGCACTCCTTCCATTTCTATAAATTCTTGTCCCTTTTATCCTCCCAGGTATATCGAGAGCTAACTCGAGGAGCACAAGTTCTTACGGGAGAAGAGGAGTTCAAAATTCCGAGAGTTGGATGGAGGGCGAATCTTCCCATTCCTCGAAGAGAAGCAGGTCCAGTGGTAGTAGTTCCAGAAGGCTTTCAGACCTTGAAGGGCACTTCAGCGAAAGGGCCCAATCACAACTCGTAAGCCAAGTTTTCTTGCCCTTTTCTCATTTTTTCTTCCTTTCTTGTGACCAAACCTCACCCCCATTCCTTGTATGTGTAGGTTGTGATGAAATCACAAATCTTGTGGGAGTTGGTAGTAGCGGCGTACAGGGGCCTCCCAGATTTTCAGAAGGCGAGGCTAGACGTGATGGGATTTGGTACCTTTCTTCGGATCGAGCCGATCAAGCCCGACCTGGTTCTGATCCAAGCTTGTGTGAGAGATGGGACCCAGTGAGCCGGGCATTCCTGATGCCCTGGGGGCACATGGTGCCCAGCTTGGAGGATGTGGTCCGGATCACAAGCCTGAAGGTAGAGGGCGAGGCAGTGACCGGAGTCACTTACGCGGACTACAGAGAAGGTGCCCAGAAGTTACTGGGTCTGGACCTGGATGGTCGGAAAAATAGGTCGGTAGCTAGGGCGTCCCTCATGGATGCATTAGGGCTCACCGACACTCGTCGGCGGGATGATGAATCCTCAGAAGAGTTCATGGAAAGGATAGAAATAGGATGCCGCGCCGTGTATTGCACAGATTTCGGCAACTGGGAAAGATGTAACATAGATTTGAGGAGATTTCTCCTCTTCCTTTTGGGGAGATTGGTACTGAGCTCGAAAGGGGATGGTATCCAATGTTGCTTCCTGGAGCTGCTGTCAGACCTTGAAAGAGTAGGGTATTATGCCTGGGGAGCCGCCATGCTGGCACACTTGTTTGCAGGCCTATTCCAAGAAACGGATCGTGAGATGACTGTGAGTGGTTTCACACCATTCATCCAGGTATTTTTTTGGTTTTGCTTGTTTTGTATATTTTTTTTTTTTTGTGTTTTTGCATGGTACTGATGACCTGCGCCGAGCAGTTATGGAGCTATTATTACCTCCCCATGGGGAGAGCTCGACATTGGCGACCTGCGATGGTGCCGCTAGCCAGGCGGTGGGAACCCATCATGAGTGCGGCACCCCTAACCTACCAACTGATGGTGCTGAGGCGAGAGCTACAGGAGTTCCCTGCAGCGATGGTAAACTGGAGACCCTACTCAGACATGGTCGATGCCGACCAGCCGTGGGTTCTAGCAAGTCGTGCCCGGTTCGGACGTGAACTGTGGATGCACTGCCTGAATGAAATCGAGCCGCTCCGGCTACGATTGGTTATGAGAACCTTAGGACTGGCTCAGGAATGGGTGGATACGGCTGCGCCACCTCGTGTCGGGAGAAAGACGCGAGGACCGGCGACCTGCATTGACTGGCGCGTGCGGTTCCCTGAACAGTACGAGACTGGCAACGGGGTGGCACGATTGTAGAATCACAGGCGCGGGACAGCGAGACTACTTGCGTCTATATAGGACAAAGTACGCAGAACGGTTCCAACCCCGGGGACTTGTGGAGGTAGGTTTCCCCTTTTCTCTTCTCTTCTTTCTCTTTTCCTTGGTTTTCTGGTGAAAATGCTGACTTGTAAGGCCGCAGGATGTCCGGGATGCCATGATCGCGAATTTACGAACTCGCTTGGCAGAGATGGAACAACAGTTGGGCGATACCCGCGGAGCTACGAGCGCCTTGGTAGGTGTACAGTACGTTCCTAGTTAAAACCCCAGATTCCAGATGTTGGCTGCTAATTCACATGGTCGCAGCATGCCCAGATTGGCGCAGCCTCCCCAGCGATGGGAGTAGGTGGTTCCTCTTCCAGCTTGTGGATTCCCACCTCAGAACTTGACTCGCTTCATGAGCAACTTGCTCACGCCACGCAGCGTGCTGCGGAGGCAGAAGGAATGCTTCGTATACAGGTAAAAGTTTCAGCGTTGAGTTCTCTTTGTTTACGCCTTATCGCGTATCTGAGATGGTACACTCGGCAGGAAAAGGAGACGGAAGAAGCGCTTGCCCAAGCTGTGCATAAGGAGGCTAGGATAGCAGAACTGGAGAGGGAACTGCGGCGTCATCCTGATGACGACTCATCCAGGGATGCTATGGAACTGAGGATCACTCTCCAGTTGGAGAGGGAAGACCGTGAGAGAGAACGGACAGAGAGAGAAAGAGACGCAGAGAGAGAAAGAGCCAACAGATTGACTGAAAGGGAGGAACGAAGGGCCATGGAGGCCCAACTATTCGAACTCCGAATCAGCCTTGGTCTTGCTGAACAGTGGCTGAGAGAAGGTGAGGAGCGCTACCGAAGAGCACGAGAGCGTGGCTTTCGTGTTGGTAGCTTCTCTGCTGCTTCCGCGGATCAACGCCGGGATGTGGGAATAGGAAGAGGAGTACAGAGCGGCAGGAGTACCGCTTTTCGTAGTTGGGTAGCACCTTTGAGAGTGTTTTGCCCGGAGAGTAGTGGGACGAGTAATGCAGAGAGAGAGGGCGGAACTTGATGTAAATTTTTTTGGTTTTTTTGGAATAAAAAACAAGGTTCGGTTTGTTTGTTTTTCACCTTTGCTTCAGTTACCTGAATCCCTGCACATATCACTGAAACAAACAAATCAGAATTTCTGTTCTGACTTGGCCCCTTGCTCAATAAGCAAATGGTCACTGTGACTGTCCTTGATAACTGGTCAAGGGGCCAAGCCTTTATTTAACGAAGGCAAGGGAAAGATGCGGTGATGATAAATGCGACAGGCAAGCACACGAATGCAAGCGGTATTAAAAGTGAGATGATGCACGTAAATGCAATCATGCAAAATTGATTTGTTTTCTTTTTTATATTTGACATTTTTTTTGTTTTATCATAAAAAGATTTTTTTGTTTGCAAATATGTACATTTCTCTTTTCTATTTTTTTTTGCTTTTATCATTTCAATTTTTTTATTGCTAACGCCCGGCAAGCACCCAAATGGCACCTAACCTACGTGAGACAGGGGTTTCTTACTAACCTCCCAGGTATCCTAAGTGCACATCTAGGTTGATTTGGGCCTCTAGACCCCTCGAATGACGATCCCGCCGGCTAAGACTTACCCTGATGACAATACCGTCATGCCATGCTTAGGCTCCCAGTTGCTTCCGACCACAGGGATTCACCCAAAAGGTGTTTGAGGTAGATGATTTGCCCGACCCGGGTCTGTTTCCTCACAACTCTAGATGGTATAAGATGGAACACCCTGGAACCCTAACGACCAACCGCGCGACGCTGACCCGGAATCAGACGCCGTCGCACCCATAGGTGACGCGCTTGCATTGGCCTAAGCCCGAGGTTAAACAAGAAGACATCAAGGTGGTAAACAGGGGTCTTGACCAGCCAGAAACACGGAGACTCCTTCGCAGCGATAGCTTTTGCTTTTCAAAGTAGGCAACCAAAATGTGTATATTAAAATAAGGTCGCAGACCCTGGGCAGTTTTCACCTTTCAGAAACTCCATCGAACCTTCATCTTTAGAGGGAGAAGGAAGAGCGTAGGGGATAAACCTCCTGAGAGGACCGGCAAAGCCGTTAACCCGGCGAGCGAATAAGGGCCCATTAACTCTTTCCTTTCGGACAACTTCGGACCAAATCTCGAGCATTTACATTCCACGGCCCCCCTTTGTGGATTCAGACTTTTGCTTTGAGGGGTTCCGTTTATCGTACCAGGCACGGTCACGACCAGGCTTTTCTCTTGATTTTGATTTTGTATTTCTTTCTGTGAGGGAGATATAGTCGTTGACGTTTGTGGGCTCCCTCTTCGTATGCCTGCGGGGACACTGCCCTCTTCTCGTGCTCTGATCGATGCTCGAGGAAATGGATCCTACTCTTGCCTTGGGGTTTGAGTTTCGGTTTCTCATGCTCAGCGTTTTAAGGGCGCCGACTGTCTCATTTGGTCGAAGAGAAAAGAATAAAGATTACAGCTTCCGGAGATCTTCTAGGTGTGGCCCTACCGTAGGTGATGCTACCAACTTTTTTGAATAAAATACATAAGTGAACACATGTTAGCTTCCTTCGAGCGAGCATAGGCCGACGTGGCCGGACAGGGATCTCCACGGTTCTGGCAAACCAAGACCCGGTGCCTACCAAGCCTTAATGGGCCCTATCCTAACATGAAGCTTAGATGCAGGGACTTAACTACATGGTGCCTGCCAGGCATCGGCATTTTGAATTTTCCATATTTTTAGTGGTTTTCAATATTTCCTTGTTTTTGATGTTTTTTAT
Organism: Amorphophallus konjac; assembly: GCA_022559845.1. NCBI lineage: Eukaryota > Viridiplantae > Streptophyta > Magnoliopsida > Alismatales > Araceae > Amorphophallus > Amorphophallus konjac. The sequence goes on along the minus strand of JAHNEJ010000845.1, from coordinate 163,691 downwards.
CTTTTCATCTTTTTTTTTGTTTTGTGCTAAGGGTAGTATTTCTTAAGATAAAGCCCATTCCAAGGGTGGGATAACTCGGTCCCTTCGGCGTTGACTAGCTTGTAGGCGTTGCCAGGGTACACGGCTTGAATTACAAATGGTCCTTCCCAATTGGGTTGGAGCTTAGAACGCGGCCCTCCAGGTTTGACAAAAATTCTTTTTACGACCATCTCACCGACTTTGAATTTTCTCTCAACGACTTTCTTTTGGTAAAAGCGAGCGAGTCTATTTTGATACACACGCGCGTGTTCGGCGGCGGCCAGCCGCTTCTCATCCAAGAGTTCCAACTGGGCGAGGAGTGAATTACGACGATCGTCGAGGGGAAATTCCTCATCCAATTGTACCCTGAGAGAAGGGATCAGAGTCTCGTACGGGACTACCGCTTCCATACCATAAGTGAGGGCAAATGGAGTCTGCCCGGTGGGGGTACGGATTGAAGTGCGATAGGCCCATAGGGCTTCGATAAGCTTTTCTGGCCAGTCTGAAAACTTACTAGACTCGCAGGTTTTTTTGATGATTTTGAGCAATGTTTTATTGGTGGCCTCCGCTTGGCCGTTACCTTGTGGGTAATAAGGCGATGAATGATGCAATGCAATTGCGTACCTTTTGCAGAGGTCCTGTAGGTCCTGAGAAATGAATTGTGGCCCATTGTCGGTGACGATCGTGCTTGGGACGCCGAATCTGGCGAGAATGTTCTTCATGATGAACTTGCAGACTGTTGACGCCTTGATTTCCGCGTAAGCTTCGGCTTCGGCCCATTTGGTGAAGTATTCCGTCGCAGTAAGGATGAAAGATTTCTGCTTGGTGAGGGAATTGGGATCACCTAGGGGACCAATGATGTCGAATGCCCACATGGAGAAAGGCCATGGGGAGGATATTGGATGAAGTGAGGAAGATGGTGAATGGATTTTATCGGCGTGAAGTTGACACTTGACACACCTACGGACATAGACAGCACAATCCTCTTCCATAGTGGGCCAATAAAAGCCTTGACGAATGATCTTCTTGGCGAGCATCTGACTATTCACGTGGCCACCGCACACACCCGAGTGCGTCTCTTCTACACATTTCCAAACCTCATCGTCACCAAGACATCTTAACAGAATACCAGTAAGGCTCCTCCTATAGAGTAGACCTCCAATCAATGTGTATTTCTGAGCCACCCTTCTTATGGCTTTCTTGTCCTCTGTGGTGGCCCCTTCAGGATAAGACTGATTTTGGCAATATTTGACAATTTCATAGAACCATGGTTTCTCTTCATCAGCCAGTTCTTCTTCGGCCTCTGCCAACATGATTTCCCTCTTCTCAAGGATATCTTCCTGCAGGATCTTCCTTGCTATCCTGTCTTTGATGTTTACGTAGGAAGCATCATCGACTGCAGGGGCGTGAAGTTTGTAGATGGAAATGGACTTAAACCATCTTCCTAGAGGGAACCTTATGGATGATGCCAATGAGGCGAGGGCATCGGCGAGAATATTCTGATGACGAGGGATATGAACAAAGATCAGTTTTGTGAACAGTTTGGCAAAGGCAGCAGTGAGTTCTTGGTATGGCTTGAGTTTGGGATCGCGAGTGCGATACTTAGTGAGTACCTGGCGAAGGATGAGCTGACTGTCACCTACAACTCGCAACTCAGTGATACGTAAAGAATGAGCGAGTCCTAGGCCAGCTAGAAGGGCTTCATATTCGGCTATATTGTTGGTAACTGGAAATTTGAGCTGGTACGCCAATGGGAATGTGAGGCCTTCCGGTGACAGGAGGGCGACGCCGATTCCTTTCCCTTGAGAATTCAGAGCTCCATCAAAATATAGTGTCCACATTGGCTCATCTGATTGGTTGATGGACATTAGTTCCTCATCTGGAAACTCTGATTGGACGGGGTCGAACTTGGGAAGAGGATGGTGAGCGAGATGCTCGGCTATGGCATAGCCTTTAATCGCCTTTTGCTGGATGTAGGTGATGTCGAACTGAGAGAGAAAACTTTGCCAGCGTGCTAGCCTATCCGTAAGGACGGCTTTCTCCAGAAGGAATTTGATAGGATTCATCCGAGCAATCAAGTGGACTTCGTGAGCCAAGAAGTAGTGCTTCAATTTCTGCACTACCCAAACGAGGGCAGCACAGGTTTTCTCCATGCCGGTGTACTTCTGCTCACAGGGATTGAGAAGTTTGGACAAGTAATAGGTTGCCCGTTCCTTGCCTTCTTCATCAGCTTGTGCGAGGACGGCTCCCACGGAGTCATCCAAGACTGAGACGTAAAGGATCAGAGGTTTTTCTGGTTTGGGTGGAATGAGAACGGGTGGACTAGCCAGATATTCCTTCAACCCTTCAAAAGCTTTCTGACATTTAGAATTCCAGTGGAATTCTACTCCTGGCTTGGTCAACTCGTAGAGAGGTCTACACCTTTGTGAATGTTGAGACACAAACCGACGAATAAACTGTAACCTCCCGATTAAACCTCGGACTTCCCTCAAATTCTTGGGAGGCGGCATATCCCTGATAGCCTTGGCTTTGTCGGGATCAATCTCGATCCCTCTTTTACTCACAATGAACCCCAACAATTTACCTGATGACACACCAAACACACACTTTTTCGGGTTCATTTTCAATTGGAACTCTCTGGACCTTTGCAAGACCTTAGCCAAAACTTCTGGATGTTCCATCCTGGTCCTTGATTTTACCAATAAGTCATCCACATACACTTCCAGATATATGTGCATCATGTCATGAAATATGGCCATCATCGCTCTTTGGTAAGTAGCTCCAGCATTCTTTAACCCAAACGGCATGACCACGTAACAATATGTTCCCCAAGGGGTAGTGAATGACGTCTTTTCCTGATCCTCTTCTGCCAAACGAATTTGATTGTATCCTGAAAATCCATCCATGAAGAGAGGGTTTCAAAACCTGCCGTGTTATCAATCAACACATCAATGTGAGGTAAGGGAAAATCATCCTTTGGACACGCGCGGTTAAGGTCCCGGAAGTCGATGCAAATCCTGACTTTCCCATCTTTCTTCATGACCGGGACAATGTTCGCCACCCATTGAGGATAAAGAACGACTCTAATGAACCTGGCTTTGTGGAGCTTATCGACCTCTTCTTTCATTTTCAAAGCCATCTGAGGGTGGAAACGCCTTAACCTTTGTTTTACCGAGATGGACCCTGGTTTTAGGGTTAAACGGTGTTCGACCAAGGTTGAATCCAAACCCGGCATATCCTCGTAGCTCCATGCAAACGTGTCCTTATATTCCTTGAGAACCTCAATTAATGCCTCTTCTTCAGAGGGTGGTAGGTTGTCACTTATGAGGATGATCCTAGGGTCTTCCTCAGTTCCCAAGTTGACTTCCTTGGTGGATTCTTCTACGGCGGTTGACGGCTCGTCGAATCTCCTCATTCCACTAGCGTATGCGCCCGCCACATCCTCATATTCTTCACCCTCATCTTCAGTGGGGCATTCTTCATTCGTGATCTCGTAGACTCCATACCCTTCATCAGATGCACAGTCGCCCTCGCATTCTATTTCGGGTAGCTGGATGGGATTTTCTAACAACTGGGGGATGGCAAGAAGGGCCTGACACCTGGCGGCCAAATCCAGAAGGAATCGACGAGGGATCTGCCTACCCTTGGATTTCTTCCTAGGTACTACCCTTGGCCTGTCATTCCTAGATTGACTGACAATATTTACAGAAGAGGAGGAAGACGAAGAGGATGGTGTAGAATGTACAGGAGAAGACCCCTCAGAGGAGGGGTAGAAAAGGTCGCTCATCGGACCTTGGACGGGTGGTCCGCAAGGCGGTACGCACCCGTGGGAGATGTAGGAGGTTTCCTCAACGAAGATGTGTTGTTGGAGAGTTTGAAAATTGACGTTTTTTTTTCGTTTTCATTTTTAATGACAAAGCAGTGAAAAGAGATTGGAGGAGAGAGGAAAGTGGTTATGGCTAGAGGATTGTGGGGCTCGTAGAGCAGATCATGGTTGAAGACCTGGCGCGGGTTGAAAAGCCCGCGCAGGTATGTAAGCAAAGAAGGGGACCTGGGAAGATCATCAGACAATCGTCTGGCCCAGGAAGAAAATATCAGCAAAGGCTGAGACGAGTGGATGGAGAGGATGGCGGCTAATGAGCCGTCGATGGCAATGTTGAGGACGGATGAAGATCCGTCGATGACAGAGTCCTTCTGGCGAGGACGAGGATAGTTTGGAACCTTGGCAAGAGTGGCAATGTTCTCTGGTATCTCGGAGATCAATGGTGGTCCTTCAAGCTGTGGGGACGAGAACATCCTTTCCAGTGCAACAGAAATGTCCCGTATGTCGAACCATTTATCCCACTCGCATTCCGGATCTTTGATCTTGCCTCTTTTGGTGATCCTCGGACATTTTTCAGCAAAATATACAGCATGTGATTCCCCATATGCTTCTCGTGGGTGATCTCCTATCTGAACAACGGGCCCTCTGTTGAAGTGGTTTGATAGAGTCCATGTGAGGGGCTTCCAATCTGCCTTGAACGGTCCTTTGAAGCCTAGGCCAAACCTACGGTTCGGCCTAATTTCTTTTGGCGGCTTGAGCATACCCTGTAACTGTGCGCCCAGACCTTTTCCTTGTTGGTAGCCGATGTTCCTCATAATCTCCCAACCTTTGGAGTGAAGAGGGAGACATGATGTTGTGGTTGCCCTGACCGGCTCCTTTGGTGCTAGTGGAATGCGAGATGGATCACGTACGTCCAGCAGTGACAATATGGGCCGATGAGACGGCCAAACAGATGGCAGAGAGGTGTTGATAGCATCCACTGTGTGAAGGACAGGTGTACTGACCACTTTAATAATTCTCCCATTGTAAGGAAACTTCAGGCATTGATGGTTGGTGGAAGGCACAGCGTCCATGGCTTCGATGTAAGGTCGACCCAGTATAGCCTTGAATGTGGGGTCCATGTCGAGGACATGGAATTCCGTGGGAATTGACATGGGGCCTAGTTCTGCCTTCAGAATAATCATCCCCTGCGGCGGCCTTTTGCTATTGTCATAGGCCGTGACCGTGATCGAGGAAGGTCTTATTTGTTCCTCGTCGATCCCACACAACTGAAGAGTGCTCATGGAGATCACATTTATGGACGCACCCGTGTCCACAAGACACGGGTTTATGGATACCCCATTAATTTTTATTGAAATGCACAGTGCATATTTCCGAGCCTCCTTGGGAGCGAGCTCGTAGTTGTGGAACATGATGGCCGGTTGTGTGTCTGTTGGGGTCAGGACGGTTGAAATCTTCTCCACGGGGAGGTCTTCATTAACCATGACTTTTTGAAGATATTCCATCAAGGCCGCCTGGTGGGATGTGGATCTTTGAAGAAGCTCCAGGATGGAGATCCGAGCAGGCGTCTTGTCCAGGTGTTTCAATAGATCATACTGTGTTCCAGGGATAGCTTTTTCTGGTTGTTCTCCGTCATCCTTCTCTGGCTGAGATTGCTCGGGATTCTGACTGTTGTGGGGGAAAACCCTGTGGAAAATCCTTCCACTCCGGAGCACCATTGCCTGTGGCTTTTGTACCTCTGTGGGGGTAGCAGTGGGTTTTAACAGGGGTTTGAGGGGTAGTAGTGGAGGAATGGTTGATGAAGCAGGGGTGATGACGGGAGCAGGGATTCTGATGAGGGGTTTGTTAGGTGGAGGCATGGTGGAGGTAGAGGGGATATCACGCGGATTATGAAGGATAAGGGGTTTGGAAGGTGGAGGTGGAGGTAAGGTTTGAAACGGGTAAAGGTTTTGAGGCGGACGGTGGGTGATGAGTGGTTTTGAAGGCATTAGTGGTGATGTGGTGGAGAAAGACGGGGTTATGTATGGTGTACGGATGATAAGGGGTTTAGAAGGCGTAGGGGTAAATGTGGTAGAGGTGGATGGTAAAGTGGGGGAGTGGGGGAAGGTGAGAGGGTGTGAAGGCGTAGTAGAAAGTGTCGGTTGATAGGAGGTTGGGGTGCGGATGAGAGGGCGTAATGGTAGTGGAAATGGCGAAGGCGATACCGATGCGGGTTGATGAGAGAGAGGTGCTACCCGGGCAAGGTGAGGGGGTTGCATGACGATAGGGTTGGAGGTATAAAGAATGGAGGTACTTTCCTGGTGCCACACCTGCTCTCTCCCGACTTCCGGGAAGGAGGAGATGGGGTTAACCTGATGATTGGGCTGTTGGTGCTCCGGTAGTGGATTCTGGATTATGCCCATGTCGGGCTGTTGTTGTGGGGCCTGCTGAGGCTGCTGTTGTTGTTGTGGTTGCTGCTGCTGCTGCTGTTGTAACTGCTGCTGTGGCCTCTGAGGAGGTCTCCTAGCCTTGAGAGCTGCGACGTACCGTCTCATCTCATCCCAATCTATTTGATGTTCATCGTTCATATCATGTATGTAATCTTTGAAATGGAAGCAGTAATCTACTGTGTGTCCCGGCTGCCTGTGGTAAACACAGTATTTGGAGGTATCAACATTGGGGGGCCACATGAGCCTTTCTCTGGGTAAGGCGAGTTGGTTTGATGCCATGAGGGCATTAAAAATGTCTGTTAAAGTTTCTGGCAATGGTGGATAGTAGGCTCTCTTGGGACCGAGCGGCCTCCTTTGTTGCTGTTGGGGACCATAGTTCCCTGGAGGTGGAACTTGGTTGTACTGAAGCGGTGGTTGTTGTTGCTGAGGTTGTGGTTGTTGTTGCTGGGGTTGGCGTAATGGAGGCATATTATCCTGGGGTGGATTATTTTGGGGTGGAGGACGGAGAGGGAAAGGACCTGGTTGAAGGGGTAGTCGGGGCATTTGTGGAGGCCTTGGGTTGACTGCATAGTTGGCATTGTTGACCGCACTGACTTGCTCATTTGTCACGACCCCTTCTGTGGCTCCGCCCGGGACACCAGCGCCTGTCTTTCTGACCACTTTGGGCTTCGGCGACTCAAACATGTTCATGATGGGGGAGTCTTTTAGTTGGGTTTGGATGTACCGGGCCCTTTCGTAGAGTTCCTCCATTGTAGTCAGTTTATTCATGGCCAGGACATGTCTGAACTGTGGGGTTGCATTAGACACAATCATTTTCACTTGTTCGGGCTCGGAGAGGGTATCCCTTATTCTCTCCGCCAGAGACCTCCATCTATCAGCATATCGGACAAAATCCTCGTCGGGTTTCATCTTTTCGGCCACTAGGTCGGTAATGGAGAGTGAGGGACCGACCCTATCCCTATATTTCTGCAAGAACCTTCTCTGAACTACTTCAAAATTCTCGGCCTCGCGGGGCTCCAGAGAATAGAACCACTCAAGCGCGGGACCATCCAATGATCTCCGAAAGAGGTACGCCAGGGACCTCTGATCATTTTGCCAATAGGAGGACTCATACATGAAGTCCTTGAGGTGAATGAAGGGGTTGCCGGTACCGTTGTATCTGCGGTACGTGGGCATTTCGGAAGGAGGAAGATGAATGACAGGGAGGATTGGCAAAGCAACCTCCGGGGTGGCTTTCACGTCCACCATCTTTCTCAGATTTTGAAACTGCTCATCCATGCGATTGAACCTATTGAGGAGCGATTGGGCGAGCTCCTCTGGGGGTGAAGGTGGCACTTGCCATTGGGGGAGAAACTGTCTCCCGGAGACTTGAGGGGGAAACCCGGAATGAGAGGGAACTGTCGGACCACCGACAGTTGGTCCTGGCTGAAACGGTGTGTGAGGAACACCGGGAGTTTGAGATTGTGACGGGAATTGGAATGAGGGAGGTTGTTGGCTCGCTTGTCCTTGAAGCGAGGGAGACTGGGTGGCTTGCGCCAATGAAGGAGATGGAATGGCCTGCACGGACTCGTGGAGAGGTGCGATAGCCGGAGTTGACTCCTGGGGCGTGGGGGAAACAGATTTCCCCTTTAGAATGGCCTGGAAGGCCCGGAGCTGTTCAGAGGTAAGCTCCGTGTTGGCGAGGACGCCCAGTAAGGAAGTGATATCCTGTGGCGGGGACGTGTCCCCGGCAGTAACCTGCACCTCATGCGAGGGGTCATGAGAAGGACCCGAGTCCATAGCATAGACTCGCGGGTCGGCTGTCAAACCACGGCTAGGGTGGTTCTCCTCAGAAGACTCGTGAGACATGCTCACAGTTCTCCCAGAACGCAAAAACATACACTAGCAAGTAGGTAGCAGAGATTATCAAACAAGTGGATGCCTTTACGCCCTTTTTTTTGTTTTGATTTTGATGATTTTTTTTTGTATTTTTAGCGAGATCCGAAGTTCACACAAAATGGGGACCCTAGTTTGTTTTTGTTTCACCGCCGTGTCAGCTAGGGTCTCTCGTCTCACCACGAACGAAATGACTAACTCCGGGGAACTTCAATGGTACAACCAGCCCAGTGAACGAAGAGGAGATTCTTCGATGTCGGGGACTTACGGAGGTCCCAGTGTAGGAGATTCTAGTCCGTTGAGAGGAATTCCCAAACGGAGAGTCCTTCCTTCACCGGGAAAGGGTGATCCTCAAAAAATGAAAAAAAGATAGAAAGGAGGAATGGATGTATGCAATGGAATGCTGACAGATATATGGAGTGGGAAAACAACAAAAATAACAGACATATAATAACAAACAACCAAACAACTGACAGTGCTGCCGTGAGCACAACGGGGGCGCGCGCGGGCGCCAAGATGGAGAGGCACGGATGGTGCCGAACTTGCAAGGGTAGCCGAGAGGAAGCAGTAGACGTCCCACCGTGATCGCCAATCTGTGAGCGACGTCACGCGGTTCGGAGAAGAGCGGGGAAGAGGAAGAAGCGGAGAGCGCGCGGGCTCCTTCTTTTTTGTTTGTTTTGTTTGCTGCAACACAGAAATGAGAGGAAAGAGAGAAGGGGCCACCACGGGAGATTGCTCCGGCGGGGCGAGCGGGACAAGTATGATATAGCAAAATATGGGGATTAAACGGCCATAGCGGGAAGTGACTCGCCGCGACCTCGGGGGGACGGGAATGATGCAAAAATTAAATAACAAGAATTGAAACGGCCATTGGGGAAGTTACTCGCCGCGGCCTCGAGAATATGAACAGAATATAACAGAATATAGAGAAAATATGAGAACAGAAATTTAAACGGCCATTGGGGAAGTGACTCGCCGCGGCCTCGATGATATGAGCAGAATATAACAGAATATAAAGAAAATATAAGAACGGAAATTTAAACGGCCATTGGGGATGTGACTCGCCGCGGCCTCGATGATATAAGCAGAATATAACAAAGCATAAAGAGATTGTAGGAATAGAAAATTAAACGGCCATTGGGGAAGTGACTCGCCGCGGCCTCGATGATATAAGCAGAATATATAACAAAATATAAAGAGAATATAGGAAACAGAAATTTAAACGGCCATTGGGGAAGTGACTCGCCGCGGCCTCGATGATAAGATGTGATCGCCAGGGGCCAAAAGACCCCAAAATAAGAAGGTGATCGCGCCTACCTCAAAAGCGGGAGATGGCGGGTTGCTTCTTCCTCTCCTTCCGGCCGGCCGACGGAGAGGGCTTTCCTCGGGTACCCTTGCAAGACAACGACAAATAAATGACAAGTGGATTAGAAAGATGGAGGTGTAGTATTCGAATCCTTGCGATAAAAATAACGAAATGATGGCAAGACACACACCTGGTTGGTGTTATCTTTTAAACCCCTCTCGGACTCGAGTAGGAGGAAAATGAGATGATGGATGTAAGAAGTATAAGAGAAGAGGCCCCCTTGTGAAGGGGGATAGATGATGCAATATGATGAATGTAAAGGACTATGGAGAAAAAGGGGAAGAAAAGGCTTATTGGATGAGCCGAGGGTGAAATCCGGCGGAGCTCCGGCAGCGTGGGGACGACGTGGAAGCGCGGTGGATGAAGACGACCTTCCTCTCGCGAGCGTGAGCACCCGAGAAGCCGGCAGAACCTCCACCTACAAAAGAACCCACGGGTTAGAAAAATGACTCCGTAGCCTCTGGGCTCCGGCAGCCTATCGGATCACTGCTTAGCTCCCTAGAACTGAGGGGGTGGGCCTCTATTTATAGAGTTCCGGAAGGTGGAGGCGTCCAGGACCCTGGACACCTCCATCAGGGCCGAAATAATATTTTATTCTATTTTTATTGATTTTTTTAGAATACTTTTATGGGGGCGTCCAGGGTCCCGGACGCCTCTAACAGGTCCACCGAAAACCGACGACGGCCGCACGCGGTTTGGCACAACGCGTGGTTTTGTGAGCGGCGCCTCGTGATTCAGAAATGGGCGCGTCCAGTCAGCTGGACGTCTCTAAATTTGGCTTTTTTCACACACGACAAACCGTCGTTCGGTGGGCGGCGCCCGTGAGGGAGTTTATGGAGGCGTCCAGGGGCCTGGACGCCTCCAAAATATATATATTTTTATTATTTTTTTTGTCTTTTATGACAGGGCTGGCATTTTGAATTTTTATATTTGTTTTTATGGAGGCGTCCAGGGGCCTGGACGCCTCCATTAATATGTATTTTTTTATTTATTTTTTGTGTTTTATATGCCAAAAAGATTTTTATTATTATTATTTTTTTGGAGGCGTCCAGAGGCCTGGACGCCTCCATAATATATATATTTTTTATTTTGTTTAGGGCCCTGAGAAAATAATAAAAGAAATTAAAAATATGGGGGCGTCCAGGGGCCTGGACGCCCCCATTAAAATCGACCCGGGTCCTCAAACGGCGGCCGCCCGGCAGAACCTTCTTGGTTCCGGAACCTCTGATGCGTCCGACGGGTGTTGATGCCGTCCGAATGCCGTGACGAAACGATTCCGGTTGCCGAAAAAGGCAGAAGAAGATCCAAGAAAAGGAAGCACTCGAGTGATTCAAAATGCGTAAGCCGTTGCGGGGCGTTGTATAGTAATATGAGACTTTCTCAAGAGACGTCAAGAATGGCGTGTCTACACCGCCCACGAGCCGGGAGGGCTCGGAAGGGCTAAAAGGAGTGTGGAGGCACAAAGAAAATAGGAAATAAAGCAGGACAATTCAACAATTAACAGAAATAAATAAACAACTACAACAGAGTCCAGTCCAACAGAAAGTACAGTCTAAAATAGTAAAACGTACCACATGCCAAGTGAACACTCGGCCCGGCAAGCTGGCAACTGAGAACCTCCGCTCCGCACCCTCGAACCACGAGGAAGAACCGCTACACCTGAAAAGCAGGGAATGAGTCTCCAAAACAGAGACTCAGCAGGGATCCCGTGGAACCCCAACCGGAAACAACGGCGGTAGCGGAAGGGAGAGCTACAACTACAGCAGGAACAGCAAACCGGTGGCCGGTCAAAAACTCGGCACTACAGTTACTCCTACTGCCAGAAGGCACACCTCGATCACGAAGTCGAAGCTACCAAACCACGCTAGTACCACCTACCGAAGTAAGAACACACGGCAACCACGCCGTAGAGGCCTGTCCCCCGGACAGCCAACCTGGACACGCTGTCCAAGGTGCAACCCCGACCATCCGATCGCGGGTACCGCACCACAAGACGCCACCCCGGTAAAGCCACTAAAACTAGTTTCACGGCGCAAGAACCGACACACGCGCCAAGGTGAAACAACCAAACTCACCGGTCAACACGACCGAAAACCCGAAGGTCAAAGACACAGAGACTGACAGTCTGTCACTCCGTACTCGACAGGAGTACCACCCACTAGAAGCACAGCCGGTAGCGTCCCCTGACGTCTTACACCGCACCGCAGGTGAACCGCCTGACGTGGTAGGTCCTACCCGAGGCGCGAACACCGTACAAGTAACCACAAACAAGTGACTAGCTGGGGTCACGCCCGTCGACGTGCGTCCACTGTCCCCAACCACGTGTGCACACACATACCACGCGTCCTAGGTCTGGCCCTCTGACTGGTTTTTCCCCGCAGCCGGACTCTGGCTACGACGAGGGGCCCGACGGAAACCAGTCTAACCGTCCTCAGGGTAAGCCCGTACACCACTCCCTGGTGCGACCGGTACCGCGTACTGGTAGGCTACGACTAGTGGAGGGTCACTGAAGGAGTAGACTCTCAAGTCAACGGAAAACAACGTCCGAATCCGACGACGTACGGGGACCACCCCACGTACCGGCCCCGTCGCACGGTGACCACAGTCGGAGAAGAAACAGGACTCACAGTCCACGGCCACGCACGCACCGTGCGCTAGAGCCGAGAAAACTCAAGTGACGCTAAGCCACTGGACTCTGGACAGTCCTCTAGACGCATTACACCCAACGGTCCTTGAGTCACAAGACTCGGGGTCAAGACCGTCGTATGCAACAGCACAAGGCCGTCAATCTAGTCCAATCTCTAGGTCTAAAACCACGGTAGCACGAGTACCGAGATAGCTCATGAGCCGTCAAGACCACTCCCTCGGAAAGGGAATGCAAAGGACTAAGGCCACCCACACGGGCCACACGGAAAACACAGAAGCACGATTCCCAGGGCAGCACACAAGCCACCACGATGATTTCCCATCTTGTAGCAAGCGGGAAACCTCCAGCCCCAGGCCGGATAACTGGACTCGCAGTCCAAGGCCAAACACATGGCCCACACGGGAATCGCCTTCCAAAGAGACCCACTACATGCGGGGGAGACCCCACCGCACGCACACCGATGCACTATGACTCGATCATGCGTAACACGAAAGCCCGGAACACGTGGGGTCACTCGGACCCACCACACCTACGGGCATGGTAATCGAGGCAACACGGTCCCTCCCGACACCCCAAAAACACAAACACAGAACCCATGGGGTGTCCGGGATACTCACAAGGCCGGAGGTCGACCACTGGGTCACAACCGGGTCGACCGGAGACCAGCACAACATAATCGGAATGCTAAAAGGTCACCTAGACCCTTAAGCTCTTGGGCAAGCAAAACGAGATAAGTGGGACAACCTCTGGACACCCAAAGACACGGTCATGGAACTCCACGGGGTGTCCGAGACACTCACGAGACCTAAAGTCAACCACTGGGTCACAACCGGGTCGACCGGAGGTCAAAATAGCGCTAACAAGAACCAGAACATGGTAGTGGTCACCTGGTGACCGCGACCAGATGGTAGCGGTCGACCGGAGACCGCGACCATGCTGTCACGGTCATCTCGCGACCGCGACCAGCCACGCGCAAGCCTGATGGTAGCGGTCGCCCGAGGACCGCGACCAGGTGGTAGCGGTCATCCCCTGACCGCGACCAGACAAAAGCGGTCTATCGCACGACCGCGACGCTCGAAGGCCTTCTGACCCAAACACAAGGGTGAAAGCGGTTCTCCCAGGACCGCGACCAGATGGTAGCGGTTACTGGTGGACCGCAACCATTTCGGAAAACCGGGAACGGCGGGAAAACCCCAAAAATCCACGCCACGCCCCCAAACATCTACGGATGAGGGGGAAAACATTGGGGAAGCTCCCCAACAACCCCTAGCATGCATCTATGGCCTCGGATCGGCCTAAAACGCAACGAATCGCTAGATCGGGCGATCACTCTCCAAAACATGATTTTCTCCAAAACTCCCCAAACGACCCACTCGGCTCACCACGGCCTACCAAACTCGCGGGAAAGGAAGAGCACGAGCTGGGGCTCCATCACCCTACCTCCACCGAAGATTTCGCGCACCGTGGACGCCGATCCACGAAGAAAACGCCGTTGAAGCCTCGCCGCTCCACGAACTCACGGCCGAGCTTCACCACGCCCTCGAGCCTCGATCCTCGACCCATCCTCGCCGTCCTCCTCGCCCGTGTCGCCCCGCCTCGCCCCCGCGTCGGTCCGTCGGCCGCCGGAGAGGAGAGAGTGAGAGGAGAGAGTGGGAGAAGAGAGAGGGAGAGAAGAGAGAAATGAGAGGAAGAGAGAGGGTGGGGGGTATATATAGGAAAATCAAGAAATTCGGAAAACCCCGAAAATAGAAAATCACGCCTGCTCGATCCTCGCGATGCGCTGATCGCAACGGTACCACTCGCGTCCAGGTGAACGGCCCGGTTCACCCGCAACGAGGTTTCGAAGGGAAAGCCGAAACCCACGCCGGGAATCGGAAAACACACGCGGAAAAAGCCGCGGAACGTCTCCGGGCCTCTGAAACGACTCCGGATCGCGCCGATCCGAACACGAAAGATGTCCGAAACGAAATTTCGGACACAACGGAGTCGGACGCTCCGAGAAACCAGATCCGGGACCCACGAACGAGGATCCGAAAAACCCGGGACATTACAGTGGGCGACATTCATATAAAGACCAATCTTGGTTGCAAGTTGGTACTTAAGGATGTGAGACATGTGGTTGATTTGAGGCTGAATTTAATTTCAGTTGGAAAGCTAGATGATGAAGACTATGAAAGCAGATTTCACAAGGGTAGATGGAAGCTTAGCAAGGGTTCTCTTGTTGTTGCTACCGGAAAGAAATGTCACACCTTATACAGATTGCAGGTTCAAGCTTGTGGTGATCAGTTGAATGCTACTGAGAAAGATTCCAGTATGGAGTTGTGGCATAGGAGACTGGGACACATGAGCGAGAAGGGATTGCAGGTTCTTTCCAAGAAAGAAGTCTTACCAGACTTCAGAGGTACACATCTGAACTCATGTATTGATTGTTTGGCTAGAAAATAACATGGAGTTTCCTTTACTAGTCCTGCATTGTCTAGAAAGATGCATGCCTTGGATCGTGTCTATACAGATGTATGTGGCCCTTTAAAAACAAAAACTCCTGGTGGATCAGTTAATGTTCCAGGTATCAGTGGTGCACTTTATTTTGTCACCTTTATAGATGATTTTTCAAGGAAAGTCTAGGTTTATGCTTTGAAGACTAAAGACCAAGTTATTGATGTTTTCAAGGAGTTTCATGCCAGGGTTGAAAAGGAGACAGAGAGACAGCTGAAATGCATAAGGTCAGATAATGGTGGTGAGTATACAGGATCGTTTAATGCTTATTGCAGGTCACAAGGCATTCAGCATAAGATGACAGTTCCTGGTACACCTCAGCACAATGCAATTGTAGAGAGGATGAACCGCACAATCATGGAAAAGATCAGATGCATGCTTTCACAAGCCAAGCTACCAAAAAGATTTTGGGATGAGGCATTGAGGACCGCAGTTGATGTTATCAACTTGTCACGCTATACAGCTCTAGATGGTGATGTCGCTGAACACGTATGGTCAGGAAAAGATGTCTTCTACAAGCATTTGAGAGTGTTTGGTTGTCGTGCATTTGCACATGTCCCAGACATTGAAAGGTCCAAATTGGATGGTAATACAAAAGAATGTATTTTTCTTGGGTACTTACGTGATGAATTTGGTTACAGGCTTTGGGATCCAGTAAAGCAGAAAGTATTCAGAAGCAGAGATGTGATCTTCTTTGAAGATCAAACCTTTGAAGATTTCAATAAAAAGGTACCAGCCAAGGCTTCTGAAGAAGGCTTAGCAGATTGTGATCCAATTTCCTCTCCAGTATGGCAGGGTGATAGGGGAGATCAGTAGGAAGATGATGCAGAGGTAGATGCTGACTTACCTGCAGAACATGTAGAGCAGGAAGTAGATGAGGAGCAACCTCCTATAGAACTTCAGCTGAGAAGATCTTCTAGAGAACATCAACCTTTCAAAAGGTATCCTACAGATGAGTATGTAATGCTTACTGATGCAGGTGAACCAGAGTGTTACCAAGAAGTAATGTAAAGTGAGCAGAAGAATGAGTGGTTAGAAGCTATGCAGGAAGAGATGGATGCTCTGCAGAAGAACCACACCTATGATTTGGTGCAACTACAAAAAGGGAGAAAGGCATTAAAGAACAAATGTGTTTTCAAATTGAAGACTCGGGAGCATTATTCTCAACCAAAATATAAGACCAGATTGGTTGTAAAAGGCTTTGGTCAAAAGCAAGGTATTGACTTTGAAGAAATTTTTTCTCCTGTTGTAAAAATGTCTTCTATTCGTGTTGCTCTAGGTTTTGCTGCTAGCCTAGACTTGGAGGTTGAGTAGCTGGATGTGAAGACAGCTTTCCTCCATGGTGACTGACAAGAGGAAATGTATATGGAGCAACCAGAAGGATTCGAAGTCATAGGTAAAGAAAACTTTGTCTGCAGATTGAGAAAGAGCTTGTATGGGCTGAAGCAAGCTCCAAGGTAGTTGTAATATGCCGGACCTTTCGGATCCTTCTTCGTGGGTCCCGTATCTGGTTTTCGGAGTGTCCGGCTCCGTTGTGTCTGAAATTTCGTTTCGGACATCTTTCGTGTTCGGATCGGCGCGATCCAGAGTTGTTTCGGAGGCCCGGAGGCGTTCTGCGACTTTTCCGTGCGTGTTTTCCGATTTCCGGTGTGTGTTTCGGCTTTTCCTTCGGAAGCTCGCTGCGGGCGAACCGGGCGGTTCCCCCAGGCACGAGTGGTACCGTTGCGATCGGTGCGTTCCGAGGATTCCGGAAATGTATTTTTCTATTTTTCGGTATTTTTCTGAAAAATCAGATTTTCCTATATAATCTCATTTCTTTTCTTTTTTCTTTTCTCCTTTCTCTTCTTCTTCTTCCTCCTTCCTTCCCCAACCGTGACCGCCCTCTCCTCTCTCCCTCTCTCCCATTCGGGCGCGGTGGACCCCTCTCCGGCTACGGACGGCGGCGGGGTGACGGCGCGGACGTGTGGGCGGCGGCCAGGCGAGCTCGTGGGCGTGCGGCGTGCGTGGGAAGCGTGGGGAGTTCGTGAAGTTTAAAGCGTTCTTCGTGATTCGTGATTGATTCGGCGGAGCATTTGCTCCATTGAGGTAGGGTGACGTTCCTTAGCCTCTAGCCGATCTTTTCCGTGATTTATAGGCCGAGGGGAGGCCGAGAGGGGCTCATTTGAGCATGTTTGGGGTTTTTCCATGTTTTGGGGAGAGTCGCCCGATCTATGAATTCGATGCATGGATTCTTGTTTTGATGGCCTAGAATCATGCTAGGGGTCCCCAGGGGTCTTCCCCTTTGATTTCCCTCTCTCCGGTGGAGGCATGGGGGCGTGGAATGGTGTTTTTAGCCGTTCTCAGCCGTTCTCGGTTTTCCGGGATGATAGCGGTCCACCAGTAACCGCCTTCATCAGGTAGCGGTCAGGTGGGGACCGCCTTCATCAAGGTTCCGAGCGTTGGGGCTTGTGCTGTCGGCAGGCGGTCGCGGTCTTGCGACTGACCGCGACTGCTGGTAGCGGTCAGGGGGCGACCGCTTCCAGCCCGGGGTCCGGCACGGTCTTCGAGACGGTTTTTGACCGTTGGAGTCTGGTCGCGGTCTCCAGGAGACCGCTACCAGGTGAAGGCGGTCTTCACACGACCGCTTTCACGTTTTCATGCACCAGGGTGGTCGCGGTTCCAGGCCGACCGCGACCAGGTGATAGCGGTTCTGGGTCGACCGCTACCACAGGAGGTGACCGCGACTCCCCTTCTTCACCGATTTGAGTCCCGGACGAGCTAGTCTCGATCCCTGTGCTGACCCGTAGTCCGACTGATGTGGGGCATCATGTGGGGGCTACACGTGGGGTGCCGTAGGGTCCCGGGAGGTGGTGACTTCGGCTTGTGTCACCGTGCGTCGGTGTTGGTACAAGGAGCGTTCCTCGTACCTGCGGTTGCGAAGTGTTTCCCGTTGATCTGAGAGTCTACTCCTTCAGTGACCCTCCACTAGTCGTAGTCCACCAGTACGAGGTGCTGGTCTCACCTGGGAGTGGTGTACGGGCACCCACCTTTCGAGACGGTTTGTGGACCGGTTACCGTAGGCCCCTCGTCGGTAGCCAGAGTCCGGCTACGGGGAAAAATCGGTCAGAGGACCAGACCTAGTGACGCAAGGTCTGTGTGTGCACACGTGGTTGGGGGCGGTTGGACCCACGTCGACGGGCGTGACCCCAGCTAGTTACTTGTTTGTGGTTACTTGTACGGTGCCTGCGCCTCGGGTAGGACCTACCACGTCAGGCGGTTCACCTGCGGTGCGGTGTAAGACGTCAGGGGACGCTACCGGCTGTGCTTCTAGTGGGTGGTACTCCTGTCGAGTACGGAGTGTGAGACTGTCAGTCGTGTACTTCCGACCTTCGGATTTTGGCGGTTCGACCGTTGAGTTTCGGTCTTCTCGTACCGTGACACGTGTGTCGGTTTGCGTGCCGTAGGGTCTAGTTCTGTAGAGTACAGGACTTTCCTTTCCGAGGTACTTTCCTATCGCTAGAGTAGTGGTTTCTCGTTTTATGAGGTAGGGTTCGAGTGATCCCTACTGAGTCTTGTTCCGAGACTCATTCCCTGCGTGTTTTCACCGTGTTTCAGGTGAGGCGCCACCTTCAGGGAGCGCGTCAGGAGCGCAGCGTGGTGCGGGTGCCCAAAGGTAGTGCCAGAGGTCAGAGCCGGGGTATGCCCCGTGTAACTGTACTTTCTTTCTTGTCACTGTACTAGTCGTGGACTACTGTTGCTGTTGTTGTTATTTCATTGTGGACCATGTAAAATGTTAATTTATTTCCTGCTTAATATTATAACTGTTTAATTTCTGCAATTATCTGTGATGCTTGTGTAGTTTCCACACCATCCTTTTAACCCTTCCGAGTCTTCGGGCTCGTGGGTGGCGGTACGAGTCTCGGGTTATCGGGCCTTCCCGGTAATCGGATTCTCGGGTCGTTACAGCTGGTATCAGAGCGCGGTTGTGGAATTACATGAGAATCATAGGTAATTGTAGTGGTCCACTAGTCCACAGCGATGATGTACAGGTGACGCTGGCATTGGGCACCGTGTGTTTATTTTGACCTTGCCGTTTTCGTGTTTTCTGTCTTTTGCTTCAGGAGCGAGGATGGCGCCGAGGAGGAGCTCTCGCTCTCAGCAGGGGCAGTCGGCTGGAGGTCAGGAGATCCAGCAGGGGGTCCAGAGGGACCAGGAGGAGCATAGCAGAGTTCCGGGAGCTACCGAGGCCGCGGATGCTGCGAGAGCTCCGAGGGCCGAGGATTTCTTCCGTGGCATGTACCATCTCATGTCTCAGCAGTTTGGCGGAGAGGCTGCTGAGGGCTCGTTTGTCAGGGGTGGGCCAGGCCGAGCAGTGAGGGACTTCATGCAGTTCCATCCACCTTACTTTAGCGGCCAGGCAGACCCTGATGCGGCTCGTGATTGGCTTGATGAGATGGAGCGGGTGTTCAGTTCTGCGAAGAGTGCTGCCGAGGACAGAGTTGTGTTGGCCTACAACCAGTTGCAAGGTACGGCTCGGAGGTGGTGGTCTTTCGAGTGGAAGACGTCCTTTCAGCTTCGTCCACTTGAGCAGATCGAGTGGGATGACTTCGTCAGTGCTTTCGAGCGTACGTACTGTCCAGATGTTGTTGCTACGCAGCGGATGCGGGAGTTTCTGGAGCTGGTGCAGGGTGGCATGTCCGTATTGCAGTACAGGGCCCGATTTGTCGAGCTGGGTCTGTACGCACCTCACATCATGGAGCATGAGAGGGTGAGGACCACGCAGTTTGTACAGGGCTTGAGGCTGGAGCTGAGGCACCATTTGATTGCGAATGGGGCCACTGATCTAGAGACGGCGTCTCGTGTTGCGATTTCCTTGGAGATGGATATGCAGAGGACTCGAGGACCGGTCAGCCAGGGGCAGTCCTTGTCAGGTCTCAGCCAGCAGTCGGCTACCCAGCAGCAGGGTTTCTTCCAGCATGCGTCGGGTGGTTCAGGAGTACCGGCACCGACAGCGTCAGTGACAGGATCTGCGTCCTTCGGCTCGAAGGTCAAGAAGTTCTTGAAGAAGAGTCTCCGAAAGAAGCACAAGGATCAAGGGCAGGCTTCATCGGGCAGTGTGCAGTAGTCGATTCCTTTGCAGCGTCAGGGATCAGTGGGTGGATCGCGAGGACCTTGTCCACGGTGTGGTGGTACCCACCCAGGCAGGCAGTGCACGGCGCCGATTATCTGTTTTCGGTGTGACCAGCCAGGGCACATGGCGCGAGACTGTCCTCAGAGACCACCGCAGCAGCAGTTTCCTCAGCAGCAGCAGGTTCCCCAGCAGCAGAGGCAGCAGCAGCAGCAGCAGGGACAGTATCCGCCACTACCCAGGTCAGCTAGTGTGGGAGGCAGGCAGAGGGCTCGGGGCCAGATCACACACTTGACCAGGGCAGAGGCAGTGGCGTCGCAGCTCGTGGAAGGTACCGTTCAGATTTTGGGTTGTGCGGCTCGGGTTTTGTTTGATTCTGGCGCGTCTCATTCGTTTATTTCGGAGGATTTTGCGTCGAGCGTCGAGGAGCCGGTGACCCAGTTGTCCTGTGATTTGGCAGTGGAGTTGCCTTCGGGTGACTTTATGGTCACTCCGTATTGCTTCGACCAGGTTCCGGTTTGGATCGATGGGCGGAGTATGCCAGGCAGGTTGTATGCGTTGCAGCTTCGGGATTACGATGTGATTTTAGGCATGGATTGGCTCGAGACCCATGGAGCGGTGGTGGATTGTGGAATGAAGAGGGTCTACTTCCAGCATCCGAGCAAGAGGACCTTCTATTTCCAAGGTATCCGTTCCACCTCTTCTCGATTCCTTATCTCTGCTATTCGAGCCCGTCGGTTGCTTGATTCCGGTTGTCAGGGTTTTCTCGCGTCAATGGTTGTGTCTGACCGGATGGAGCCGGATGTCGAGGATATTGCGGTGGTGTGCGAGTTTCCCGACGTTTTTCTTGAGGAGTTGCCTGGATTACCTCCCCAGCGGGAGATCGATTTCGTGATCGAGGTTGTGCCTGGTACGGGACCTTTGGCGAAGGCTCCCTACCGTATGGCCCCCGCTAAGTTGAGGGAGTTGAGGGCGCAGTTGCAGGAACTGTTGGCCAAGGGGTACATTCGTTCGAGCTTTTCCCCTTGGGGTGCGCCCGTGTTGTTTGTGAAGAAGAAGGACGGTAGTCTGCGGCTGTGCATTGACTATCGGCAGCTGAATGATGTGACCATTAAGAACAAGTATCCGTTGCCGCGGATTGATGACTTGTTCGACCAGCTTCAGTCTGCGCGAGTGTTCTCGCGGATTGATTTGCGGTCCGGTTACTATCAGCTGAGAATTCGCGAGTCCGATGTGGAGAAGACTGCATTCAGTACGAGGTACGGGCATTATGAGTTTTTGGTGATGCCGTTCGGGCTCACCAATGCCCCAGCAGCCTTCATGGACTTGATGCAGAGGGTGTTTCATCCATATTTGGACCAGTTCGTGGTCATCTTTGTGGATGACATCCTTATTTATTCGCAGTCTGCTGAGGAGCATGCGTACCATTTGGGTGTGGTGCTGCAGACGTTGCGAGGTCACCAGTTGTATGCGAAGCTCAGCAAGTGCGAGTTTTGGCTCAGCGAGGTGCACTTTCGGGGGCACGTGATTTCTGGTGATGGCATTTCCGTGGATCCCGCCAAGGTCGAGGCTGTGATGCAATGGCCGAGGTCGAGGTCGGTGACGGAGATCCGGAGTTTCTTGGGGCTTGCGGGGTATTATCGCCGGTTTATCCAGGATTTTTCTCGCATTGCGACCCCGATGACGAGGCTCACGCGGAAGGATGTGCCTTTCGTTTGGTCCGAGGAGTGTGAGCAGAGCTTCAGTGAACTGAAGAGGTTGCTCACCTCGGCTCCGGTGTTGGTTTTGCCTTCTGGATTGGGAGGTTTCGTGGTGTGTACAGATGCTTCCGGCGTCGGATTGGGTGCTGTTCTGATGCAGCATGGTAGAGTGGTGGCTTATGCATCTCGGCAGCTAAAGCCCCATGAAGAGAACTACCCTACCCATGATCTTGAGTTGGCGGCGGTGAT
Source organism: Amorphophallus konjac (assembly GCA_022559845.1). Classification (NCBI taxonomy): domain Eukaryota; kingdom Viridiplantae; phylum Streptophyta; class Magnoliopsida; order Alismatales; family Araceae; genus Amorphophallus; species Amorphophallus konjac. Next base: position 141,981 of record JAHNEJ010000845.1, on the reverse strand, counting down.
CTTCGCGCTGAAGATCTGGAGGCATTATCTGTACGGCGAGAAGTTCGAGGTGTTCACTGACCATCAGAGTTTGAGGTACGTGTTCTCGCAGAAGGACCTGAACCTCAGGCAAAGGCGTTGGATGGAGTTCATGAAGGACTATGACTTCACCCTGTCTTATCAACCGGGCAGGATGAATGTCGTCGCCGATGCCTTGAGTCGGAAGGTTGCGATCAGTACCTTGATGCTGAGGAAGTGGAGGCTCTGGGAACAAGTGCCCGAAGTATCCTTCAGGCTCAAGATTCCCCAGGAGCCAGGGTTGGCGGTGCTTGCGAGTCTGACTGTCACTCCTGCTATCCGTCGTCAGGTGACAGAGGCTCAGCATGCGGACCCTGAGTTGCCCCGGATTCTTGCGATGACTGATCTGGAGCTCGGCGAGGACGGTGCTGCGAGGTTTCGTGGCAGGCTGTACGTCCCAGCCGAGGAGCAGATTCGTTGTGCGGTGTTACGCGAGGCTTATGGGAGCAGGTACACTGTACACCCGGGTGCGACGAAGATGTATCGAAACTTGCGGAGGCAGTTCTGGTGGCCTGGCATGAAGAGAGATGTCGCAGAGTTTGTGGCCAGGCGCCTGATCTGTCAGCAGGTGAAGGCGGAGCATCAGCGACCAGGAGGTACTCTCCAGCCCTTGGATGTTCCTGCTTGGAAGTGGGACCATGTGACCACGGATTTTGTGGTGGGGTTGCCGAGGACCCCGAGTGGGCAGGACAGTATTTGGTTGCTGGTGGATCGGCTGACGAAGGTGACGCGGTTATTACCGGTCAAGGTCAGCTGGAGCGTGTCCAGATTGGCTCGGTTGTATGTGGAGCGGATCGTGCCGTTGCATGGGGTTCCCATTTCGATCGTGTCGGATCGGGATCCGCGCTTCACTTCTGGATTCTGGAGGAGTTTCCAGCGAGCTCTTGGCACGGAGTTGGCATTTAGCTCGGCGTATCATCCTCAGTCAGATGGTCAATCTAAGAGGACCATTCAGACTTTGGAGGACATGCTGAGATCCTGCTGCCTGGAGTGGCAGGGGAGTTGGATTCATCACCTACCGTTGGTGGAGTTTGCCTATAACAACAGCTATCACTCGAGCATCGGTATGGCTCCTTATGAGGCATTGTACGGGCGTCCTTGTCGGACTCCACTTGATTGGTTTGAGGTGGGTGAGCGTGTTTTGATGGGACCGGAATTGGTGCAGCAATGTGTGGATGTTGTGCACCTGGTTTGTCAGAACATGTTGGCGGCCCAGAGTCGGCAGAAGAGCTATGCTGACCGTAGGAGGCAGCCCCTCGAGTTCACCGTGGGCGATCGTGTGTTCTTGAGAGTTTCTCCGATGAAGGGGGTGATGCGTTTTGGACGGCGTGGGAAGCTCAGTCCCCGCTATATCGGTCCTTTCGCGATTGTGGAGCGCATCGGTGAGGTTGCTTACCGGTTGCAGTTACCTCCTGAGTTGGCGTCGGTGCATGACGTGTTCCACGTCTCGATGTTGCGGAAGTATATGCCCGATGACTCTCATGTGCTCGTGTTTTCCGTTTGGCCTGAGGTGACTCCAGATCTTTCTCTCCCAGAGTTTCCGATCCGCGTGGAGGATAGGCGAGAGCAGCGCCTGCGGAACAAGGTCATTCCCTTGGTAAAGGTCGTGTGGCAGCGACACTCTGGTGGTGAGGCTTCGTGGGAACGTGAGGACGAGATGCGTCAGCAGTTCCCGTACCTGTTTGAGTGAGTCTTTCTCTTCTTTCCCCTTGGGTTGTTCTCAATTTCGAGGACGAAATTCCTTAAGGGGGGAGGGCTGTAATATCCCGGACCTTTCGGATCCTTCTTCATGGGTCCCGGATCTGGTTTTCGGAGTGTCCGACTCCGTTGTGTCCGAAATTTCGTTTCGGACATCTTTCGTGTTCGGATCGGCGCGATCCGGAGTTGTTTCGGAGGCCCGAAGGCGTTCCGCGACTTTTCCGTGCGTGTTTTTCAATTTCCGGTGTGTGTTTCGGCTTTTCCTTCGGAAGCTCGCTGCAGGCGAACCGGGCGGTTCCCCCAGGCACGAGTGGTACCGTTGCGATCGGTGCGTTCCGAGGATTCCGAAAATGTATTTTTCTATTTTTTGATATTTTTTCGAAAAATCAGATTTTCCTATATAATCCCATTTCTTTTCTTTTTTCTTTTCTCGTTTCTCTTTCTTCTTCTTCTTCCTCCTTCCTTCCCCAACCGTGACCGCCCTCTCCTCTCTCCCTCTCTCCCATTCGGGCGCGGCGGACCCCTCTCCGGCTACGGACGGCGGCGGGGCGACGGCGCGGACGTGTGGGCGGCGGCGAGGCGAGCTCGTGGGCGTGCGGCGTGCGTGGGAAGCGTGGGGAGTTCGTGAAGTTTAAAGCGTTCTTCGTGATTCGTGATTGATTCGGCGCAGCATTTGCTCCATTGAGGTAGGGTGACGTTCCTTAGCCTCTAGCCGATCTTTTCCGCGATTTATAGGCCGAGGGGAGGTCGAGAGGGGCTCATTTGAGCATGTTTGGGGTTTTTCCATGTTTTGGGGAGAGTCGCCCGATCTATGAATTCGATGCATGGATTCTTGTTTTGATGGCCTAGAATCATGCTAGGGGTCCCCAGGGGTCTTCCCCTTTGATTTCCCCCTCTCCGGTGGAGGCATGGGGGCGTGGAATGGTGTTTTTAGCCGTTCCCGGCCGTTCTCGGCTTTCCGGGATGATAGCGGTCCACCAGTAACCGCCTTCATCAGGTAGCGGTCAGGTGGGGACCGCCTTCATCAAGGTTCCGAGCGTTGGGGCTTGTGCTGTCCGCAGGCGGTCGCGGTCTCGCGACTGACCGCGACTGCTGGTAGCGGTCAGGGGGCGACCGCTTCCAGCCCGGGGTCCGGCACAGTCTTCGAGACAGTTTTTGACCGTTGGAGTCTGGTCGCGGTCTCCAGGAGACCGCTACCAGGTGAAGGCGGTCTTCACACGACCGCTTTCACATTTTCATGCACCAGGGTGGTCGCGGTTCCAGGCCGACCGTGACCAGGTGATAGCGGTTCTGGGTCGACCGCTACCACAGGAGGCGGTCCTCCGGTGACCGCGACTCCCCTTCTTCATCGATTTGAGTCCCGGACGAGCTAGTCTCGATCCCTGTGTTGACCCGTAGTCCGACTGATGTGGGGCATCATGTGGGGGCTACACGTGGGGTGCCGTGGGGTCCCGGGAGGTGGTGACTTCGGCTTGTGTCACCGTGCGTCGGTGTTGGTACAAGGAGCGTTCCTCGTACCTGCGGTTGCGAAGTGTTTTCCGTTGATCTGAGAGTCTACTCCTTCAGTGACCCTCCACTAGTCGTAGCCCACCAGTACGAGGTGCTGGTCTCACCTGGGAGTGGTGTACGGGCACCCACCTTTCGAGACGGTTTGTGGACCGGTTACCGTAGGCCCCTCGTCGGTAGCCAGAGTCCGACTACGGGGGAAAACCGGTCAGAGGACCAGACCTAGTGACGTAAGGTCTGTGTGTGCACACGTGGTTGGGGGCGGTTGGACCCACGTCGACGGGCGTGACCCCAGCTAGTTACTTGTTTGTGGTTACTTGTACGGTGTCTGCGCCTCGAGTAGGACCTACCACGTCAGGCGGTTCACCTGCGGTGCGGTGTAAGACGTCAGGGGACGCTACCGGCTGTGCTTCTAGTGGGTGGTACTCCTGTCGAGTACGGAGTGTCAGACTGTCAGTCGTGTACTTCCGACCTTCAGATTTTGGCGGTTCGACCGTTGAGTTTCGGTCTTCTCGTACCGTGGCACGTGTGTCGGTTTGCGTGCCGTAGGGTCTAGTTCTGTAGAGTACAGGACTTTCCTTTCCGAGGTACTTTCCTACCGCTAGAGTAGTGATTTCTCGTTTTACGAGATAGGGTTCGAGTGATCCCTACTGAGTCTTGTTCCGAGACTCATTCCCTGCGTGTTTTCACCGTGTTTCAGGTGAGGCGCCACCTTCGGGGAGCGCGTCAGGAGCGCAGCGTGGTGCGGGTGCCCAGAGGTAGTGCCAGAGTTCAGAGCCGGGGTATGCCCCGTGTAGCTGTACTTTCTTTCTTGTCACTGTACTAGTCGTGGACTACTGTTGCTGTTGTTGTTATTTCATTGTGGACCATGTAAAATGTTAATTTATTTCCTGCTTAATATTATAACTGTTTTATTTCTGTAATTATCTGTGATGCTTGTGTAGTTTCCACACCATCCTTTTAACCCTTCCGAGTCTTCGGGCTCGTGGGTGGCGGTACGAGTCTCGGGTTATCGGTCCTTCCCGGTAATCGGATTCTCGGGTCGTTACAGTAGTGGTACAAGAAGTTTGATTCATTTATGACTGAAAATGAATACAAAAGAACGGCTTCAGATCATTGTGTATATATCAAATGGTTTGGTGAGAATTTCATTATTCTCTTATTATATGTTGATGACATGCTTATCCTTGGGAAAGATATGTCTATGATTGACAGGCTGAAGAAGGAACTTAGCAAGTCCTTTGCAATGAAGGACATGGGGCCAACAAAGCAAATATTAGGCATGCAGATTTCTCGTGACAGAAAAGCCAAGAAAATATGGTTATCACAAGAGAAATATATTGAGAAGGTATTGGACAGGTTTAGTATGAGCAATGTAAAGCCAGTTGGTTCTCCTTTTGCAGGTCATTTTAAGTTGTGCTCAGAGCAGAGTCCAACAAATGAAGAAGAGAAGTAGAAAATGCAGAAAGTCCCTTATGCTTCAGCAGTCGGAAGTCTGATGTATGCAATGGTATGTACGAGACCGGATGTAGTATATGCAGTGGGTGTTGCTAGCAGATTTCTTGCAAATCCAGGAATGGAGCATTGGGCAGCAGTGAAGTGGATCCTTAGATTTCTCAGGGGTAGCTCCAAAATTTGTTTAAGTTTTGGGGGTGGACCACCTGTTCTGACAGGTTACACAGATGCAGATATGGCAAGGGATATTGATATAAGAAAGTCCACATCATGTTTTGTTCTTACTTTTGCAGGGGGAGCTGTTTCATGGCAATCAAGGTTGCAAAGGTGTATTGCGCTCTCCACCACAGAGGCGGAATATATTGCTGCTACAGAGGTTTGTAAAGAGATGTTGTGGATGAAAGAATTCTTACATGAATTGGAGCTGAAACAAGAAAGCTATGTGGTGTACTGTGACGGTCAAAGCGCCATCCACCTATGCAAGAACCCAACTCTTCATTCCAAGTCAAAGCACATAGATGTCAGATACCACTGGATTAGAAATGTGTTTGAAGAGAAGCAACTGAAGCTTCAGAAAGTTCACACAGATGACAATGGGGCAGACATGTTGACGAAGACTTTGCCAAAAGAAAGGCAAGAGATTTACCGACGATTGGTCGACATGACTACACATTGAGAAGTCACGGGACAGCCTCCCTTATGGGCTGAAGGGGGAGGTTGTTGGGCATTCAGCCCACCGGTCGACCGGCCGGGCATTTCCGGTCGACCGGAACCGGTCGACCGCCGGACCTTTTCAGGTCGACCGGTTTTCCCAGGGAGCTAAGATGCGGTTGTCTGAGAATTTCCGGTCGACCGCCCCTGTAGGTCCGGTCGACCGGCAGCCCCGAGGCAGCCATCTTTGACCTTTTGTTCCATGTCCGAAAAGGAATCCTTTTCTTAGTTTATTTAATCCCAAAAGTCATGGGATTAGGCAGGTTTGGTGGATCTGGTCCCTGGGTTGTCCCTTGACCATCCTAGATGTATAAAACATCTTATTGGGGGTCTAAAACCTAGATCCAATGTATTTTTTCTAGGAAGCCATCAAGAGAGCAAAAGAGGGGTTACTGTAGCTCCGGGAAGAAGGTGTTGCAGAAGAAGAAGAACAAGAGAAGGGAAGATCTTCATCAACTGAACAGGTTTCTCATTACAGGGAAGATCAGGTTTGCAGTAGAATTTGCTGTGATCAAGTAGGAGAGTTCAGTTATATTGAATCCCAGTTCTCTCTTGTAATTTTAACTCAAGTCTTGGCAAGAGACTTTGAGTTATTTGTACTTTCATTATTGTTCATAGTGAAGTTTTCTCCTGTGACTTGCCCGTGATTTTTCCCCTTCGCATTGGAGGGATTTTTCACGTAAATCTGGTGTTCTATGTGGATGTGTTGTTCCGATTAAAATTTTTCGCTGCGTTATTCGGTTTCAAGATTTGTTAGTACACATAACATTGAGATTTTTTCCCATCAAAGTCTATATTTTTGTTTAGGTCGGACTCTCATATAATGTAACTATAAAAGAAAGAAAGAACATATCAGAATTTTGTTTGTTACTTTTGGGCTCTTCGTGGCACCAATATACAATTCAGTATATATAGCTCTTTAGATGTCTTGGATGGTCTTCTATTTTACTCTTCTACGCTTTTTTTTTTATTTCAGCCATCACAATAATATAAGGGAAATTTCATTTCATCATCGAAGGCTCTCATTACAAACGGTGCTCTTGATAAAAGCCCTCACATATTACATGAAGATCCTCTCTTGCATGGGCGTACCCTTAATACATTTGACTGACAAAAGCATTTAAAATTTTAAATCCCCATTAAAACATATATACACATGGAAAATGCACGGGATTGCAAAGACACATCTCTTCATGAATTTTCTTGTAAACTCTATCTTCTTCTCCTCCAATACCAAAATCTTTTTTTAATCTTCTCTTCCAGAGAAACAATCTAATACTTCAGATCAACAGTTGAATGAAAGGCAATATTGTCCATCTAGTTGAATTAGTCACAAGTATTGGTAGCCTACACACATCACAAAACTAGTATTTAACAATAGCAGAATCTGTAAATAACTGTTTTTACAAACTAATTACGATATTGTACGTAGCATCGAGTTAGATGTTGACCCCCCATTCAAAAGATCTATAAAAGCACTACCCTTTACTTCTTTCTTAGCTAGAGAAGCTATTGAGGAAGGGGGAGAGCTTTGCGGGCCGGAGAGCCAATGCAAATCATGGGTGGATGTAAGTGCTATTCGAATTAATCTTCTGCGTGGACCTCGGGGAGGTGCTGCATGCATGGCCAGTGTGGAGAGGCAACTTGCACGTAAGGCTACAGTTATATTGTGGGGGAGTAGTGAGCACAACTTGCATCTTATTAGGTGGGCGAATCACCCTTCCTTTTTGCAGAGCTTTAAAAACACGGGAAATGTTAATTAAGGTATTTTCGTCGACGGATGTTCAACTATCGGGAACAATGGAATCTGTAAGGAATATTCGGGTTCTTGTGGACCATGCATATTGGTATTTTTGCACAATTTTGACAAAAAATAATGATAAATATATTTCTTGAACCAATACTTTTGTAATTTTTACCGTAAAAATGGTACATAAGTAAAAAAACCCAAACTAAAAATGGGTAACTATATATTCTTGTAGGATATATGTGAAAAATCTAAATTTCAATGCAAATTAACTAAATGGAACGGCCAGAGGTTGGGGATGACATGCCAGTATAGTATCTTTCAAGTTTACCTATTTTATCCAGATTGAGTAATATGTACTAAGTCAATTAATATGAGATCTTAGATCATGCTTGAAAATATTGCATGCGTCTTCGTTGAGTACGGCATAACATTTTGTACATATGGACTGACTAGGGTGTAGCGTACGGATGATTCGACATTTAAGTAAATAATTGTTATAAAATTATTGGGCTGACTTGTGCTCAGTTGGTAATAGGATTTTGGGTGGGCTTGGGGAATGCAGGTTGTGTTTACGGTCCGAACTGGATATTAACCAGTTTGACCAAATTGGCATGGGGAACGCAGTTTGACCTAGTTGCGTGTAAACTTTATGTACCTACCATTGCATTAGTACATCATCTAATTATTTAACCAGAAGAACACTGACAAAACTAGGTTTTATTGTTGGTACTGATTTCCGGAAAGAACATGAGGAAACAATGTCTCACAACTCGATCTGTCCCTACTCCGATCCAACCATTAATCAAAACACACGTTTCGATCGAGTGCTACAGTGCCATATAGTTTCACACTGGAGGCCATGTCCGCAGTGGGTGGGTGGCTAATGGCCAGGGGCAGGAGGGGCTGCAGGGGGGTGTGCGGCAGGCTTGACGGCGGTGCAGACGCTGTTAAGGATCCCCGGGATCAGATTGCCGGAAGGGAGGAAGGTGAACATCTTGGGGATGCAGTAGTCGTTCAGCCCCTCGATGGCGCCGCAGCACTCCGAGGTGAGGACGACGCGGCCGGACAGGATGGTCACGAAGACGCTGTTCACGCAGCTGCCGGTGCCCAGCAGGGACCTCCAGCACTGCTGGATCTTGGGGTCGCCGATGATGGGGACGATGGAGCTCCTCCCGGGAAAATCCGGCAGCTCGGGGGCGGTGGAATATGCAGCGTGCGTGGCGGACCACGTTGCTGTGGCGCAGGTGAGGAGGAGGAGGAGGAGGAGCACGCAGAGTTGTCCGTTGGATTTCCTCATGCTGGCGCTGTCTTGGCACCCCGCTCTAAGCTTTTGTTTCTTCCGGACAAGGGAAGTACTGGACTCTGATGCTTGTGGTTTTGGCCGTGGGAACCTAAGCACATTTATATAGGCTATGGAATTGCTCCTTATTTACATAAAGAGAGCAGGAAGAAACGCGCGGCAAGCACGTAGAGAGAGAGAGAGAGAGAGAGAGAGAGAGATGGAGCCTGTAAAACGTACGCTTACTTGAAGACTGTTTAGAGAGAGAAACTTGGAAACGTGTCGAGAGAGAGAGAGAGGCGGAACCTGTAAAACGCTTACTTGAAGACAGTTCAGAGAGAGAGAGAGACATGTAAACGTGTAGAGAGAGAGAGAGAAAACGTACGCTTACTTGAAGACTGTTTAGAGAGAGAAACTTGGAAACGTGTCGAGAGAGGGAGGTGGACCTGTAAAACGCTTACTTTAAGACAGTTCAGAGAGAGAGAGAGAGAGACATGTAAACGTGTAGAGAGAGAGAGAGAGAGAGAGAGAGAGGGAGAGATGGAACCTGTAAAACGCTTACTTAAAAACTGTTGCTTGTGTGTGTGTGTGTGTGAGAGAGAGAGAGAGAGAGCGAGAGAGGGATAGATGGAGCCTGTAAAACGCTTACTTGAAGACTGTTTAGAAAAAGAAACATAGGAACATGTAACATGCTTAGTTAAAGACTATGTTTAGAGGGATAGAGAGATGGGAAGAACCTGTAAGACGCTTACATAAAAACGGTTGAGAGAGAGAGAGAGAGAGATGAAAAACCAGTACTGAACGTACTGCTCCTATGTCTAATATTGTGCATTAAACGGGCAAATCAATGCCTTTGAAACGGTTCCTTGGGCCTGTATAATGATCTTGTCCTTTTATGTTTATCAATAGCTGATAAACATGCTGAGAGTTTGATCCACATGGCCAGTTTAAAGAGGGAGTTGTATACCTTGGGCAACTCTCCTGCTCCAGGTTTCATACGCAGCCATGCAAGTTACGTACAGGTGTGCCATTTTTGTTTGCGTTTAATTTTATGAATACGAGAGAGCAAGATGGTTGTTTAACATACTCATCAGAAATCCGTCTCAAGATCGAGATTGTTTAATATACTCAGAAATCCGTATCAAGATCAAGATTTTACGAATCGATACGGTACAATTTATATCGCACATATCACATCGTATCAATTGGAGACCGATACAACCGGTCGTGATATGTAATCGATATGTTATCATATTTCTTAAATATTATATATATTATTTTATATTAATAAAATTATAGACAAATTAATTATAAAGATCTTATGTTTAAATGTGAAGTCAAATGGTTCAAAATGAATCAGGCACATGATTTTTTTATTAGTTTTTAAAAATTTCAAAAATAAAAGATCGATAACAAAACTCAAAGTCTCAAAGTATTTCTAAAATTTGAACTTAGAATATCTTATAAATAAAGTGCAAAGCATGCATCTAACCAACTAAATTAAAAGTTTTTATAAATTATTTTATATATAAATATCATTTTCACATTGATACATGAAGATACCAAATTATACCGTATTATATCGATAAGACCACTACAGACATTCCGTCAAACCTTGTCGAGGACAGCTTGCTCCGATGGATAACACTGAGTCTAACTTAATTTGGTACCCGTTAAGGTGGTTTTTTCTGATCGCTTACAATAAGGAAGAATGAATTATCTCCGACAAGTTTGATAACCCATTAATTTGACTACAACTTTTGAAGAACATTATCATATTACATTCTTTTGTCACCTTTTTTAGGGTTTTTGAATTTTCAATTCCTGTAATTTCTTATATTTACATATTAGACTCTCTAATTTTGATTTTTTACTTTTAAACTCTCAAAATTATATATTTATTTGATTAATATTTTTAGCACTTGTTTTATAAATACTCAAGATGTTTATTCATACTTTTTATATGGGATGCTTTTATAATTTTTTATATTTACAGATTACCTCTATAATCTAGATTCATATCTTTATAGACCCTCGCAATTACATATTTATTTGATAAATACTCTTTTTAAGACTTTTTTATAAATGCTCTAGGAATTTATTATTTGTAATTTTATGGCATGTTTCGGTAAACAACTTAAAATTTTGAGAAGTTATAAATAAATATCTTATTTCACGGGGTTACTCTCTAAATATGATAGATTTGAGAGCTGAAAATTAAAATGAATACCTTTTTATTATGCTTTCACATGTCGTAGGGTTTTCTAGTTTTTAATCCTTCTAAACGTCATATTTAACTTTTAAATGCTGTACGTTAGCTATTTAATTTGTTTCGACTCCATACAACTTGAACTGTCTTACGTTTTAGTCCATCCCGTTAACTTACCGTTGATGGACAGAGAATATTTTGTGAGTATTTTATTTAACATATGTTAAAATGCATAAAAAATAAACAAACAAAGAATACCTTTTATCTTAAATTACACGCGCACACACACGTTCTCTCTCTCTCTACATGGATCTTGCGGAGGAGCTGCATGACTGTCGGCGAGACAACTTACGTGGTTACAGATCGATCTTTTACTGGTATAATATGGTACGAGTCAATATCATTATGTATCGAGATAAAAAATATTATATATATATATATATATATATATATATTACCGAACAAAATTATTCGAATGATCTTCTATCATGGTTGATTAGTTGATACGTCGTTGAAGTCGAACGTCCTCTAAATAATTTTTTAGGTTAAATTTAAAATAATTTTCTAAAAAAATAGAATTACAACGTGTCAAAGACGTTTTCACGTTCAAACGTGATGTCTTCGACCAATCAACTTAAAAAATGTTATAAAAATAATTAATATTTAAAATAACATACGTAATATATCGATTACGTATCGCGTATCGATTATATCGATCACCGATTGATACGATTTAGTATATATAATACGAGCGTATCGATTTGTCAAACTATGGTGAGCAGATCTTACATCTTGAGTGGGAGAATCACCCAACCTTTTTATGGACTTTTCAAAACAAAGGAATTGTTAGGGTCTTTTCGCCTATGGATGTTCAAGTAACCAGAACAATGGAATGCGTTCGGTCGGCTTCTGATGAGCTGAAGTTAATTATAGTGATATTTTTACATAATTTTGACGAAAATAATGATAAATGTGTTGAAGTGATACTTTTATCGTTTTTTTTTTGTAAGGATGGTTTTTATGCAAAACCCAAACTAATTAAAAATGGGTAACTATTCTTGTAGGATGTGAAAAGCCAAATTTCAGTGTGAACTAAATGGAACGGACAGGAGGTTAGGGATGACACGTCAATATGGTAATTTCAAGTTTACCTATTTTATCCGGATGGAGTAATATGCATGGACTATAGTCTTATACGAGACCTTAGAGCATGCTTGCTCACTGATTTGAAAATAACGCAGGCTTCTTCGTTAAGAGCAAAGGTTTGCTGACTCGCGCGATTCGGCCGACCTGGTCTCGACTTGAGTCGAGTCGAGTCGCTCTCGACTCGGTCTGTCTCGGTTCGTCATATCTCATATCTAAATAAAAAAGACTATATATATATAATATATATATATATATAGAATAAAATAGAAAAGTACACTTTATATATATAATATATTATTAAATTAATGAGACAATCCGGTGACGACTCACGGCCCGATCGTCCCGCAAACGACCTGAGTCGAGTCAGGTCGTGCGAGTTAGAGCGACCCACACCGGCTCGACAAACCATGGTTAAGAGTAAGGCAAAACCTTGCATATGTACGTATAGACTGAATAGGGAGTAACGGATGATTCAACATTAAGTAAATGATTACAACATTATTGGCGGACTTTTGCTCAGTTGGTAATGGGATTTGGGTGGCTAATTAGGGGAAAGCCCATGTTCATTCTTTTGAGTGAGGGCTGACATTTCCTGTGAACAAGGTCATGTTGCGATTCATCTTTTCTGTTATGCAAGAAACCACATGCACTTGAACAAATGAGAGGCATAGTTGAATGTAGGTTGTGTTTTTTGTCCGAACTAGATATTGACTGAGTTTGAACTAATTACATGTAAAATATATGTATCTATCCGTGCATTACAATACGTTATTGTTACAAGACAAATTACAGATATATTACTCTTAAAATTTTATATTAATATATATATTCTCACTACACTAAAAAATTTGTAAAAATGTTATCACTATAACCTCCAATTATCACCCGTTCAATTAATCATGGTTAGAGTTAATTAGACGTGGGAAAATATCAAAATATCCATAATTATCTCTATTAGAATCTGAGGTTATTTACAAAAAAAATCTTAAATAAAATTTTAAAGTAAAAATAACATATCAAATAAGGATATAAAAATAAATAATAAATTTAAAAGGTGAAAATGTAAAGATTGACATGTTCGTCCTCCCTCCCCGACAAGGTTTGTAGACCCGGTCGACCCGGTCGACAGGGTCTCGAAGCGGGACGGGTCAGGTCGGCCGGGTCGCACAGCGACCCGGTCCGTTCTCTCGGGCTCTCGGAGCGTGATTTTTTATTTTTTTAAAAAAATTTTAATAAAATTTTATTTAAAGATTAAATGTTATATATATTTAAAAATGTTAGAATGTAGAATTTTTTATGATAATAGATCCATACTAAATTACACATAATTAATTATATAAAAATAACATATTACACCACTTAATTAAATATCCTATTATATATAATACATAAAAAATTTATTTATATTACTTAATATGTTAAAGTAAACAATGATATAATAATGACATTCATTCATGAAGTATAAAATACAAAAACTCACTCATCCTCCTCATCTGTGAAGTCCGAATCCCAAAACTCACTCATCCTCCTCATCTGTGAAGTCTGAATCTCAAAATTCACTAATCCTCGTCATCAGTGAAGTCCGAATCCCAAAACTCATCATCAGATACATGAGACTGATCACCCGTATAATCTAATTCTATCATAGTGGGTGGAGGTACATGTGGCTGCGACTGAAAATATGTAACCATCTGCACAAATGATGGGTCGTGTGCTGCGATGGAGGGTACATGAAAATCTGTAAAAAAAATCATCAATACATCTATATCTTCAATTCTATCATGTGCGACTGGTGCTGGTGCTGGTGCTGGTGCAGCTCGAACTCTGGACGTGGAGGAAGATCATGCTCCGCCATGTGCTCGTGGTGGGGGTGCCGGGACGTAGAAGAAAATGCACTGGGTGTGCTAAGAGAACCGTATCTATCCTGTAACTGTATCCGAAAGGAATGTAGGACATCTCCTGGAACTCGGTCGCATGCACGAACATCGCGTCCCACTCCCGCAAGGGTGACGTCGTCCGTCCATAATGATATGTAAATGATGTAAAAGTTCACATTAGTAATTTCAATGATAAGTACAAAACTCAAGATACGAAGAAATTTATAATTAATTATTAGTTAGTTATAAATATAACCAAATGATACATACTCATTAAGAGTATGTACCCAAATTGGGCGAGTGCCCATCTCCAAACAATGTGACATTAAAAGTGTTCCGCAGATAGGATAGATAGTCTTCATAGCGCATTGAACCTGAATAGTTCTCCCAGTACATGCGTACGTAGTATTCATATTGCTGCGAACCTTGTGCGTACACGACCTCTACTGGCGCAGCTGCGGCATGATATGGATACGATGGGAAAAATGAACTACTGCTATCTGAGTCGCCATGATACATCGGTTGCTGCGGCCATGATCGTCCATACGAGCTTCTAGATCCCTGGGAGTCATGTGTGCTCATCTCTCAAAATCAGACAACATGCCTTGATAGCTGGTACTGTCTGCAACCGAACTTCCATAGTAGGGATCCCAATGATCAGCTGCCCGCCTCGTCCCTGTCGGTGGAGCACCGTGGTCCTCATCTTGCGTGGCATGTGTGAAGTGTTTCTCCTCTGTCCATGCGGCATGTTAACGGCCCCCACGACCTCTACTATGACCACTGCTGTACTCTCTGCCACCAGCACTAGTATCCTCGATCACGACGACTCCGTTGACCACCTTGAGAACCGCCACCTCCATGGGATGAAGACCATGTCGGTGTACTATCATCATTGGAGTCATGACTCCCACTGATGCGAGGCTCAACAGAGGGCTCGTGAGTGTCGTCATCTACGTTGGGATCTAATGTCTCCATGTCTACAATATCTATCGAATTTAATGGTGGTCCCTTGTCCTTCTTGCTGCTGAATAATGTGGTCCATGATGATTTTTTCTTCTGTGGAGCAGGGGTGACTTACCTACTGCATGTTGTGTCCCTCTAGATGCCTGAGAAGCAGAAACCTAGTTAGATAATTTTTCAATTTACTTTCTACTGTGTAAGTCTGTACGTATACCTGAGACGACTGACTAGGTGCCTTAGACGTTGAGTGTCGTGGCGTAGCAGACTGAGATGGTTGTTTCGATGCTACCGAAGACTACACAATTGAAAGAATAATATATTCAATTACCTATGAAATACAACATATAAATGTAGAAATGACAATATAATTTCACCTCTCTAAATACATATATGTTTGCATGGTGTTTTGAATGAACGATGGTCTCGATCCCTCTACAGACTTTACCTTCTAATAATCCCCCGGTATCCCTCCAGCAAGGTTCTTGATCTAATCCCCTCCTGCATCCCAAATCCTATCTCGATCTAAGCCTAAACCCCAAAAATCTCTAGAACAGGGCTTCGTAAAACTCTCGAACCCTCTACTTTCTCGGCACAGAAGCTTCCCGATGCACCGAATAGTCCCCGGCGCGACACTTCCCACACCGAGAACTGGGCGCACCGATAACCCCCTTCTTTCACAAATCTACTAGCCGAGAGGCTTTCTCCAAGGTGACCTTCTCGGCACGGAAGGTTCCCGGCGCGATGACTTGCGCGCCGAGAATCCCTTGCGCCGAGAGCCCCCTTGCGCCGAGAATCCCCTTTTCATGTGATAACTGTGCCGAGAACCTCCATAAGCATTTCATGCTAATTCCTGATCACCTTCTGTACTCGTCTGAGGGCTGTCCATGGGCCATCGAGTATACTCTGGATATACATCCACGGGGAAGGACTTCCCCTATGTTATTCAGTCCCGACACAGATTCCTCTATAACCCTATGAACCTAAGGAGCTCTGCCACTGCATGTGCTCTGACGGTTTCCAAGGGAATATCAACCGGTGCTACGAATGCAGACAGTGTTCATTGGCCTAGTGCCCTCCTCTTTCGGCCTTCATCCCGGCATCCCGTGGATGATGGTCTATCTCTCCTTGGCATGCTCCAAGACAAGGGGATATGCTGTCGAAATTCACCCACATCACACCGAGTGACTGTGATATTCTCTTCTAACCCCGCTGAACCTAAGGAGTTCTGCCACTGCATGTCCTCCGATGGTCCTTCGAAGGGGGATATTAGTAAAACATTGCATCGACATACGGTGCATCGGGGTATGTCGGTCCCTCTTCAGATTCCGGGTCAAATATACCCTATCTTTCACGGATCTCATCCTGCCACTGCATGGATAGTTTCCTATTCTCATTTGGCATAGTCCAAGACAATGGGGGTATGCTGCCGGATTTGCCCCGCACCTGACGTACTCTTACTTTATCCAGTCTATTTAATGTTCTGCGAATAAACTAGCATGCTCTTATTTGGGCTTTTGCCACTATTCTCCTCCTGTCTTTGGCGTTTAATCAAGGGTTGTCTTCCTTAGGGAGAACGTAATTAACGTCATGGCCTTTACGGCGTGGCGGACTTTTGGTTCTGACTCGGACTCCACAATCGACTGATCAAGTCAGATCGAGCGCATAGTAAACTGTCACCCCGGTGACTGGCACGCCTAATAAACAAAATAAGTAAATAAATCAAAGCAAAAAATTAAATTAAATTAAAAATAATAAATAAATAAAATCCGTCCCCACAAGGCCATGGTGGAGGAAGGGGCACCGATGGCAAATCAACGGTGGCAATGATGTAGCAGACCAGCGATAGCCACCGATGGGGGCACCAAAGGTGGAGTAGTAGGGCAATGGTGCAGCAGACCAGTGGTAGCCATCGACGTCGACTACAACCCTCCTCTCCAGTATCCCCTATCGGTGGTGGCTGCAACCCCACTCGCAGCAGACCATGGTGGAGGAAGGGGCACCCACTGGTGGCTGTAGCATCAAGGGAGCACGGGCAAAATCTCTAGCAAACCTTGCTACCCAACCCCGTCAACATGGTGGCAGAGTCGGAGAACGACATCGAGGTGGTAAGCCCTTGCTACCCAACTCCCCCTCCTTGCAACCTCTCTTTCCACCAGAACCTAACGCCCCCTTGCAACCCCCCCCCCCCCCCCGACCTCCCCTCCTTGCCACCCCCTCATGCTGAAGTCCACCTCCTATATGCAACCCCCCTTCGAACGCCCCCTCCTCTCGGTAGCCACCCTGGTGATCTCCATCCTCTACGCATAGGACTGTCAATGGGTTGGACTCGAGCTGAGCATAGATCGGCCCAACCTGGGCCCGACTCATCAATTTTAAAGTCTAGTTCAACCTAGGGACCAGACTATGACTATGTCTGTCCGGTCTGGGCCAGGTTGAGCTGGGCCGAAGTCGGGCTTGTGAAGAAATTGGTCCATACCTAGCCCGACAAATTGGATGAGAACAATAATATATATATATAATTTACTATCTCACTAAATTAATTAAAATTTTAGATGTTAATTTGTTTAGAATTAGAGTTTTAATTTTTTAATTAAATATAATAAAATATTTTTAAATTTTAATTAAGTAAAATAAAAATGAAGAGATAAAAATAGAAGAATGGGTCGGACCGGCCTGCGGGTCTAGTCAGGCCGGGTTTTTAAACCCATCTAAGAGCCTCGGGGCCTTGTCTAAAATCGGGTCAAACCCGCGAGTTTGTCGGGACAGTCCGGTCCATTGATAGTCCTATCTACGTACCCCCACCTCCCATTCACGGGGGATGAAGATGAGAGAGAGATGATTTTTTTTAACCGTGGATATTATTATCTTTGTTCATGTCGAGTTAAAGTTAACTACAGTTAGATTCACAGTCGATAACAAGGAGTCACAACGATAATATTTTTATACTATTTTAACATAATTAAAGATATCTTTGCTAATATATTTCTAAATATGATATTTTTGTAAGTATACGTTTACGACTTAAACATTGATTTCTATAAAAAAAACTCTTTTTCAAAATCCCATATTATTATCAACTTTAAGTGCAATTTAACTACAGGTAAGCTGTAGTTACTATATTGTGTACCTAACAAGATGAGAATGACAATCTTGTGTGGCAATGGTCTTTCCGGTCAAAGCTCTTTTATCCCAAGCAATCTGATAGAGTTGTATCATGTATGGCCTCAACATGAAGAGGCTGTCTCGTCAAAAAGAGGAGGGCTATTCTCAATTATCCTATTCGTTTAACAAAGTACGTTCTCCTAAGAGTAATTCTTAAAATTACATTTGACAGGATAGATGCGGTGGAGGATGTACACTCGCCCTCCATCGTGTCAAATAAGCTGCTCCCCAAAATTTTGCCTGCAGGTTTGCATTCAGAAACTCACGTAATCTGATGAGGAAGCTTTTGAGTTCAAATTTTATTTTCATGTACTTAACGTAAGAGGAGAGATTTAACGTACTTACAATTTTCGTATCCAAATACTCGTTAAATGACAAGACTTGCAGGAAGAATACTATTCTCCTTAGATCCGGAACAGTGACCTGATTAAATTGTGGTGGCATTACAAACAAAAGCCTCCTGCAGCTAAGATCAAAAGCTTGAGAATGTTTGAAATTGCAAACCTCCATCGACATAAACTTAATTGTAAATGCCTTATTAAGAAAGAGGAGCGGCATACCACGTGAGCTTAATATACATTTTTACCCATTCAAATATTGAGATTAATTCCTTTTTCCCTCGTAAGGAGTTATATTGAAGTCCTAATTAATTAGATAGATCTCAATCAACTGTAAAATATCTGTATTTGACTCTTGCATTATATGACTCAACTTAACCCAAGATCATTAATGTAGTTAAAATATGCCAGGAACTTCGCGGAACTCTCTTTTATTCTCGGTACTAATTTTCCCCTCCAAAAAAACAAAAAAAAAGCAATGGAGAAACTGTTATATGTCTCACAACCCGGTCCCCACCCGACCCGTTGCACGTTGAGTTCTGCGTACGGTGCTGTGAAACTTCTCATTAGAAGATCTTCCCAGCCGGCTGATGGCCGGGGCCGGAGAGGCAGGATACGCAAGAGCGCCCGGAGCGGCACGATGGGCACAGGGGGCCGGAGCGGCACGATGGGCAGGGGTGCCCGGAGCGACAGGTGTAGCTGGATTGGCTGGAGCGGCAGCAGGGGCAGGAGTGCCCGGAGCGGCACGAGGGGCTGGACTGACCGGAGCGGCTGGCGCAGTTGGAGTGGCTGGAGCGGCAGGAGTAGCTGGAGCGGCACGAGGGGCTGGAGTTCTCGGAGCGGCAGCAGGGGCTGGAGTGACCGAAGCGGCACGACGGGCAGAAATGCCTGGAGCGGCAGGTGTAGCAGGAGCGGCAGCAGGGGCTGGAGTGACCGGAGCGGCACGAGGGGCTGGAGTATACGGAGCGGCAGGTGTTGCAGGAGCGGCAGCAGGGGCTGGAGTGACCGGAGCGGCACGAGGGGCGGGAGTACCCGGAGCGGCAGGTGTAGCAGGAGCGGCACCAGGGGCTGGAGTGACCGGAGCGGCACCAGGGGCAGGAGTGCCTGGAGCGGCAGGTGTAGCAGGAGCGGCAGCAGGGGCTGGAGTGACCGGACCGGCATGAGTAGGTGGAGCAGCAGGAGTGGCTGGAGCGGCGGGAGCAGCTGGCATGGCCGGAGCGGTAGGAGGGGGTGGAGTGACCGGAGCAGCAGGAGTGTAAGGAGTGCCCGCTCCGGCAGGAGTGGCGGGTGTGGCAGGGCCGAAGGCGGTGCAGGCGCCTTTGATGAGCCCTGGAATGAGATTGCCGAAAGGGAGGATGGTGAACATCTTGGGGACGCAGTAGTCGCTCAGCCCCTCGATGGCGCCACAGCACTCCGAGGTGAGGACGACGCGGCCGGACAAGATGGTCTCGAAGGCGCCGTTGACGCAGCTCCCGGTGCCCAGGAGTGACTGCCAGCACTGCTGGATCTTGGGGTCGCCGATGATGGGGACGATGGAGCTCCTCCCGGGAAAATCCGGCAACTCGGGGGCGGTGGAATATGTAGCGTCCGTGGCCGACCATGTCGCCGCGGCGCAGGCGAGGAGGAGGACGATGCAGAGCTGTCCATTGGCCTTCCTCATGTTGGTCTCTTAATTTGGCACGTCGATCTAAGCTTTTGTTCTCCCGTACAGGGGAACTACGTACTACTGGACAGATGCTTGGGGTTTTGCCTCATGAACCTGAGAGATGTGTATAGCACACTTATATAGACAGCTGCTCTTTCTTCATATAAAGAAGGCTAGAAGAAACGGCTGCGGGGAGAGATAAAGATGAGAGATGGTAGCCTGTAGAACGCCCAGAGAGAAAGAGAGAGATAATCGAGAGAGAGAGAGAGAGAGAGATGGTAACCTATATATAGAATGCCCATTTTATAAAGACTCGATCGGGTAACATTTTCAGTTACGGGACAAATTAAAGCCTATGCAACGGCTCCTAATTTACTTGGGGTGGTATCTCCGACCTTTTATTTTCATTGATGGCTGATAAACAGGTCAAGGAATTTATCCATACTCCGCATGATGTGGAAGCCATGCATGTTACCTATGTTTTTTTTTGCATATAAAGGTACGTTAATACGAGAGAGCAAGAAATTTAGGACAAGTGGCTTGGGTTTTAGGCTACCTTATGTACCTAGGGGTCTTCTTCGTCGCTTAGAATTGAATCAAGATTTATTGACTCGACGATTCTTAATAGATTAAGTTTCTTTTGACCCGATATAATATATCTAAACTTTTAGGACCCATTTGATAAAAGAGGAGGGCAGGGACAGAATACGATGTCCGCTTGCACCGGGGCGAATAGCATATTCGACCCCTCCGGGTCGAATGCGTAACCCCAACAAAACCCATTTTTTTCACTGATTCTTGCACCAGCCAGGTCTAAATCCTAATTTTTATCAAAGCCAATTTTGGCTAAAATCAATAAAATCGGAAGCCCACCGGGGAATGTGCAAAACACACATCGGCCTATTGGATTATCAAATGGGCCCTTAAAGACTATGATGAGACTCGTACCGACTCGGATGCGACTTGTACCGAGTCGACCATCTCGATTCCTCTCAGATCCAGTACGATGCGCCCAACTCAAAGAGAGTCACACCGAGTCAACAAACCATACATTCTTAGAGTAAGGCATGAACCATCTCTGACAAGTTTGATAAGTATCAATTTCACTACGTACATCTTTCCAGACTCTTTATTTCATCACGCTTTATCACATTTTTTTTAGTATACTTTGTCTGGTTCCCATTGTGTTTAGTGTGTACGTATTTGCGGCTTGTTAATTGGGGTCGCTTGCCTAGTACGAGGTGGCTTGCCTCAAGCCTTCCATCATATATATCTAGGAGGGTGCCACTTACTATCGCTCAAATGTTCAGCTAGCTGGTCCAATGTTGAAGGGTGGCAAACACCTTGATAGTAGCAACGCTTCACTCGGCATCTTTACTTTGCTTTCCAACTCGCAGCAAGCTTCAAGAACCTGTGCCTCTGCATTGGCACTGGCGCTGTCAAGGTGCGAGCTCCATGTTTATGCCTTTACATTACCAGATGGGATAACTGTTGAGATCAAAAGCATATCAGAGGAAAACACACATGTCTCGACGGTAATGTGATTAGGCAACAAAATGGCGACACAAAAGTGGATCACATCAAAGGTTAAGGGTTGGCTGAAAGGTGAAGGTGACATTCCTCCGAAAGAATTGCACAGGAGACTGAAAGAGATGTATCACATTAACTTGCCCTACCATAGACTTTAGAGAGGGAAAGAACTAGCATTGAGGGCCATGCATGGTTCATGGGAAGAGTTGTGCAGTCAGGTGCGTGGGAGATTTGAAGGAGGATTTGCTGAATAAAAATCCTAGAAGTTTGATTGAGTATATGATAGATTCGGAGCATAGATTCCTTAATTAGGTTCTTTATGGCCTTTAAAGTTTCCACATGTGGGTTTGTAAAGGGCTATAGGCCGCTAATTGAGGTTGACAGATGTCATATGAAGACCGTTTCTTAGAGGTAATGTCAATGCCACTGTATTAGATGAGAATGATGGGTTATTCCCAGTTGCCTTTGACAATTGTGGGGTCTAAAAATGCAGACACAGTTGGTGCTAGTTTTTAGAGAAGTTGAAAGAAGGCATAAGAGATGTTTAATGTTTTTTTTTTTTAACTCAAAGGCAATACTTGCAAGGTGAGAACCGAGGGAGTCCGTTCATCCTTTCATTACAGAAGAAACAGGACGTGCCACCCCGGCCACCAGACAAGCGATTTTTCATTAATGAAAGCAGTAAGAACAAAGAGAAGTACAAAGGTAGGGACGTCACCCGAATAAGGGGTGGAGAACAACAAAAACCCGAGGGCCCTAAAATCGAAAGCCCAAAACTAAACAAAGTCTCGATAACGAGTAGAGCTTGTAGAGTTGGATCTGCGCAGTGAACTCCTGGTGTTGACACGATCAGGCCTGGAAGGAGGACGGGAGCGATCGTGATCTTGCATGCCGACCCAATTTGTATGAACAGTAGTGAAGTCGACCGGTTCGGACGGCTGTAGGCCAGGGATAGTAAGATGCTGAAGGAGAATAGGGAACTTGACGAATCCATCAGACGGTGGGGACATCAAGGCAGCACACGGAGAGCCAGCCAAAGGGGCAGCAACCAAGGCCGGGGCCGAACTAGGCGGCTCCCGATTGATCTTATTCTTCAAGGCTTGAGCGAATGAGAGGCGAGGCACGACCGGGGCTGCAGTGGGAGAGGGCAGCTGGGATGGAGACCAGCAGCGGACATCCGAATTAAGCGTGGGCGAGGGCCCGGAGGCAGACGAACCGTGGGCAGCGCCGGAGGCAGCGGAGTCGACAGTCGAAAGAGACGGCTGAGATGAACCAACAGCAAAAGGAGGACAAGGCGCAGCCAGCTGAGCAGCGTCAAGGGGCTGAACAGCAGCCACAGTCTCCTTAGGAGATGAGGAGTCATGATGGATAGAGACAAGGCCTTTGCCGGGGCCACCACCGCTTGGGGGACCATTGTCGGAGGTATTAGCGGCTGCAGATCCACTAGGCGCGGCACTCGCTGCGACTACTCCAACAGGGAAGCTTGGGAGGCCACTGTCGGTGGAGCTTGCAGGCTGCAGAGCCTTTGGCAGTGCGTGCTCGCGAGCAGGGCCCAACCCGCCTGCGGGAGGGGCCCGGGTGTAGTCCGCTGATAGACAACCTGCTGTAAAGGGTGAGACCGACGCCGGCGGGGCCGAAGGGATGCCATCCAAAGGAGGAGCAAACACGGAGGGGGGGATAAAAGGACGATCATCTGCCGACAGCGAGGCGACAACAGGAGCAATAGGGACCGTGCGAAGTGGGAATAGGGACGCCGTAGGGATATCACCAGCCTCTTGAGCAGAATGAGGAGGCAGAGCATCCTCAGCGGCAACGGACAAGGAGGGGCCAGACTGGACAGGGCGAGCGACCTTTGGTGCAGCCTTGGCAGGAGCAGGCGACGCAGGTGTTGGCAGCGATGGCGAGACGTAGGGAGACTGGAGCAGAGGCGCAGGAGCGAGCACGGACGCGGAGGTAGGCGTAGGCAGGGCTGGCGGCATGGATGCCAGCGAATGGCCCGCCACCGAGCACGCCACTGCAACAGACGTGACGACCGCGCAAGAACGGAGGTCGAGGCAGGGTGCATCGCCGGACGTGGCAGGGAGAGAATGAACGTCCATGGAGGGGGCAGGGCGCACAGCAAAACCGCGACCCTCCACTGATGAGTCAATGGCCGGCAGAGGAGGGCCAGCAGGAGTGGGCAGGAGGCCATCAGCAAGGAGGGGACGCGGAGCCGAAGCAGGAGGCGGAGCAGGGCCCTGTGCAACAGGGTGAGGGAGGGCCTGAGCCCTACTACCAGAGGCAGGACCAGCAGACCCACCGGCAGGCGGCAGAGGGTTCTTCTTGCAAGCTCCCGCATGGTGGCCGAGGTGCGAGCAGCGGCGGCAGAACAACGGGGGGTCTGGGTAGACGATGCGCTGCCAAAACCCATCGGCCCCAACACCAATCCAAACGCGAGGCGGGAGGGGCTTGGAGACGTCGAGCTGGACGCACACCCTGGCCGCATGGGCACGAAGTAGACATGAGGTGTCCCGGGCGACTTTGAGCACAGGCCCGATCGATGCTCCCAGTGACTGAGCGGACCATGGCGTCGGAGAAGAAATTGGCTGGGAGGCCGGGGAGCTCCAGCCAGACGGGGACGAGGGGGGAATCGGTGTCCGGCGAGAAACCAATGGACCATGCAGAGAACCTGAAGAGCCTCCCGTGAAAGAGCAGCGACTCCTTGAGCAGGACCTGAAGAAAATCTTCCTGGTTCTGAAACCTGATGAGAAGATGACGGTTGTCGAGGGCGCAAATAAGGAAATCCTGACGGAAGGCAAAACGATTGGCAAGGTGGGCCCTGATATCTTGGAAGGGAGGACGCCCTTGAGGGGTTTTGGCAACCACAGCAAACTGAAGCGGCAGGCAAGAAGCCTGAACCTCGTCGTGGGAGAAGAACACAGCGGGCTCACCGGAATCAGTGGAGGCTGGAGGATGAACTGCCAGGGCAAGCGCCGGCGGAGAGAAAGCTCGCAGAACTACCTGTGCGAACGAGGGCCCTTGGGTAGAGGAGGGGGTGGGCAGCCCACCAACAGCCGAGGGGGAAGGCACCGAAGAGGCACCACCACCATTGGGGGGCCCTGCTAGGGGAGGGCAGGCACCATCTGATGCAACAAGGCCTCCGGCCAGAGGAGAAACAGCAAGAGGAGGGTAGGCACCAGCCGAAGCGACGTGCCCTCCGGCCACGAGAAAACCAGCATGGGGAGGGCGAGCACCAGTCGAGGCAGAGAGGCCTCCGACCAAAGGAGAAGCAGAAGGGCCAACGGCCCCCGGACACACAGACGGCAGAGACGAGGCATCGGCGGCGGGCAAGTGACCAAGAGTGGCGAGAGGCACCGCCGTGGAAGCATTGGATCCATCAAGGCAACCCGTCGGAGCAGAAGAGGCCAGCCCAAGGGCGGGCACAAGAGAAAACAGAGCACCGTTTTTGGATGCTGTCCCGTCGATAGGTTGGCCAGTCAACTCCAGGAGAGAGGTCGAAGGAGTGGTAACGAGTCCTGTAGCCGAAGCTTGCGGGGGCAGGGGAGGAAGGATGGACGGCTGAGATGAAGAAGCATCATGTGGCGTGAGGAAGGGAGAAAGAATGTGGCTAACAGTGAGAGGCGAATAGGCTGACAAGCGACCAGAACAGTCCCCGACGCGAACCGACGGGAGAGTCGGAGGAGCAACAAGCCCAGGCGAGGAAGCTCCGTCGGCGGTGAGGAGAGGCAAACGAGACGCTCCAACCACGCCCGCGGTGCCAAGGCCAGAAGCCACGAGGGGAGTTAGCTCTTCGATTGCAAGCTTTCTCCCCTTCAGCACCTCGAAGATTGCCCTTGTCACTCCGCTCTGCGGACTAAATTATAAGTTAAGAGATGTTTAATGTTTGGTTCTTAGTACATTAGACCCAAAGAAAGGTCGAGAAGAGACCACCAAATTGTGCTACCCTAACTATGAGCATAGCCCTTGTGTCGGCCGCCATTTGTACAAAAACTTTGAAAAGAAATTTCTAGGGAAGTTTATGGAGCGACTACTATAGAGTGCAACAAGGTCCTTTACAAGGCAAGGATATGATGAGTACATGAGACAGATTAGAGATGCAAGCCCAAAAACATACAACTACTTAGCACTCTGCATCTATGAAGGAGAAGTGGAGTGGGAGTATGCTTGGATGTGAGGCTAAATGTCCTTACCTCACCTATAACTTATCGGAGTCCTTCAATTCCTTCATCGGTAAGTCTTTGTACAAGGTCATTTTAGACTACATTGACTTCATATATAGTCATCGAGCGCAGATATTTCTTTGGGAGAAGATGGAAATCTTCTAAAGACAAAATTCTTTGATTACACCCAAAGATGGAAATCTTTGTGCAAGTCCATAATCTTTGTACAAGGATATACACGGCATCTGCGGTCGATTAACAAAAGGCCCTTATTGGCCACAAAGGAAGTATATGGATATATAGTGACATATTCACATAAAAACCATATGACATGAAACAATTGAAGTGAAGCAAACAGATACACTTTTATTGTGGCCTATTATAAGGTTCACGGGAAACATAGAATCAAAAATAGACGATGTGTAATGACTCTTGACTTGTTGAATCTAAAGAAATTCTAGATAATGTTTGTTATCTTGAAATTTTCTTGCCTGACCACTGGTTTTGTGGTTTAAATTGCGCTTTATCATTCATAGATGTGGTGTGTCATTTGCAGATGAATGGTTTGCAAATGAATGCTTTACATATGCATGATTTATGCTTTGCAGATGAATGGATATAAAGTGGGGTTTGTATATTCATGTGCTTATTGAGGTTTAAAACTCATGGATTTAAAGTTAATTGATAGGTTATTGAGCTTTAAATCTCATGTGGTGATTGACAACTTAATTGGGCCCACTTTGATAACAAAATAAGCTGATCAGTTGGGATGACTTATCTCAGGTCGAGTGAGTTATTCTAGTTTGATTCATTTTGACTTAACCGGAGTCAAATAGGGATTAGAGTGAATTTTCTCATTCCTATGCAACGGGTGAAATAACTCAACCGCGAGGTCGGATAGGAATTGTAGGGGGCAGATGGATCATCTCGGGTAGGCCACCCGTCCCAATTCTATTCCGTTATCAAAGTGGCCCTCGGTAAAAATGGTGCATCATAGGTTTAATGAAAAATCTCTTAATAGACAAAGAAATGCCACAAGATTGCCTTGATAAGGGAAATTTAATTTCATCATCGAAGGCTCTCATTACAAACGGTGCTCTTGATAAAAGCCCTCACATATTACATGAAAATCCTCTCGTTGCATGGGAGTACTCTTAATACATTTGACTGACAAAAGCATTTAAAATTTTAAATCCCCATTAAAACATATATACACATGGAAAATGCACGGGATTGCAAAGACACATCTCTTCATGAATTTTCTTGTAAACTCTATCTTCTTCTCCACCAATACCAAAATCTTTTTTTAATCTTCTCTTGCAGAGAAACAATCTAATACTTCAGATCAACAGTTGAATGAAAGGCAATATTGTCCATCTAGTTGAATTAGTCACAAGTATTGGTAGCCTACACACATCACAAAACTAGTATTTAACAATAGGAGAATCTGTAAATCACTATTTTTACAAACTAATTACGATACTGTACGTAGCATCGAGTTAGATGTTGACCCCCCATTCAAAAGATCTATAAAAGCACTAATTAGTTCTTTAATTATAGAGGCCTTGTGTGCTAGGTTCGAGAAGGAAATAATTAAGACTTATTCCACGTTATTATATAGCTACGTGTGTGTACTTGAAAGGGGAATATAAGTTGATTACAAGAAGGACATATATCTAATATAAGAAGCGCTGCCCGTACGTAGCACTCGCTCCTTGTTGTCGAAACCCGTTTATTCAACGCGACAGGAGTACCCATCCCCCCGGGCACACGCCGGCCTCCCCGACCTCTCTTCCCGTTCCTTCTCTTGTGCGGGGGACATAAGCAGAGAGAGGTGGGTGGGAGAGTTGTATCCCTTCTTGGTCTGATCCACTCGGGGGGAGACGAGAGAAGTGGAGATACAGAGAGAAGGTAGGTAGCTAGCCTGGCGGAACGCATGTCTCCCCACATCGGGATCGCTCCCTTTCCAACGAACAGCGCGTGCACAGATCCCTAACCGGGACCTCGTCTCCTCCCAGACAGCGCTGGTAAGGCGGCTGTCCGTCCATTAAAGACTGGTCTGTGGAAAGACAGCTGCAGGGTCGTTCACTACCTCTAGCAATTCATATGGATTGCTGGAGGGAGGCCGAGGGCAAGAGGGTCCATGACCCCTTCTATAAGTACCGCACAGCAATTGCAAGGCGGCGAAGGCTGCCACTGTCGCTGCTGCCATGGAAGGGG
The DNA here is from genome assembly GCA_022559845.1 of Amorphophallus konjac. Taxonomy (NCBI): domain Eukaryota; kingdom Viridiplantae; phylum Streptophyta; class Magnoliopsida; order Alismatales; family Araceae; genus Amorphophallus; species Amorphophallus konjac. The sequence goes on along the minus strand of JAHNEJ010000845.1, from coordinate 114,278 downwards.
AGATGATGACCGTGCGGGTCGACGGGCCCGTCATCGTGGGGGCGGGGCCTTCGGGGCTGGCGGTCGCCGCCTGCCTCGGGGAGAAGGGGGTGCCCAGCGTGGTTCTGGAGAGATCCGACTGCATCGCCTCGCTGTGGCAGCACAAGACGTACGACCGCCTCCGCCTTCACCTTCCCAAGCAGTTCTGCGAGCTGCCCCACATGCCGTACCCGTCCTTCTTCCCGAGGTACCCCACGAAGCAGCAGTTCCTCGCCTACCTCGACGCCTACGCGAGGCGCTTCGACATCAACCCTGCGTTCGACCAGAACGTCGACAGCGCCGAGTACGACCACGAGCTCGGCTTGTGGAGAGTGAGGACGACGACATCTCAGAGGGGCAAAGAGGGGGAGGAGAAGGAGGCGGCGGTCGAGGACGTCTGCCGGTGGCTGGTGGTGGCGACCGGCGAGAATGCAGAGGCAGTGATCCCGGCGATCGAAGGGATGGAAAAATTTAGAGGGCCCGTGGTGCACACGAGCGCGTACCGTAGAGGGGACGTGTTGTTAGGTTGAAGGGGGGTTGGGGTTGGGAGTATATCTAAGGAAGGGAAACTCAAAGGTTTTCCATAAGGGTGCTACCTCAAGTGTTGTGTTTTGTATGGGGATATTAGTCCCACATTGGAAAACACAAAGAGGTGAGGGGACCTTATAGTTCCTAGGACCCCATGGACTATGTCTTATAGACATAGTGGAGGTAAGCTAGATCCAATCACACGCACGCACGCGCCGGGCCGGGCGGGGCTGGGCGGGCGCGCGTGTGTGAGGTGTGGGTCCAGCCGGCTTGCCTTGGCACCTTTTTGGAATTCTTTTTGCTATTCTATCCTTTCCTTGGAGAGAAAGAGGGGTTTCCGAACTTATCGTTTCGGATACGAACCGTCGCGGGCGTGGGGCACATAAGGAGAGTAATTAGGATTACCCTAATTACTGCTACTCTTTTTTCCCGTGTCTGTTCGACTTCACAGAGGAACCGCTCGCAACGTCGCTCTCTTGCTCTCGTCTCCGGCTCCTCCTTGCGCCGTCCCGCGGAGATCGCTGCTGTCTTCGTCCCGTGCGTTCGCCACCGTCTTCGTCGCTGTGCACGCTCGCGGACACTTGCAGCCCTTGTTCTTCGGTGTTCGGTGCATGCTTTCTAACCTTTTTTAAAAGACGAGATTTAGGTTTTTCGTGTAGTAATTATTACAAGATTCTTAAGAGTGCGCTTAAGTTTCTTGTGTTAGTAGTCGTATCCTGGGGGAAGATCGCTATATCTATCGCACCGTGTTTGTGGGGGGCGATATCTTCTCTAAGGGGAGTCTCTTTGAGGCGCTTCTACTAATCCAGTTGTTTAGATAGATATAATTATTTATTCCTTCATACTTAATTGTTCAACAATCATGCTTATGTTTGATTCTTCTTGGTTGTCCTTATTTGAATCAACCTCCTATGTAATTTTACTATGGTTTGCATTGCATCTACTGTGGTCCGTTTATTGCCATGATGTTGTCCTTGCACACTGTTTATTTCTAACAGTCTTAGAGAAGATATCCTTCATGGCATCGTCGTCTTCGATGAGTTTTGGAAACAGGGTGGACATGTCTGGGATGCCCGCGAAGTTTTCCGGGCAACACTTTAAGCGTTGGCAACAACGCATGAAGATGTGGTTCACCATGGTTGGCCTAATCTCATTGATAGAATCGGACCCCCCTGTGATAGATGAAAACGACCCCGAGAGTACTAGGAGGGTTGAAGAGTGGACTAATAGAGACAGGTTAGGACATGTGTGCATTCTAACTGCACTGTCAGATGTCCTGTTTGATGTCTATAGTACCTCCACCTTCAACACTACTAAAGCTCTGTGGAATGAACTTGATCGGAAGTACAATACCGAGGACCAAGGTCTGGAAAAGTACTCCGTTGGCAAGTTCCTTAAATTCCAAATGGTCGAGAATAAATCTATAGGGGAGCAGGCACATGAGCTTCTTCTTATGTTCCATGGTTTGGCTGAGGCAGAAATGAAAATGCCTGAAAAGCTCCAAGTCATGTGCATCATAGAGAAGTTGCCTAGATCCTGGGAGGATTTTGGCATGGGCCTAAAGCATCGAAAAGGGGCCATTTCTCTTGATGATTTGATGAGGGCAATAGCTATTGAGGAGGAACATAGAAAGGAAAAGCCCAAAATGCCTGTAGATGCAAGTGCAAACTTAGTAATGAAACAGAAGGGTAAAGATTTAAAAGGAAAGGCCAAGGTTGATTCCACTGTGCAGATGAAACCCAAAGGAAAGATAAAGAAGAAGAAGGTGCTAGGACAGTGCTGGACATGTGGTGATAAGGGTCATATGCGCAATGAATGTCCCAAAAAGAAAGAAAATGTGCTGAACAGGGCCCTGTTGATCCATGATGTCCCAGCACAGGTCAATGTAGTGACCGGTGGATCTTCTTCTGGTATGGAGTATGTTTCTCTTAATCCTCAGTTGTTTACTATTTATGAACCAAATGAATGGCTGGTAGACACTGGAGCCAATGTGCATTTATGTGCTGACAGGGCTAATTTTGTGTCTTATCAGGAAATCCATGATCGCTCCGTGACAATGGGAAATGGGAGTACAGCTAGGGTGCTAGGAGTTGGACGTGTGAGCCTGAAGTTTACTTCAGGGCGTGTTCTTACTCTTTCCTTAGTGTACCATGTTCCTAGTGTCAAGAGGAACATTTTATCTGGTTCTGTGTTAGTAAGAGAGGGTTATGAACTGAACTTTAAATGTAATAAGGTTGTCATACTCTATTTGAAGACTTTTATTGCAAAAGGTTATCTTTCTGATGGTTTGTTTAAAATCTTTGTGGATCATGTGATGAACAGAAATGTGGATGTTAATGCTTCCGTTTCTACTTCTGTTCCTGTTGCTTATAATGTTATAGATTCATCTGAATTGTGGCATGCTCGTTTAGGTCATCTTAATTTCAATTCCTTGAAACGTATGATGAACCTGAAATTGATTCCTGAACATACTGTTGATAAAACTAAGAAATGTGATATCTGTGTACAGGCTAAACAACCCAGAAAACCCTTTCATTCTGTGGTTAGAGATTCAGAAATTCTGGATCTGGTGCACTCAGATATTTGTGAGTTTAATGGTGTGTTGACTAGGGATCATAAAAAGTATTTCATTACCTTTATTGATGACTGTAGTAGATACTGTTATGTGTATTTGCTTAGATCTAAGGATGAGGCTTTGCAAAAGTTTATCATCTTTAAGAAAGAAGCAGAAACACAATCTGGCAAAGTTCTTAAAAGGTTGAGGTCTGATAGAGGAGGAGAGTATACTTCAAGTTTGTTTGTGGAATATTGCCAAGATCATGGCATTATTCATGAAACAACTGCCCCATACTCTCCTCAGTCTAATGGGATAGCAGAAAGGAAGAACAGGGTATTCATTGACATGGTCAACTCTCTCCTGCAGAGCTCGGGACTACCAAAGTATATGTGGGGGGAAGCTTTGAATACGGCTTGCCTTATTCTGAATCATATTCCCCTGAAACATAGAGATAGTAGTCCAATTGAACTTTGGAGACATAGGAAACCTAGTTTGAAATTTCTCAAAGTGTGGGGGTGCCTTGCAAAGGTACTTGTTCCTGAGCACAAGAGAAAGAAACTAGGACCTAAGACAGTTGACGCAGTCTTCTTAGGCTATGCTGAAAATAGCTATGCGTACAGGTTTCTGGTTGTCAAATCAGAAATTCCTGGCATAGATATTAACACCATAGTCGAGTTTCGTGATGCCACATTCTTCGAAAATGTTTTTCCCATGAAGACTGGTTTGACTCAACATTTGTCTTCTGAGACTGTTGCCTCTACATCTGATTCTATTCCAGAACATGTGGAAAGAATGACTAATGTGGGGGCTGATGCATCCGGACCTAATCTTGATGCTGATGATCAAGAAGAGGTTGAACCTAGAAGGAGTAAAAGACTAAGGGTTGCCAAGGATTATGGTAGTGATTTTGTCACTTTCCAGATCACGGGTGATCCTCCCACCTTTCGAGATGCCATGGCTTCAGCTGAAGCTAGGCATTGGAAGGATGCCATTAAGAGTGAGATGGATTCCATTCTTGCTAATGGCACTTGGGTGTTAGTTGATCCTCCTCCTGGTTCAAAGACCATTGGATGCAAATGGGTCTTTAAGAAGAAACTAAAACCAGATGGAACCGTTGACAAGTATAAAGCTAGGCTAGTTGCTAAGGGTTTCAAACAAATGGAGGGAATAGATTATTTTGATACCTATTCCCCGGTCACTAGGATAACCACAATCAGGGTGCTTGTAGCACTGGCTTCCTTACATAATCTCTTTGTCCATCAGATGGATGTCAAGACTGCTTTTCTTAATGGTGATCTTGATGAAGAGATTTATATGGATCAGCCTGAAGGATTTGTGGCTCCGGATAGTGAGAATAAAGTTTGTAGACTTGTAAAGTCTCTGTATGGTTTGAAACAAGCTCCTAAGCAATGGCATGAAAAATTTGATATGACTATCATATCATTTGGTTTTATAGTCAATGAGTTTGATAAGTGTATCTATCACAAAGTTAAGGGTAATGAATTTGTAATCTTGTGCCTATATGTAGATGATATCTTGTTGTTTGGAAGCAGTTTGGGAATCATAACTGAGACCAAATCATTCTTAAGTAGCAGATTTGAAATGAAAGATATGGGTGAGGCAAATGTGATTCTGGGGCTGACTCTTATTAGATCAGCTGAAGGAATAGCAATTTCTCAATCTCACTATGTTGAGAAGGTTTTAGAGAAATTTGGCTATCAGAATTGTAAAGCTGTCTGTACACCCTATGATCCTTCTAGAATTTTCTGCAAGAATAAGAGTGGTGATCCTGTGTCTCAATTGCGGTATTCTCAGGTTATAGGAAGCTTAATGTATCTTGCAAACTGTACTAGACCAGACATTTCATATGCTGTGTCTAAACTCAGTAGATACACAAGCTGTCCTGACCATACTCACTGGGAAGGCTTAGATAGGGTGCTGAGGTACCTAAAGGGTACCATGACCCTAAGCTTACATTTTCAGAAATTCCCTGCTGTACTTGAGGGATATAGTGATGCAAGCTGGATAGCTGAAAACTCAGGGAGCAATGGTGTCACAGGGTATGTCTTTACCCTGGGAGGTGGTGTAGTTGCCTGGAGGTCAACTAAACAAACCATCTTGTCTCGGTCTACTTTTGAGGCTGAGTTGTGTGCTTTGGATACTACTGGTATGGAGGCTGAATGGATCAGGGGTCTTCTTTCTGAACTCCCTCTGATGAGTAAGCCTATACCTGCGATATCTGTGCATTGTGATAATATGACCACAATTGCCAAGATTAAAAGTTCAAAGTACAACCAAAAAGAAAGGAGACATATTCAACTCAGACTTAAGTCTGTAAGAGAATTAGTGTCTCAGGGAGTGATAGCTGTGGATTTTGTTGGTACCAAGGACAACATAGCTGATCCTCTGACTAAAGGACTTAACAAGAGTCAAGTCCAAAAATTTAGGATGGGGATGGGACTGAAACCCATCAGTTGTTCTCCTGCAGTGGCAACCCAACCTATCTGAGTAGAGATCCTACAAAGAAGGTTCAATGTGGTAATAACAAGCTGTTGAGAGGACTGGAAGGCACTTGTTTAAATAGATACTTTGTATCTGAGTTCCTCCCCTGTAATCCTAAACAATCTAGTGCCTGTTACTGCAAGTTAAGGTTAAGTTGTATACTTTTAATGGGTTCAAGCCTGGTAAGGCAGGATGTTTGCAGTGCATCCTTGGAGAAGCCCACCTATATGAGTACAACTGTGAGGCCGCAGTTAAAGAATTGGGTTATTCTTGAAAGTACTCATGAAACAGGATTGGGCACATGGCCTTTAAAGTGCCAGTTATTTTTTACTACCAATAGAACCTTATTTCATGTTGTTTTCTAATAAGTAGCCCTTCACAAAAAGGATCAAGTTCAAGATTTAATTCACTTCGATTCTGTGGGGGGGTGAAAATTAGAACACTTAGGTGAAGGTTCAAACCCGAAAGGTACCTTTACTGAAAGCATGATTTGTTCATATCTCTTCTGTTTGTTCCCTTTTATCAAACCTTGAGTTTGTGGGGGAATGTTAGGTTGAAGGGGGGTTGGGGTTGGGAGTATATCTAAGGAAGGGAAACTCAAAGGTTTTCCATAAGGGTGCTACCTCAAGTGTTGTGTTTTGTATGGGGATATTAGTCCCACATTGGAAAACACAAAGAGGTGAGGGGACCTTATAGTTCCTAGGACCCCATGGACTATGTCTTATAGACATAGTGGAGGTAAGCTAGATCCAATCACACGCACGCACGCGCCGGGCCGGGCTGGGCTGGGCGGGCGCGCGTGTGTGAGGTGTGGGTCCAGCCGGCTTGCCTTGGCACCTTTTTGGAATTCTTTTTGCTATTCTATCCTTTCCTTGGAGAGAAAGAGGGGTTTCCGAACTTATCGTTTCGGATACGAACCGTCGCGGGCGTGGGGCACATAAGGAGAGTAATTAGGATTACCCTAATTACTGCTACTCTTTTTTCCGTGTCTGTTCGACTTCACAGAGGAACCGCTCGCAACGTCGCTCTCTTGCTCTCGTCTCCGGCTCCTCCTTGCGCCGTCCCGCGGAGATCGCTGCTGTCTTCGTCCCGTGCGTTCGCCACCGTCTTCGTCGCTGTGCACGCTCGCGGACACTTGCAGCCCTTGTTCTTCGGTGTTCGGTGCATGCTTTCTAACCTTTTTTAAAAGACGAGATTTAGGTTTTTCGTGTAGTAATTATTACAAGATTCTTAAGAGTGCGCTTAAGTTTCTTGTGTTAGTAGTCGTATCCTGGGGGAAGATCGCTATATCTATCGCACCGTGTTTGTGGGGGGCGATATCTTCTCTAAGGGGAGTCTCTTTGAGGCGCTTCTACTAATCCAGTTGTTTAGATAGATATAATTATTTATTCCTTCATACTTAATTGTTTAACAATCATGCTTATGTTTGATTCTTCTTGGTTGTCCTTATTTGAATCAACCTCCTATGTAATTTTACTATGGTTTGCATTGCATCTACTGTGGTCCGTTTATTGCCATGATGTTGTCCCTGCACACTGTTTGTTTCTAACACGTGTTTCGAGGGAAGAAGGTCCTCGTCGTTGGATGTGGCAACTCAGGCATGGAGATCTGCTTGGATCTCTGCAACTACGACGCACACCCTACCCTTGTTGTAAGAGATGCGGTACGTATAATTAATGTGCGTTTCTCCAAAGTTGGCTAGTTTAGACTATCGTTAACATGCAAGCATGCACGCATACAAAATACACATGGGAATAAACAATCACCTATACGGTTCTTGAAGCCGATCGATATCTCATTGACCGTCATACGTCAAGTGCATTCCATATGTCAAACTTTGTAATAGTAAAATAATGATGAATCATTGTCTTTTCTTGTTCTCTCTGCCGATTTGTTGTTTACATCAACGGAGAGCAGCCTCGGTTACAATCTCTGCTTGAAAATATCAAACACAATCTACATACGAGCAGGAGACCTCCTCTTTTTCCTGATACAAACATATCTCAGTGCTTTAATCCACCACATTCAACCCCACCTCCAAATTAAAGGGACAACAAGAATACGATCCAGGCCCCTCCCGCCCTCTCTAACCATGTCTATCCCATCTCCATCCAGTCATACGAGCGAGAAATGGCCACGTCCGTATTTCCAAGTAGTTTAGATATAGGTTTCCTCCTTTTTCGCTGCCCGTCTTTCCCAATCTGCGCTAGTTGCACCTGGTGTATTGTTCCGGCAGGGTGGTCAATGTTCTCATCTCTTTGGCCCTTAAACAAGACGAGGAATGCGAGACTCATGTGGTGCACTTCGTCTTTTAATTTTTTGTATTGTTTTCGATACCATTCTTCCCTTGGATATTATTAATTTCCTATCGACATGTAAAGTTTGGCATGCGGAGAGAGATCCCTGCACAAGCCTGTCGACATGGGTGTGACTGTGATCTACGCAGAGAGGGCGAGACCCAGTGCAGCAGTTTTGTTCATCTCCCAGTTCCCATCAAAAAGTTTCGTTATGTACCCTCGATCGCCAGGCGTGATGTGCTCCGGGGTCTCCTTTCTCCCCCATCTTTCACGTTCTTGGGACTCATGCCGCACGCGGAAGTGACACACACACGCGCACGCACGCACTCACTTTCCCGACGATCCGAAACCATCTGCCTGTCCTTGCAGTCGTTCTTCCTTTCCCCTCTCTCTCTCTCTCTCTCTCTCGCTCTCTCTCGCTACTGTGCACAGTGCATAGAACCTCAAGAACAAATTTAAGGAAGAAAGCAAAACAGATGGGCACTGGGACCCTGCCAATACATCCGTTTTCTATCACAACAGCATGAACAATCAGAAAGAATCAATACTATATAACGCGAATATCCTGACTTGAAAGAAATGTTTCATTCCCCTCCATCGCCCCCAACCCCCCACTCCACCCGGGTAACGTCCTGAATAAAGTATATTAAAGGTAGGCGGGGGAGCTGAATGCAGCAAAATTATATCTACAGACACAACTCAGCGCCACTAGCAACATGGGCATTTGGAACCTGGTTTGGGGCCCGACTTCGATTCACAACCCACCACTCTGTCATTTGTATCATGCAAACGGAGCGTTATACCTACATTCCTCGACCCCTACCCTTCTTTTGATCTTTTTTCACGTCCTCTCTCTCTCTTTTAATCCTGAGTTCATGGCATGGCAGGTGCACGTCCTGCCCAGGGAGATGCTAGGGAGCTCCACTTTCGGGCTGTCCATGTGGCTTCTGAAGTGGCTTCCAGTCCGGTCAGCGGATCGCCTGCTCCTCCTGCTCTCAAGGATCATGCTCGGTGACACGGCCCAGATTGGCCTCGAGCGCCCCCAGCTGGGTCCCCTGGAGCTCAAGGCCCTCTCCGGCAAGACCCCAGTCCTCGACGTCGGCACGTTGGCCAAGATCAAATCCGGCGACGTCCAGGTCCGTGGGCAACCTTACCTAATGCTTATACCTCGTATGATTATTTGATGAATCCTTCGGCGTACAAGAATATATCTCACCCACGGGGCTTCCTTATTTTTTTTTACTTGCAACGGCAGGTTTGCCCCGCAATAAAGCGACTGATGGGCCATGGAGCACAGTTCATAGATGGGAAGACAGAGAACTTCGACGCTATTGTCTTAGCAACTGGCTTCAAGAGCAACGTGCCTTCCTGGTTAAAGGTACACACGTCTCTCCCTTAGCGTACGAAGATGCGAATTGCCAGACTGTGCAATCACTGGGCCACCCTTCACACACTAGCTCGTTTGAATAGTCGGCAACAACCATTTGGGATGTCCAAAAGTGGGCGGTTTTAGATGGTATATTAGGTCAAACATGCAGTGGGTCAGCCAAAATATATGCTTACTAGTGAACTGTCACACAGTTTGTTCTGGCAAATTCATACACCCCTTCTCATTGATGAGCTGCCACACAATGTCACATAGTTTTGCCGTGGGCAGTGCATAGCGCGCTAGGGCATATATTGTCTGCCCCTTCGTTAGGAAAAGGCAACACCTTTGATAAACTCACCGAAAGAAGATCGAAATTGGTGTACTTTTGCAGGAGAGGGAGCTGTTCTCGGAGAAGACAGGACTGCCGTGTAGGCCCTTTCCCCACGGGTGGAAAGGGGAGCATGGCCTCTACGCGGTGGGCTTCACCCAGCGTGGCATATTGGGGGCGTCGATGGACGCAAAGAATATCGCTCACGACATTGAGCAACACTGGAAGGCCCGTCATGATCATGCGAAGCAACCTGCAATCTTCTCTCGCCCACCGGCAATGCCATGAACAGTATATAATATATAGTATTTTTATGGGTAAAGGATATGTCGCAAATTTACAGCAGTACTGAATGCGCGTGTGAGTGCCGCCCTCCAGTTCCCAACGAAGTAATCCCTGTCACTTAGCAATTCAAATGGAGATGAGCTCATGCGAGAATGTGGGGAAGAGAAGGGTCTTCCAGCGATATTTGTACATGCTGTACATTGTCATTTTTAACACTGAGGCCGACAGAGGCATGCACACACGCCGGCGGGAGGAGGGCGTTTGTCGTTTTGATCCAGCTTCCTGCAGGCTGAGCAGCTGTTCGTTTTTGAAGAGGGAGTGCCTGGTGTAGGCAACCATCAAGAGTCGTCTTTAAAGAGAGAGTGAGAGAGAGAGAGTATACATCTGGTATGTGCGTCCATTAATCCGTCTTTTGAGAGAGAGATGTTTCTAATACTCCTAATTGTTCTTTTTACACGTTAATGCTACGGTGTAATATATACCTGTTGGGCTTGAGTGTGGGAGCATCCGGGAAAGCCGGTTATCTCCTTTGTTGTGGCCCTTTTCTCGTGCTAATAATGTTATCCGAGATTGTCCGCCAGGTGGACTACCTATTGACTTCGAAACGACAAATCAATAAACGTCTGATCACAGACTTTCCAACTTTTCTTTCACTTGTTTTTTGTTTTAAAACTAGGAAATCAGAGAGAAGGAAAAGAGCTACGTACTTGATTTGGCGTAAGCCAGCTGCTAGTACTGTTCTCCCTCCCAATCACTCAACTTCCAGTCGCTTGCATGATGCCAGTCACCTCCCCAAAAATGACGATGGACGATGGACCACCACTATTGTTTCATGAGGTTGGTGGACTGGGGAGAAAGGATCGATTCCAGTGCTCGCCATTCCTTTTATTTTTATTTGTGATGATCAACAGGATATGTAGAGCTCAGGTTCAACGTTATGGGTTTTCCACTGTACAGTACAGGTATGGCATACTAGTCTATCCAGGCCTATTTCAACACTACGTACATTGTCCGGGTAAAACCAAGGGAATTAAGGACCTCTCTCTCTCTCCCTCTGATATATATATATATATATATATATATATATATATATATATATATTTTCAATATTATCTTTCTGGTCGGAGGTGGTGGTATGTGAGCTCATGATCAAACAATAGCGGGCCCAATAGGGAACAAACTAGAATTAATGAGAAGAGGGAGGCGGGGAAACGGAGGCGTTAATTACTTAGCATTCAAAATGGTGTTTTGTTTCGTTGGTTTATCGCAGTTATGGCCAACGAAACAAAAGAAAGAGCCATACAGAAATAGGTTTTCTTTGATGATGAAAGAAAGAACATATCAGAATTTTGTCTGTTACTTTTGGGCTCTTCGCGGCACCAATATACAATTCAGTATATATAGCTCTTTAGATGTCTTGGATGGTCTTCTATTTTACTCTTCTACGTTTTTTTTTTGATTTCAGCCATCACAATAATATAAGGGAAATTTCATTTCATCATCGAAGGCTCTCATTACAAACGGTGCTCTTGATAAAAGCCCTCACATTTTACATGAAAATCCTCTCGTTGCATGGGAGTACCCTTAATACATTTGACTGACAAAAGCATTTAAAATTTTAAATCCCCATTAAAACATATATACACATGGAAAATGCACGGGATTGCAAAGACACATCTCTTCATGAATTTTCTTGTGAACTCTATCTTCTTCTCCTCCAATACTAAAATCTTTTTTTAAAATCTTCTCTTGCAGAGAAACAATCTAATACTTCAGATCAACAGTTGAATGAAAGGCAATATTGTCCATCTAGTTGAAGTAGTCACAAGTATTGGTAGCCTACACACATCACAAAACTATTATTTAACAATAGGAGAATCTATAAATCACTATTTTTACAAACTAATTACGATATTGTACGTAGCATCGAGTTAGATGTTGACCCCCCATTCAAAAGATCTATAAAAGCACTGCCCATTACTTAACTTTCTTAGCTAGAGAAGCTATGGAGGAAGGGGGAGAGCTTTGCGGGCAGGAGAGCCAATGGAAATCATGGGTGGATGTAAGTGCTATTCTAATTAATCTTCTGCGTGGACCTCGGGGAGGTGCTGCATGCATGGCCAGTGTGGAGAGGTAACTTGCACGTAAGGCTGCAGTTACATTGTGGGGAGTAGTGAGCACAACTTGCATCTTATTGGGTGGGGTAATCGCCCTTCCTTTTTGCAGAGCTTTAAAAACACAGGAAGTGTTAATTAGGGTATTTTCGCCAACGGATGTTCAACTATCGGGAACAATGGAATCTGTAAGGAATATTCGGGTTCTTGTGGACTGAAGTCAACCATGCATATTGGTATTTTTGCACAATTTTGACAAAAAATAATGATAAATATATTTCTTGAACCAATACTTTTGCAATTTTTACCGTAAAAATGGTACATAAGTAAAAAAACCCAAACTAAAAAATGGGTAACTATTCTTGTAGGATATATGTGAATTTCAATGCAAATTAACTAAATGGAACGGCCAGAGGTTGGGGATGGCATGCCAGTATAGTATTTTTCAAGTTTACCTATTTTATCCGGATTGAGTAATATGTACTATAGTCAATTAATATGAGATCTTAGATCATGCTTGAAAATATTGCATGCGTCTTCGTTGAGTACGGAATAACATTAATTGTGTATATATGGACTGACAAAACTAGGTTTTATTGTTGGTACTGATTTTCGGAAAGAAAATGAGGAAACAATGCCTCACAACTCGATCTGTCCCTACTCCGATCCAACCATTAATCAAAACACACGTTTCGATCGAGTGCTACAGTGCCATATAGTTTCACACTGGAGGCCATGTCCGCAGTGGGTTGGTGGCTAATGGCCAGGGGCAGGAGGGGCTGCAGGGGGGTGTGCGGCAGGCTTGACGGCCGTGCAGACGCTGTTAAGGATCCCCGGGATCAGATTGCCGGAAGGGAGGAAGGTGAACATCTTGGGGATGCAGTAGTCGTTCAGCCCCTCGATGGCGCCGCAGCACTCCGAGGTGAGGACGACGCGGCCGGACAGGATGGTCACGAAGACGCTGTTCACACAGCTGCCGGTGCCCAGCAGGGACCTCCAGCACTGCTGTATCTTGGGGTCGCCGATGATGGGGACGATGGAGCTCCTCCCGGGAAAATCCGGCAGCTCGGGGGCGGTGGATGCAGCGTGCGTGACGGACCACGTTGCTGCGGCGCATGTGAGGAGGAGCACGCCCACGCAGAGTTGTCCGTTGGATTTCCTCATGCTGGCGCTGTCTTGGCACCTCGCTCTAAGCTTTTGTTTCTTCCGTACAAGGGAAGTACTGGACTCTGATGCTCGTGGTTTTGGCCGTGGGACCGGAACCTAAGCACATTTATATAGGCTATAGAATTGCTCCTTATTTACATAAAGAGAGCAGGAAGAAACGCGCGGCAAGCACGTAGAGAGAGAGAGAGAGAGAGATGGAGCCTGTAAAACGTACGCTTACTTGAAGACTGTTTAGAGAGAGAAACTTGGAAACGTGTCGAGAGAGAGAGGCGGAACCTGTAAAACGCTTACTTGAAGACAGTTCAGAGAGAGAGAGAGAGACATGTAAACGTGTAGAGAGAGAGAAAAAACGTACGCTTACTTGAAGACTGTTTAGAGAGAGAAACTTGGAAACGTGTCGAGAGAGAGAGGCGGAACCTGTAAAACGCTTACTTGAAGACAGTTCAGAGAGAGAGAGAGAGAGAGACATGTAAACGTGTAGAGAGAGAGAGAGGGAGAGATGGAACCTGTAAAACGCTTACTTAAAAACTGTTGCTTGTGTGTGTGTGTGTGTGTGAGAGAGAGAGAGAGAGAGCGAGAGAGGAATAGATGGAGCCTGTAAAACGCTTACTTGAAGACTGTTTAGAAAAAGAAACATAGGAAGATGTAAGACGCTTACATAAAAACGGTTGAGAGAGAGAGAGAGAGAGATGAAAAACCAGTACTGAACGTACTGCTCCTATGTCTAATATTGGGCATTAACGGGCAAATCAAAGCCTTTGAAACGGTTCCTTGGGCCTGTATAATGATATTGTCCTTTTATGTTTATCAATAGCTGATAAACATGCTGAGAGTTTGATCCACATGGCCAGTTTAAAGAGGGAGTTGTATACCTTGGGCAACTCTCCTGCACCAGGTTTCATACGCAGCCATGCAAGTTACGTACTGGTGTGCCATTTTTGTTTGCGTTTAATTTTATGAATACGAGAGAACAAGATGGTTGTTTAACATACTCTGAAATCCGTCTCAAGATCAAGATTGTTTAACATACTCATAAATCCGTCTCAAGATCAAGATTTTACGAATCGATACGGTACGATTTATATCGCACGTATCACATCGTATCAATTGGTGACCGATACAATCAGTGCGTGATATGTAATCGATATGTTATCATATTTCTTAAATATTATATATATTATTTTATATTAATAAAATTATAGACAAATTAATTATAAAGATCTTATGTTTAAATGTGAAGTCAAATGGTTCAAAATGAATCAGGCACATGATTTTTTTATTAGTTTTTAAAATTTTCAAAAAAAAAGATAACAAAACTCAAAATCTCAAAGTATTTCTAAAATTTGAACTTAGAATATCTTATAAATAAAGTGCAAAGCATCTGACCAACTAAATTAAAAGTTTTTATAAATTATTATATATATAAATATCATTTTCACTAAATGAATGTTATTATTTTTTTAATATAGGGGGATCCTTCTGCGGGCGACGACAGAGGAGATGAGCAGGGCGGTGAGGATACGGACGATGAGGATATGGACGATGTACCGGATATTTCTTGATATTCAGACGGATCAGCAGGGTTAATATCTTTTTTTGTGGTATTTATTTGATCAGAATTTTATTTTTCGGTGGTGTTTATTTGATTAGCAGGTTCTCAATATTTTTTTTTCAACATGTAGAATTTCTTGATGTTTATTTATGATTAAACAGGTTTTGTAAAATAATTTAAGATTTTTTAAAAAAAACGTAGATTTCAGACGGATTTTCAGACGGGATGTGCGACGATTTTTGTCCGTCTATTATCCGTCGTAAAATTAGTTTGAAATATAGACGGATTTCAAACCACATTTCAGACAGGAAATGAGTTGAATTTCAGACGGTTATTGTATCCGTCGTAATATCCGTTTGAAATAGCGACGGATTTCGGATGACTTTTCATACGGTACATGATTTCAGACTAAGAGTTGGGCTTCATTTTAAGACGGTAACTATATTCCGTCGTAATAGCCGTCTGAAATTTCAGACGGATTTTCACACGGAAAATATGTCCGTCGTAAATTTCAGACTGATAATTTCAAATTTCAGATGGAAATTACTCGTATGAAAGTCAGACGGAATTTGTGACTGATTAAATTCTGTCTTCGTTTCAGACGTAATTTCCGACGGAAACATAAACTGTCACAAATTTGTGACTAAAAATTTCAGACGGTCGGTTTCAGTCTTAAATATGTCACAAATCCGTCACAAACGTGGTATGTGACGGATTTTCAGACGGATTTCAGACGGATACGGGCCGTCTGAAATCCCACTTTTTCTGGTAGTGTATGTTGCTATCTCTGAAGCTAGCAAAGAGATGGTATGGCTGAAAATTTTTCTGAAGGAGTTGGGCAAGGAACAAAGCAATAGTGTGTTGTTTTGTGACAGTCAAAGTGCAATTCACCTTGCCAAGAACACATTCTTTCATGCAAAGACTAAGCACATACAACTGAAGTATCACTTCATTCGTGGTTTGCTTGAAGATGATGTTTTGCTGCTGGAGAAAATACTCGGTGCAGAGAATCCAGCAGACATGTTAACCAAGGTGATAACCACAGAGAAACTGAGGCTGTGCAAGACCTCAGTTGGCCTCCATGGATGATTGATGGAGGAATGCCGTAGCAGTTTATTTCTACTGTTATATTGAGCATGGTTAATACTTTGGGAGGCTTACTTTCTTTGGAGTTCAGACTCCAAGTGGGAGATTGTTAGAGTGTGGAGTCAGAACTCTTCATCATGCGCCTCTGCACGGGATCACTCTCTGACTCAGGGGAGCATCCACTGCTCCAGGGGAGCAATCGCTGCTTCAGGGGAGCATGGCGAGCACATGCTATCTCCAGGGGAGCATCCACTGCTCCAGGGGAGCATTCTCAGCGTCAGGTGAGCATGGCGAGCACATGCTGTCTCCAGGGGAGCATCCTTCTGCCCCAGGGGAGCATCCTTCAGTGCCAGGGGAGCAATCGCTGCTCCAGGGGAGCATATGCTGTCCGGGTTCTAGCAGGGAAGCATATGCTGTCTCTGGAGGGCATTCATTGCCTCAGGAGAGCATCATTGGAATCAAGAGAGCATGCATTGCGGGCTCAAGGCAAGTCGACCTGTATGAAGAAGTGTCGACCTGGTTCTGGCAATGCATTAACCTGACTGATGCTAGGGGAGCATCTGCAACCGCTGAAGGGCATACTCGGTCCCAGGAGAGCATCCGGTGGGACAGGCGAGCATGCGCGTCTAATATATACCGGAAGAGGGTTTCTGTTTATCAGGGGTATTATTATCCTTAATGCCCTGATTAATGACGCCCTAATCTCCTAGTATAAAATTAAGGGTGGGCTGTCTCTTTGTATTGTAATCTGGTTGGTGATTACTAGCGGAATCCTGCTGCGGCCGTGGACATAGGAAGGCATCCTGTCTGCGAACCACGTAAAAAATCCATGTGTGTTCTTGTGGTTTGATTCCTCTTCTCTCCTTTCTTCTTCCTCCTCGTATGGATACTCCGTTCCCTATATCCCCAACACATGTTCTTCGAGTATTCATCAACTTTCCTTCCTAAGGTCATCATTCAAACTTTTCTTCTAGTTCTATTAAAATATCATATTCCATGGCCCTATATATATATATATATGGGGGTGAGATAAATATTGCATGCGGTGACATACATTGTCAACATTCAACAGCAAGCAAACAGCGCGAGCACAGAACAACACATGATATATATGACTTTGAAAGTGTATTTATCTTCTCTTATATATCTCTGACTTTTCATAAAAAGTCTATATTTTTGTTTAGGTCGGACTCTCATATATATAATGTAACTATAAAAGAAAGAAAGAACATATCAGAATTTTGTCTGTTACTTTTGGGCTCTTCGTGGCACCAATATACAATTCAGTATATATAGCTATTTAGATGTCTTGGATGGTCTTCTATTTTACTCTTCTACGCTTTTTTTTTTATTTCAGCCATCACAATAATATAAGGGAAATTTCATTTCATCATCGAAGGCTCTCATTACAAACGGTGCTCTTGATAAAAGCCCTCACATATTACATGAAAATCCTCTCGTTGCATGGGAGTACCCTTGATACATTTGACTGACAAAAGCATTTAAAAATTTAAAGCCCCATTAAAACATATATACACATGGAAAATGCACGGGATTGCAAAGACACATCTCTTCATGAATTTTATTGTAAACTCTATCTTCTTCTCCTCCAATACCAAAATCTTTTTTTAAAATCTTCTCTTGCAGAGAAACAATCTAATACTTCAGATCAACAGTTGAATGAAAGGCAATATTGTCCATCTAGTTGAAGTAGTCACAAGTATTGGTAGCCTACACACATCACAAAACTAGTATTTAACAATAGGAGAATCTGTAAATCACTATTTTTACAAACTAATTACGGTATTGTACATAGCATCGAGTTAGATGTTGACCCCCCATTCAAAAGATCTATAAAAGCACTGCCTTTTACTTAACTTTCTTAGCTAGAGAAGCTATCGAGGAAGGGGGAGAGCTTTGCGGGCCGGAGAGCCAATGGAAATCATGGGTGGATGTAAGTGCTATTCTAATTAATCTTCTGCGTGGATCTCGGGGAGGTGCTGCATGCATGGCCAGTGTGGAGAGGCAACTTGCACGTAAGGCTGCAGTTACATTGTGGGGAGTAGTGAGCACAACTTGCATCTTATTGGGTGGGGAAATCACCCTTCCTTTTTGCAGAGCTTTAAAAACACAGGAAGTGTTAATTAATTAGGGTATTTTCGCCAACGGATGTTCAACTATCGGGAACAATGGAATCTGTAAGGAATATTCGGATTCTTGTGGACTGAAG
Source organism: Amorphophallus konjac (assembly GCA_022559845.1). Classification (NCBI taxonomy): domain Eukaryota; kingdom Viridiplantae; phylum Streptophyta; class Magnoliopsida; order Alismatales; family Araceae; genus Amorphophallus; species Amorphophallus konjac. Next base: position 96,245 of record JAHNEJ010000845.1, on the reverse strand, counting down.
TCAACTATGTATATTGGTATTTTTGCACAATTTTGACAAAAAATAATGATAAATATATTTCTTGAACCAATACTTTTGCAATTTTTACCGTAAAAATGGTACATAAGTAAAAAAACCCAAACTAAAAATGGGTAACTATTCTTGTAGGATATATGAGAAAAATCTAAATTTCAATGCAAATTAACTAAATGGAACGGCCAGACGTTGGGGATGACATGCCAGTATAGTATCTTTCAAGTTTTACCTATTTTATCCAGATTGAGTAATATGTACTAAGTCAATTAATATGAGATCTTAGATCATGCTTGAAAATATTGCATGCGTCTTCGTTGAGTACGGAATAACATTTTGTACATATGGACTGACAAAACTAGGTTTTATTGTTGGTACTGATTTCCGGAAAGAAAATGAGGAAACAATGCCTCACAACTCGATCTGTTCCCACTCCGATCCAACCATTAATCAAAACACACGTTTCGATCGAGTGCTACAGTGTCATATAGTTTCACACTGGAGGCCATGTCCGCAGTGGGTTGGTGGCTAATGGCCAGGGGCAGGAGGGGCTGCAGGGGGGTGTGCGGCAGGCTTGACGGCGCTGCAGACGCTGTTAAGGATCCCCGGGATCAGATTGCCGGAAGGGAGGAAGGTGAACATCTTGGGGATGCAGTAGTCGTTAAGCCCCTCGATGGCGCCGCAGCACTCCGAGGTGAGGACGACGCGGCCGGACAGGATGGTCACGAAGACGCTGTTCACACAGCTGCCGGTGCCCAGCAGGGACCTCCAGCACTGCTGTATCTTGGGGTCGCCGATGATGGGGACGATGGAGCTCCTCCCGGGAAAATCCGGCAGCTCGGGGGCGGTGGATGCAGCGTGCGTGACGGACCACGTTGCTGCGGCGCATGTGAGGAGGAGCACGCCCACGCAGAGTTGTCCGTTGGATTTCCTCATGCTGGCGCTGTCTTGGCACCCCGCTCTAAGCTTTTGTTTCTTCCGTACAAGGGAAGTACTGGACTCTGATGCTCGTGGTTTTGGCCGTGGGACCGGAACCTAAGCACATTTATATAGGCTATAGAATTGCTCCTTATTTACATAAAGAGAGCAGGAAGAAACGCGCGGCAAGCACGTAGAGAGAGAGAGAGAGAGAGATGGAGCCTGTAAAACGTACGCTTACTTGAAGACTGTTTAGAGAGAGAAACTTGGAAACGTGTCGAGAGAGAGAGGCGGAACCTGTAAAACGCTTACTTGAAGACAGTTCAGAGAGAGAGAGAGAGACATGTAAACGTGTAGAGAGAGAGAGAGGGAGAGATGGAACCTGTAAAACGCTTACTTAAAAACTGTTGCTTGTGTGTGTGAGAGAGAGAGAGAGAGAGAGAGAGCGAGAGAGGAATAGATGGAGCCTGTAAAACGCTTACTTGAAGACTGTTTAGAAAAAGAAACATAGGAACCTGTAAGATGCTTAGTTAAAGACTATGTTTAGAGGGATAGAGAGATGGGAAGAACCTGTAAGACGCTTACATAAAAACGGTTGAGAGAGAGAGAGAGAGAGAGAGATGAAAAACCAGAACTGAACGTACTGCTCCTATGTCTAATATTGTGCATTAACGGGCAAATCAAAGCCTTTGAAACGGTTCCTTGGGCCTGTATAATGATCTTGTCCTTTTATGTTTATCAATAGCTGATAAACATGCTGAGAGTTTGATCCACATGGCCAGTTTAAAGAGGGAGTTGCATACCTTGGGCAACTCTCCTGCTCCAGGTTTCATACGCACCCATGCAAGTTACGTACAGGTGTGCCATTTTTGTTTGCGTTTAATTTTATGAATACGAGAGAACAAGATGGTTGTTTAACATACTCAGAAATCCGTCTCAAGATCGAGATTTTATGAATCGATACGGTACGATTTATATCGCACATATAATATATCACTTCGTATCAATTGATGACTGATACAACCGGTGCGTGATATGTAATCGATATGTTATCATATTTCTTAGATATTATATATATTATTTTATATTAATAAAATTATAGACAAATTAATTATAAAAATTTTACGTTTAAATGTGAAGTCAAATGATTCAAAATGAATCAGGCACATGGTTTTTTTAATTAGTTTTTAAAAATTTTAAAAATAAAAGATAGCAAAACTCAAAATCTCAAAGTATTTCTAAAATTTGAACTTAGAATATCTTATAAATAAAGTGCAAAGCATCAGACCAACTAAATTAAAAGTTTTTATAAATTATTTTATATATAAATATCATTTTCACCTTGATACGTGACAATACCAAACTACGTCATATCATATCGATAAAATATCGATAAGGCCGCTACAGGCATTCCGTCAAACCTTGTCGAGGACAGCTTGCTCCGATGGATAACACTGAGTCTAACTTAATTTGGTACCCGTTAAGATGGTTTTTTCTGATCGCTTACAATAAGGAAGACTGAATTGTCTCCGACAAGTTTGATAACCCATTAATTTGACTACAACTTTTGAAGAACATTATCATATTTGTCACCTTTTTTAGGGTTTTTGAATTTTCAATTCCTGTAATTTCTTATATTTACATATTAGACTCTCTAATTTTGATTTTTTACTTTTAAACTCTCAAAATTATATATTTATTTGATTAATATTTTTAGCACTTGTTTTATAAATACTCAAGATGTTTATTCATACTTTTTATATGGGATGCTTTTATAATTTTTTATATTTACAGATTACCTCTATAATCTAGATTCATATCTTTATAGACCCTCGCAATTACATATTTATTTGATAAATACTCTTTTTAAGACTTTTTTATAAATGCTCTAGGAATTTATTATTTGTAATTTTATGGCGTGTTTCGGTAAACAACTTAAAATTTTGAGAAGTTATAAATAAATATCTTATTTCACGGGGTTACTCTCTAAATATGATAGATTTGAGAGCTGAAAATTAAAATGAATACCTTTTTATTATGCTTTCACATGTCGTAGGGTTTTCTAGTTTTTAATCCTTCTAAACGTCATATTTAACTTTTAAATGCTGTACGTTAGCTATTTAATTTGTTTCGACTCCATACAACTTGAACTGTCTTACGTTTTAGTCCATCCCGTTAACTTACCGTTGATGGACAGAGAATATTTTGTGAGTATTTTATTTAACATATGTTAAAATGCATAAAAAATAAACAAACAAAGAATACCTTTTATCTTAAATTACACGCGCACACAGACGTTCTCTCTCTCTCTACATGGATCTTGCGGAGGAGCTGCATGATTGTCGGCGAGACAACTTACGTGGTTACAGACCGATTTTTTACTGATACAATATGATACGGGTCAATATCGTTATGTATCGAGATAAAAAATATTATATATATATATATATATATATATATATATATATATATTACCGAACAAAATTATTCGAATGATCTTCTATCATGGTTGATTAATTGGTACGTCGTTGAAGTCGAACGTCCTCTAAATAATTTTTTAGGTTAAATTTAAAATAATTTTCTAAAAAAACAGAATAACAACGTGTCAAAGATGTTTTCACGTTCAAATGTGATGTCTTCGACCAATCAACTTAAAAAATGTTATAAAAATAATTAATATTTAAAATAACATACGTAATATATCGATTACGTATCGCGTATCGATTATATCGATCACCGATTGATACGATTTGATATATATAATACGAGTTATACCGTATAGATTTGTCAAACTATGGTGAGCAGATCTTACATCTTGAGTGGGAGAATCACCCAACCTTTTTATGGACTTTTCAAAACAAAGGAATTGTTAGGGTCTTTTCGCCTATGGATGTTCAAGTAACCAGAACAATGGAATGCGTTCGGTCGGCTTCTGATGAGCTGAAGTTAATTATAGTGATATTTTTACATAATTTTGACGAAAATAATGATAAATGTGTTGAACTGATACTTTTATAAATTTTTTTTGTAAGGATGGTTTTTATGCAAAACCCAAACTAATTAAAAATGGGTAACTATTCTTGTAGGATGTGAAAAGCCAAATTTCAGTGTGAACTAAATGGAACGGACAGAAGGTTAGGGATGACACGTCAATATGGTAATTTTCAAGTTTACCTATTTTATCCGGATGGAGTAATATGCATGGATTATAGTCTTATACGAGACCTTAGAGCATGCTTGCTCACTGATTTGAAAATAACGCAGGCTTCTTCGTTAAGAGCAAAGTTTGCTGACTCGCGCGATTCGGCAGACCTGGTCTCAACTTGGGTCGGGTCAAGTCGCTCTCGACTCGGTCTGTCTCGGTTCGTCATGTCTCATATCTAAATAAAAAAGACTTTATATATATAATATATATATATATATATATAATAAAATAGAAAAGTACACTTTATATATATATTATATTATTAAATTAATAGGGCGATCCGGTGACAATCCACGGTCCAATCGTCCCGCACATAACCTGAGTCAGGTCGTGCTAGTCAGGGTGATCCGCACCGGGTCGACAAACCTTTGCATATGTACGTATAGACTGAATAGGGAGTAACGGATGACTCAACATTAAGTAAATGATTACAACATTATTGGCGGACTTTTGCTCAGTTGGTAATGGGATTTGGGTGGCTAATTAGGGGAAAGCCCGGGTTCAATGTTTTGAGTGAGGGCTGACATTTCTTGTGAGCAGGGTCATGTTGCGATTCATCTTTTCTGTTATGTAAGAAACCACGTGCACTTGAATAAATGAGAGGCATAGTTGAATGTAGGTTGTGTTTTTTGTCCGAACTAGATATTGACTGAGTTTGAACTAATTACATGTAAAATATATGTATCTATCCGTGCATTACAATACGTTATTGTTACAAGACAAATTACAGATATATTACTCTTAAAAATTTATATTAATATATATATTCTCACTACAGTAAAAAAATTATAAAAATATTATCACTGTAACCTCCGATTATCACCCGTTCAATTAATCATGGTTAGAGTTAATTAGACGTGAGAAAAGATCAAAATATCTATAATTATCTCTATTAGAATTTGAGGTTATTTACAAAAAAAATCTTAAATAAAATTATAAAGTAAAAATAACATATCAAATAAGGATATAAAAATAAATAACAAATTTTAAAGGTGAAAATGTAAAGATTGACATGTTCTTCCTCCCTCCCCGACAAGGTTTATCGACCCGGTCGACCCGGTCTCGGTGCGGGACGGGTCGGGTCGGCCGAGTCGCACAGAGACCCGGTCCGTCCTCTCGGACTCTCGGCGCGTGATTTTTTATTTTTTTTTAAAAATTTTAATAAAATTTTATTTAAAAATTAAATATTATATATATTTAAAAATATTAGAATGTAGAATTTTTTTATGATAGTTGATCCATACTAAATTACACATAATTAATTATATAAAAATAACATATTACACCGCTTAATTAAACATCCTATTATATATAATACATAAAAATTTATTTAAATTACTTAATATGTTAAAGTAAACAGTGACATAATAATGACATTCATTCATGAAGTATAAAATACAAAAACTCACTCATCCTCCTCATCTGTGAAGCCCGAATCCCAAAACTCACTCATCCTCCTCATCTGTGAAGTCTGAATCCCAAAACTCACTAATCCTCGTCATCAGTGAAGCCCGAATCCCAAAACTCATCATCAGATACATGAGACTGATCACCCGTATAATCTAACTCTATCATAGTGGGTGGAGGTACATGTGGGTGGGACTGAAAATATGTAACCATCTGCACAAATGATGGGTCGTGTGCTGCGGTGGAGGGTACATGAAAATCTGTAAAAAAAGTCATCAATACATCTATAGCTTCAATTCTATCATGTGCGACTGGTGCTGGTGCTGCTCGAACTCTGGACGTGGAGGAAGATCATGCTCCGCCCTGTGCTCGTGGTGGGGGTACCCGAGACATAGAAGAAGATGCCCTGGGTGTGCTACGAGAACCGTATCTATCCTGTAACTGTATCCGAAAGGAATGTAGGACATCTCCCGGAACTCGGTCGCATGCACGAACATCGTGTCCCACTCCCGCAAGGTGCTCCGCAAACCTGTGTATGCCGGTGACGCAATGTTCGCAGTATCTACAGTGCACATGTCCATCACCCTCAACATAGTATCCATGCTCCCACGCAGGGTGACGCCGTCCGTCCATAATGATCTGTAAATTATGTAAAAGTTTGCATTAGTAATTTCAATGATAAGTACAAAACTCAAGATACGAATAAATTTATAATTAATTATTAGTTAGTTATAAATATAACCAAATGATACATACTCATTAAGAGTATGGACCCAAATTGGGCCAGTGCCCATCTCCAAATAATCTGACATTAAAAGTGTTGCGCAGATAGGACAGATAGTCTTCATAGCGCATTGAACCTGAATAGTTCTCCCAGTACATGCGTACGTAGTATTCATACTGCTGCGAACCTTGTGCGTACACGACCTCTACTGGCGCAGCTGCGGCATAAGGATATGGATACGATGGGAAAAATGAACTAATGCTATATGAGTCGCCATGATACATCGGCTGCTGCGGCCATGACCGTCCATACGAGCTTCCAGATCCCTGGGAGTCATGTGTGCTCATCCTCTCAAAATCAGACAACATGCCTTGATAGCTTGTACTGTCTGCAACCGAACTTCCATAGTAGGGATCCCAATGATCAGCTGCCCGCCTCGTCCCTGCCGGTGGAGCACCGTGGTCCTCATCTTGCGTGGCATGTGTGAAGTGTTGCTCCTCTGTCCATGCGGCATGTTGACGGTCCCCACGGCCTCTACTATGACAACTGATGTACTCTCTACCACCAACACTAGTATCCTCACGACGACTCCGTTGACCACCTTGAGAACCGCCACCTCCATGAGATGAAGACCCTGTCAGTGTACTATCATCATTGGAGTCATGACTCCCACTGATGCGGGGCTCAACAGAGGGCTCGTGAGTGTCGTCATCTACGTTGGGACCTGTCGGTGTACTATCATCATTGGAGTCATGACTCCCACTGATGCGGGGCTCAACAGAGGGCTCGTGAGTGTCGTCATCTACATTGGGATCTAATGTCTCCATGTCTACAATATCTATCGGATTTAATGGTGGTCCCTTGTCCTTCTTGCTGCTGAATAATGTGGTCCATGATGATTTTTTCTTCTGTGGAGCAAGGGGCGGCTTACCTACTGCATGTTGTGTCCCTCTAGATGCTTGAGAAGCAGAAGCCTAGTTAGATAATTTTTCAATTTACTTTCTACTATGTAAGTCTGTACGTATACCTGAGACGACTGACTAGGTGCCCTAGACATTGAGTGTCGTGGCGTAGCAGACTGAGATGGTTGTTTCGATGCTACCAAAGACTACATAATTGAAAGAATAATATATTCAATTACCAATAAAATACAACATATAAATGTAGAAATGACAATATAATTTCACCTCTCTAAATGAGGAACTCCCCCTAGACTCTCTTGAACTGGATAACCTTCTGGGTTCCACAGATATTGAATGCCGCGGTGCAGCAACCCGGGACCACTATTCTCCCGCAATGTTGTCATTTGTCGGACCGACCTGCAATATATTTCTTACATCATCATACATCAATATATGACTACACTATCTAATGAAATATGCGATTCGATTTTCATATATTAATTCACCTGAGCTGGCACTTGACGCTCAATTGTTGGAGGTTGCATCAATCGCTCCCATGCTGTATCATCATACCCATACGATGTGTCTCCACCCCCAATGGCGAGGTATTCATCCAAATTAACTACATCATCACGTCCCGTTGCTGACTCGTCACCACCCAACTGCACATTGATGTCATCTCCCTCCCCCACTGCCTCTTGTACAGCTGATGCGAGAAAAGTATTAGGCCGTGGTGTCTCGCCTGGTTCTTCAGCCTCCTCGTCTAATTCTGTCTCACCACGCTCGGTTGTGGCTCTTGCAACCCATGCTACCATAGGGTCATCATCGTCTCGCAAGTACACAACATCCGTTAGGTCGTAATCTTCCTCTCCTCTCCTTGTATCCATTTGCACATGTCGGACCTTTAACCTCATGTTGTAATGAACATACACCATTTTGTCTAGCGTGCAGTGTGTCAGTCTATTCCTCAGCTTAGTATGCAAGAAGAAGAACGTCAACTAATTTCGCTCACACCCACTCGATGAGGATGTTTGCGATAGAACTCTCATTGCGATTTTCCTTAATACGGGTGCACTTGTGCCGTAATTTAGCCACCACTCAGCTGTCTTTAAGATAGATAACGTACAATATAATAATTAGATGTAAAAATTACTTCTCGAGATATAGAAGGTACATTGTGAAGACACATTACCTGGGTCGAGTCTGTCACGACTGGCCACGGCATTAGGTGTCGCAAATTAACCAATTGCCTCTCTAAATATTTTCATGTGTATTATCGAAAAATATTAAGTGTATATTTCATTTCATATTCTCAATGGTAAAATATCCAAGTATACCTCATTCAACGCATCGGCAACATCTGTTGAGGTGAAAGATAATCAGTGTACCACAATGTTGACCGATTCTATCAAAGTATCGTCATAAGCAAGGCCCCGAGCATATTGGAAGGCCGGATGTAGATAGTACGCTGCAATCGCAAGAAATGAATTACATATTAGTATCAAATGAAGATCACAGCTCATTTATTGGACGAGAATATAAGTGTTTACCTGTCATGTGAAGATCGCGGCTCATTTGTCTGTCCCATCTGTCCTCCACAATCTCTAGGATGGTGGGTCCATATTTTTTGGACGTTGTAAGGATCTTCCGCTTGACAGCTTCTATTTTGATGTACACCAACCCCATGGTTGGCACTCTATCCCCATCCACACATCGCAATACCTCATACAGTGGCTCTATCAATGACACTAATACATTTACTCTATCCCAAAAATTCGAGGTGTTGACAATCCCCTCGACCTCCGCCCCTTCACGTGAAGTAGCAAAAGAGGAACTTAGCCAGGTCTCACCTCTAAACATTTGCTTCAACCCATCCTTGTGCTTCAGTAGGCTCTGCAATGCGATGTAGTTGGTGGCAAATCGTGTGATGCCAGGCCTCAACAGTTCGCTGCCACAATGCTCACTCATCCATGCCAATACAAGTGTGTGGTTGTAGATATATTTCGTGATTTTTTGTGCCACCTCGACCACAGATTTGACCATACGAAGCTGCCCAATCTCCTTCAACATCAGATCTACACAATGTGCTGCACAAGGGGTCCAGAAAATGTGCCGTTTTTTCTTCATTAGCTCCTCCCCAGCCTTCTTATAGTTCGACCCATTATCAGTCACCACTTGTACAATGTACTCCTCCCCAATCTCAGTCACCACTTGCTCCATCAATGATAAAATATATTGGTGACTGTGAATTTGACCAGACGCATCCACTGATTTGTGAAAGAATACCTGTCTGTCACAATAAACAAGGAAGTTAATCAGGCTAGATTTTGTGGTACCTGACCATCCATCACACATCAGTGTGACTCCGTACTTTGTCCATTTCTGCTTGAATGAGTCAATGTAACTCTTGATCTCAGCAACTTGTTCATCAAGGTATACGCCAGCCAATTCTCTCGCTGTAGGTGGCTGCACGTGTAGCCCAAGGATCTGTGCTTCCTGAAACATTGGCTTGTAGTAAGGGCTATTGGCTACATTGAAAGGCAGACCCGCGTGGTGCCACCATTTTGCAACAGCTTGACCAAGTTTCCATTTAGGTCCCTTCTGGCCATACGCATCGTCCATCCTCGTTTGCTTACCATGCTCTCGGGATAGTGCACCGGGCTCCACATCTTCGATGTTGATCGATTGTGTCTTTTTTCTTTGTGTCCCCGAGTCACCAGTCAAGAAACTCCGTATGCCCCGTGGTTGTCCTCGCGACTTCGGACTCTCGTCTCCTCGAGATGTCTGGACTCTTCCCTGCTCTTACGTAATGCCTCACGGAACTCGGCTTCGTATGGATCATTCACCGTGACATACACATTAGCCTGCTCAGTACGTGCTTGTTGGTCTTCGTCACTAGGTGTCCATGCACATTCCTCCTCGTCCCTGCCGCTTGCTCTTTCGCTCAATGCCACTTGATCTCTTTTTTTCTTTTTTCCCTTTTCTTGCGTCTCAGCTCTCTTCTCCCGCAGGTGCCTGGCCATTGCAAGTTTCACATCTCGAGGCACATGGGTACACCCAGCAACCTTAGAGTATCCTGCACCGGCTCCTCCTGCCAAATGCTTCTTCAACCGAGACACCCCTCCTCCCCGGTGTTCTATTTTACAATAGTTGCAACGCCAACACCGTCGGTTGTCATCCAACATAACTCCGTGTGACCATCCAATATCATTTGGTCGTTCCCTAGGAGCCATAGAGTGCTTAACTGTATCTCCTAAATTTAATAAATACAAATTATAAAATATACATTATTTTAAGTCTACAACTAACAATGAAAATAATATCATTATTTCTACAACATGCAAGACTAAATTCAATATTTAATACATCTCAATATAATTTAGTTCAAAATAATATCATCATTTCTAAAACATGCATATAATGCTATTTTTTTATTTAATACATCTACAATTACTTTAAAATTATTTGTAAAATAGTTATCACTAATTATATATTTAAATTATAAACATCTCTAATTAAATTACATTATACATCTAAATTAACTTTAAAATTATTTATAAAATATTTATCACTAATTATATATTTAAATTATAAACATCTCTAATTAAATTACATTATACATCTAAATTAACCTTTCAATTATTTATAAAATATTCAACACTAAATTTATATTTACATTAAAAATATGTCTACTTAAATTACATTATACATCTAAATTAACTTTAAAATTATTTGTAAAATATTTATCAATAAACTTATATTTAAATTTAAAACATTTCTACTTAATTTAAATTATAAATATTATCTTTAATTTTTTGTAAAATATTTATCACTACAGATATATTTAAATGAAAAATATGTTTATTTTTTTAAAAAATAAAATATTATATTATTTTACGTCTACAACTAATAATGAATATAATATCATTAATTCTACAACATGTTTGACTAAAATTTAAATTTAATACATCTCAATTAAATCTAATATTTAAACATGAATTAAACAATACATCAAAAATAAATTTATTTCTACAGCATGAATTAAACAATACATCAAAAAAATTTATTTCTAAAACATGAATTAAATAAAAATTACATTATTTCTACAACATGAATTAAACAATACATCAAAAATAATTTTAAACAATCTAACAAATTCTATTCTTACATTTTTTAAATTAAGAAAAAAATATATAAATATATAAATTAAATTATTTTTTATTCTCTTCTCTTCCCCCCCCCCCACCCCCACCACTGCCCATAACCCCCCTCCCACCTCCGGCGGCCACCACCCCCCCCACCACCTCTCCCACCTCCGACGGCCCCTGCCGCCCAGATCGGCCCCCCTGGCCACCACTGCCCCCCTCCCTCCGGCGGCCCCCACCGCCCAGATCGCCCCCCCCTCCCACCACCCCCACCCCGACCACCACCCAGTTCCCCCCCCGGCCACCACCGCACCCCCACCACCTCTCCCACCTCCGGCGGCCTCCACCGCCTAGATCGGCCCCCATCGACGTTGATCGCCCCCCCACCCCTCCCTCCCCCACCTCCGGCGGCCTCCACCGCCTAGATCGGCCCCCATCGACGTTGATCGCCCCCCCACCCCTCCCTCCCCTACCTCCGGCGTCCCCCCACAGGCGCAGACCATTTAAAAAAAAAATTCACCTACCTCCGATCGTCGCCTGAGCCGCCCAAAGCCGCCATCCGCCGCTCTGACCGCCGTCCAACGCCGCTGCACCGCCGCTCGCCGGTGGGAGGGATGGAGGAAGAGCCTCCCCTTCGGCCCGTTAAATGGGCGAACCGCCCTGACCCGCTCGTACCGAGCCGGGTCCCGCCTCGCACCAGAGCGGTACGTGGCGGGACGCACGGGACCATGCGGTCCAGTGCATCCCATCCACGACCCCCAGCCCGTGCGACCCGGTGCCCGCCTGGGTCGGGTCGGGTCGTGCGGGTCGGGGCGGGACTGCAAACCATGCTCCCCGGAACCCTAATGGAAGACGGTGGCGGCTTGCTACCCCTCCCCGCTCCCCCCCGCCGTCGGCCTACCGTCCTTCCATCTCCCCCCCCCCCCCCCCGGGCAAAGAGACTAGCACGCCCGCGCACAATCGCCGCATGCTCCTTTCTCTCCCGCTCCCACTCTCGCCACCACCATCACCCACAGAGCCAAAAACCATCGTCGCCCTCTACGGTGGGAGAGCACCGCTGCCAAATTCCATCTTAGTCCTTGGCTCACGCAACATTGGACTGCCATCGCCAGTGCAGTCCCGCCCCATCGATGCCTCTGATCCCCCCCGACAAACCATTACGTAGGAGCAAATGGCGGCAGCGACAACATCGCTTGCCCCTATCAATGCCTCCTCCCCCACACCCCCTCGGCAAACCACTGTGCAAGAGCAAATGGCAGTAGCGACATCAATGTCTGGGGACCCCGCCTCCCACCTAGCTACTGCTCCCTCTCCTTTGATGCTTCGCCATCCCACCCCCTGCCTCCCAACCCCCTTGCTACTCCCCCCTCTCACCCCCGCCACCTCCGACGAAACTCCCCCCCACTAGCGAAGAGCTCCATCACGACATGGCTAGCGAGATGCCCCCCATCTCTCTCTCTCTCTCTCTCTCTCACTCTCTCTCTCTCTCTCTCGTGAAGGAGAGAGATATTTTGGTCATTTGGCCGTTACTTAACAGAAATATTAGATACTTTGAAGAATATTCCAGACTACAGACGTCAGTTAATCGTAATGATATTTTTACAAATTTTTCAAGATGGCGAGGATATATATGTTAATATATTTTTATGAGTGATATATCTATAATTTCGTATGTAACAATGATTTATTACCAAATAACTTTTTTTCTCTATAATTTAACCCTTCACAATAGATCCATGTGCAGACATAACCTAACAATTAGGGTTTATCAATCCGATCATATTGATCACGACATGGTACGATACAGTACGGTGTCGTATCATTGAGTACCAAGATAAAATAGGCCCTTTAACATATATATTCTAACTAAAGTTATTCATATGATTTATTATCTGAATTAGTTAAGTAGTGTGTCATTTAACTTTAAGGTCTTTGATTTGAATCTGACAATCATGCTTTTTACAATTTTTTTGGTGTAAAAAGAAAAAGAAGAATGTACAAAACATGCGTGTCCCAAGTTTTGAACTCAAGTTATCATGTAAAATTGAAATGACTCTAACTAATTTACTTATTAAGTAATATTATCATAAATAAAAAATAATTAATATTTAAAATAAATATGAATAACATTTTAATTACATGTCACACATCGATTGTATCAATCATTAATCGAGAAGATATGATATATGCGATATAAGTCGTATCACATCGATTTATCAAATTTTGATGATAAATACATAAATAGAGTCGAAGTTACACATATATACGTACATTGACAATTGATCTGCGCATTACACAGGTAATTTATCAATGGTAATAATAATTTGAGTTTTTACATAAATGCCCCTCTAAATATCGGTTATGTCAAATATATTCTTCATTTGAATCACGGTTTGCCGTCCCGCCCCGACCTGCACCGACCCGCACGACCCGACCTGACCCAGGCGGGCACCGGGTCGCGCGGGCTGGGGGTCGTGGACGGGTCGCACTGGACCGCAAGGTCCCGTGCGTCCCGCCACGTCCCGCTCCGGTGCGAGGCGGGACCCGGCTCGGTACGGCGGGTCGGGGGCGGTTCGCCCATTTAACGGGCCGAAGGGGGAGGAAGAGCTCCACCCCTCCCACCGACGAACGGCGGTGCAGCGGCGGCGGACGGCGAGCAGGATCTTCGGACGGCGATCTGAGCGGCCGACGGCGGCGTTGGGCGGCGATCGGAGGTAGGTAAGTTAAATTTTTTTAAAATGGTCGGGGGTGGGGCGTCTGCCGTCGGGGGGGGGGGTGCTGGGCGTCTGGGCCGCCGTGGGGGGACGGGGGGGACGGGGGCCGCCGTGGGGGGACGGGGGGGGGGGGGGGGTTGTTGTGCGTCCGTGGGGGGACGGGGGCCGCCGTGGGGGGACGGGGGGGGTTGCTGTGCGTCCGTGGGGGGACGGGGGCCGGCGTCTGCCGCCGTGGGGGGACGGGGGGGACGGGGGCCGCCGTGGGGGGACGGGGGCCGGCGTCTGCCGCCGTGGGGGGACGGGGGGGACAGGGGCCGCCGTGGGGGGACGGGGGCCGGCGTCTGCCGCCGTGGGGGGACGGGGGGGACGGGGGCCGCCGTGGGGGGACGGGGGGGTTGCTGTGCGTCCGTGGGGGGACAGGGGGGGGACGGGGGCCGCCGTGGGGGGACGGGGGGGGGGGGGGGTGTTGCTGTGCGTCCGTGGGGGGACGGGTGGGGACAGGGGGGGGACGGGGGGGGGGTGCTGCCGTGCTGGGCGTCTGCCACCGGCAGGCGGTGGGGGGATGAGGGGGGGGGGGGGGCGTGTGCGACCGTGGGGGTGGGGGGGGGGAGGAAAAAATTTTATTTTTTAAAAATGTAATATCTTTTTTTAATTTAAAAATATATGAATAAAATTTGTTAGATTGTCATTGTTTAATATTATTTTTGATGTCAGGTTGAATTTATGTTGTAAGAAAAATATAATTTTTATTTAATTCATCTTGTAGAATTTAATATATTGATATATTATTTAATTCTGGTTGTAGAAATAATATAAAGATCGTTTAATTCATGTTGTAGAAATATATTTATGTTTGATATATTATTTAATTAATATTTAAATATTAGATTTAATTGAGATGTATTAAAATTTAAATTTAATTTTATAGAATTAATGATATTATTTTCATTATTAGTTGTAGACGTAAAATAATTTAATATAATATAAATAATTACTGATAAATAATTTAATATAATATAATTTAATTAGACATGTTTATAATTATAAATATATAATTAGTGATAAATATGTTACAAATTAATTTAAACTAAATGTAGGTCTATTAAATAAAAAATTAGCATTATATGCATGTTTTAGAAATAATGATATTATTTTGAACTAAATTATATTGACATGTAGTAAATATTGAATTTAGTCTTGCATATTGTAGAAATAATGATATTATTTTCATTGTTAGTCTCTGTTTAAAATAATGTACTTAATATGATTTGTAATTTTTACATTTAGGAGATACAGTTAAGTACTTAATATGGCTCCTAAGGAACGAACAAATGATATTGGGTGGTCACACGGAGTTTTGTTGGATGGCAACCGTAGGTGCTGGCGTTGTAACTATTGTAAAATAGAACACCGGGGAGGAGGGGTGTCTCGGTTGAAGAAGCATTTGGCCGGAGGAGTCGGGGCAGGATACTCTGAGGTTGCTGGGTGTACCCATGTGCCTAGAGATGTGAAACTTGCAATGGCTAGACACCTGCGTGAGAAGAGAGCTGAGATGAAAGAAAAGGAAAAAAAGAAGAAAAGGGATCAAGCGGCAGTGAGCGGGCGCCCAAGTGGCAGCAACGAGGAGGAATGTGCATGGACACCCAGTGACGAAGACGAACAAGCATGTACTGAGCAGGCTAATGTGTATGTCACTGTGAACGATCCATACGAAGCAGAGCTTCGTGAGGCAGTACGTCAGAGCAGGGAAGAGTCAAGACATCCCGAGGAGACTATAGTCCGTAGTCGCGAGGCCGCGAGGACCGGAGCATCAGGGAGTGGTGGTTCATCTACGACTCGACAATCACGAGGCATAAGGAGTTTATTGACTGGTGACTCGGGGACACAAAGGAAAAGGACACAATCGATCAACATCGAAGATGTGGAGCCCGGTGCACTATCCCGAGAGCATGGTAAGCAAACGAGGATGGACGATGCGTATGGCCAGAAGGGACCTAAATGGAAACTTGGTCAAGCTGTTGCAAAATGGTGGCACCACGCGGGTCTGCCTTTCAATGCAGCCAATAGCCCTTACTACAAGTCAATGTTTCAGGAAGCACAGATCCTTGGGCTACACGTGCAGCCACCTACAGCGAGAGAATTGGCTGGCGTATACCTTGATGAACAAGTTGCTGAGATCAAGAGTTACATTGACTCATTCAAGCAGAAATGGACAAAGTACGGAGTCACACTGATGTGTGATTGATGGTCAGGTACCACAAAATCTAGCCTGATTAACTTCCTTGTTTATTGTGACAGACAGGTATTCTTTCACAAATCAGTGGATGCGTCTGGTCAAATTCACAGTCACCAATATATTTTATCATTGATGGAGCAAGTGGTGACTGAGATTGGGGAGGAGTACATTGTACAAGTGGTGACTGATAATGGGTCGAACTATAAGAAGGCTGGGGAGGAGCTAATGAAGAAAAAACGGCACATTTTCTGGACCCCTTGTGCAGCACATTGTGTAGATCTGATGCTGAAGGAGATTGGGCAGCTTCGTATGGTAAAATCTGTGGTCGAGGTGGCACAAAAAATCACGAAATATATCTACAACCACACACTTGTATTGGCATGGATGAGGGAGCACTGTGGCGGCGAACTGTTGAGGCCTGGCATCACACGATTTGCCACCAACTACATCGCATTGCAGAGCCTATTGAAGCACAAGGATGGATTGAAGCAAATGTTTAGAGGTGAGACCTGGCTGAGTTCCTCTTTTGCTGCTTCACGTGAAGGGACGGAGGTCGAGGGGATTGTCAACACCTCTAATTTTTGGGATAGAGTAAATGTATTAGTGTCATTGATAGAGCCACTGTATGAGGTATTGCGATGTGTGGATGGGGATAGAGTGCCAACCATGGGGTTGGTGTACATCAAAATAGAAGCTGTCAAGCGGAAGATCCTTACAACGTCCAAAAAATATGGACCCACCATCCTAGAGATTGTGGAGGACAGATGGGACAGACAAATGAGCCGCGATCTTCACATGACAGGTAAACACTTATATTCTCGTCCAATAAATGAGCTGTGATCTTCATTTGATACTAATATGTAATTCATTGTCTTGCGATTGCAGCGTACTATCTACATCCGGCCTTCCAATATGCTCGGGGCCTTGCTTATGACGATACTTTGATAGAATCGGTCAACATTGTGGTACACTGATTATCTTTCACCTCAACAGATGTTGCCGATGCGTTGAATGAGGTATACTTGGATATTTTACCATTGAGAATATGAAATGAAATATACACTTAATATTTTTCGATAATACACATGAAAATATTTAGAGAGGCAATTGGTTAATTTGCGACACCTAATGCCGTGGCCAGTCGTGACAGACTCGACCCAGGTAATGTGTCTTCACAATGTACCTTCTATATCTCGAGAAGCAATTTTTACATCTAATTATTATATTGTACGTTATCTATCTTAAACACAGCTGAGTGGTGGCTAAATTACGGCACAAGTGCACCCGTATTAAGGAAAATCGCAATGAGAGTTCTATCGCAAACATCCTCATCGAGTGGGTGTGAGCGAAATTAGTTGACGTTCTTCTTCTTGCATACTAAGCTGAGGAATAGGCTGACACACTGCACGCTAGACAAAATGGTGTATGTTCATTACAACATGAGGTTAAATGTCCGACATGTGCAAATGGATACAAGGAGAGGAGAGGAAGATTACGACCTAACGGATGTTGTGTACTTGCGAGACGATGATGACCCTATGGTAGCATGGGTTGCAAGAGCCACAACCGAGCGTGGTGAGACAGAATTAGACGAGGAGGCTGAAGAACCAGGCGAGACACCACGGCCTAATACTTTTCTCGCATCAGCTGTACAAGAGGCAGTGGGGGAGGGAGATGACATCAATGTGCAGTTGGGTGGTGACGAGTCAGCAACGGGACGTGATGATGTAGTTAATTTGGATGAATACCTCGCCATTGGGGGTGGAGACACATCGTATGGGTATGATGATACAGCATGGGAGCGATTGATGCAACCTCCAACAATTGAGCGTCAAGTGCCAGCTCAGGTGAATTAATATATGAAAATCGAATCGTAAATTTCATTAGATAGCATAGTCATATATTTATGTATGATAGCAATATATTGCAGGTCGGTCCGACAAATGACAACATTGCGGGAGAACAGTGGTCTCGAGTTGCTGTACCGCGGCATTCAATATCTGCGGAACCAAGAAGGTTATCCACTTCAAGAGAGGCTAGGGGGAGTTCCTCATTTAGAGAGGTGAAATTATATTGTCATTTCTACATTTGTTAATATATAATTCATTGGTAATTGAATATATTCTTCTTTCAATTGTGTAGTCTTCGGGAGCATCGAAACAACCATCTCAGTCTGCTGCGCCCCGACGCTCAACATCTAAGACTAAGGCACCCAATCAGTCTTCTCAGGTATACGTACAGACTTACACAATAGAAAGTAAATTGAAAAATTATCTAAACAGGCTTCTGCTTCTCAGGCATCTATAGGGACACAACATGCAGCATGTAAGCCGCCCCCTGCTCCACAGAAGAAAAAATCATCATGGACCACATTATTCACCAGCAAGAAGGACAAGGGACCACCATTAAATCCGATAGATTTTGCAGACATGGAGACATTAGATCCCAATGCAGATGACGACACTACCGAGCCTTCTGTTGAGCCCCGCATTAGTGGGAGTCATGACTCCGATGCTGAGAGTACACCGACAGGGTCTTCATCCCATGGAGGTGGTGGTTCTCAAGGTGACCAACGGAGTCCTCGTGAGAATACGAGTGCTGGTGGCAGAGAGTACAGCAGTGGTCATAGTAGAGGTCGTGGGGGCCGTCAACATGGCGCATGGACAGAGGAGCAGCACTTCACACATGCCACGCAAGATGAGGACCACGGTGTTCCACTGCCAGGGACGAGACGGGCAGCTGATCATTGGGATCCCTACTATGGAAGTTCGGTTGCAGACAGTACCAGCTATCAAGGCATGTTGTCTGATTTTGAGAGGATGAGCACACATGACTCCCAGGGATCTGGAAGCTCGTATGGACGGTCATGGCCGCAGCAGCCGATGTATCATGGCGACTCAGATAACAGTAGTTCATTTTTCCCATCGTATCCATATCCTTACGCCGCAGCTACGTCAGTAGAGGTCGTGTACGCACAAGGTTCGCATGAGTATGAATACTACGTACGCATGTACTGGGAGAACTATTCAGGTTCAATGCGCTATGAAGACTATCTGTCCTATCTGCGGACCACATTTAATGTCAGATTGTTTGGAGATGGGCACTGGCCCAGTTTGGGTCCATAGGCTTTATTAGTATGTATCATTTGGTTACATTTAGAATTAACTAATAATTAATTGTACATTTCTTCATATATAGAGTTTTGTACTTGTCATCGAAATCACTAATGTAAACTTTTACATCATTTGCAGGTCATCATGGACGGACGGCGTCACCCTACGTGGGAGCATGGATATTCTGTTGAGGGTGATGGACATGTGCACTGTAGATACTGCGAACATCGCGTCACCGGCATACACAGGTTTGCGGAGCACCTTGCGGGAGTGGGACGCGATGTTCGTGCATGCGACCGAGTTCTGGGAGATGTTCGACATTCCTTTCGGACACAGTTACATGATAGATACGGTTCTCGTAGCACACCGAGGACATCTTCTTCTACGTCCCGGGTACCTCCACCACGAGCACATGGCGGAGCAGGATCTTACTCCACGTCCAGAGTTCGAGCAGCACCAGCACCAGCACCAGTCGCACATGATAGAATTGAAGCTATAGATGTAGTGAGGACTTTTTTTACAGATTTTCATGTACCCTCCACCGCAGCACACGACCCATCATTTGTGCAGATGGTTATATATTTTCAGTCTCACCCATATGTACCTCCACCCACTAGGATAGAGTTAGATTATACGGGTGATCAGTCTCATGTATCTGATGATGAGTTTTGGGATTCGGGCTTCACTGATGATGAGGATTAGTGAGTTTTGGGTTTCGGATTACACACATGAGGAGGATGAGTGAGTTTTGGGATTCGGACTTCACAGATGGACACGGATTAGTGAGTTTTTGTATTTTATACTTCATGAATGAATGTCATTATTATGTCACTGTTTACTTTTACATATTTAGTAATTAAAATAAATTTTTATGTATTATATATAATAGGATGTTTAATTAAGCAGTGTAATATGTAATTTTTATATAATTTAATATGTATAATGTAGTATGGATCTATTATCATAAATAAATTATACATTCTAATATTTTTAAATATATATATACCATTTAATCTTTCAAAATAAATTTCTTAAAAATTTTAAAAAAAATTCTAAAAAATCGCGTGGAGAGCCAAAGGGCGGACCGGGTCGCTTTGCGACCCGCCCGACCCGACCCGTCCCGCACCGAGACCGGGTCGGCCGGGTCGGGCGGGTCGGCAAACCCTGATTTGAATATATTATCAAAAATATCATCTATTTAATCTTAAATATTGTAACTATGCCCCTGTAATTTACTAACGTCGACGGGAGGTGAATATTCCGTGGAATATACTATCTATCGTCATTAATTACAGTGAAATGAGAGATATATTTGACATAACTGATATTTAGAGGGGTATTTATGTAAAAGACCCAAATAATTTTACTACTTAACTCATGTTTAACTCAAGTTAAACCAACAAAAATTACAGTAGGGACATAGTTGTAACATTTAAGATTAAATAGAGGATTTTTTTGATAATATGCTTAGATGAAGGGTATATTTGACATAACCGATATTTAGAGGGATATTTATGTAAAAAACTCTAATAATTTACATATTCTTCATATAATTTACATAATTTTTAAATAATTTACACAATATCAGTACACAGGGGAGGAAGAAAAAAATGATTATACTCGTGATAAGATGCAAGTTCATTTCTCAAAAATAAGATATATTTTTATAAATAAGTTAGAATGGAGCATACTTAGATAATTATTTAATAAGATAAAATTATTTTTAAGACTTTCTCTTTTAATAATTGTCTCCACTCTGCTCCTGCTGCCGACGGGGCGTCATGATTCCCCCATAGAAGTGGAGTTGGCTGGACTGAGCTGCGCAGAAGAGAGAGAGAGAGAGAGAGATGGCATTAGCGGCGGCAACGTTGAGGCGGTCAGCGGCGCAGGCACTGCGAGGTGGGCCGCCCGGTCTCGGCGGCGCTGTCGGCACCGGGGGATGGTGGTCCGCGGGGAGGGGCTTCGCGTCGACGGTGTCAGTGGGAAGCAACATCGTGGAGGCGGCGCCGGGCGTCTCCCTCCAGAAGGCGCGGACGTGGGACGAAGGGGTCTCGTCCAAGTTCTCCACCACCCCTCTCAAGGATATCTTCAAGGTTTTATCCTCTCTTTCACCTTTTCCCTCCCCGTCAATTTCGTCCTCCCTCTGTTTTGAGTAGGTTTCCCATTTTGTTTTCTTCCCAGACTTTATGATGCCACACATTCCTGTTATTTTGTGTTCTCGATGTCGCTTATTTCTGTTCACGCCGATTTGCAGGACAAGAAAGTTATCGTCTTCGGCTTGCCTGTGAGTTCATCTCATCAACTTGTTCTCTTCCATTCTTTCTTTGATTTGATTCCTCTCTTCTCTCTATCTCTCTCTCGTGTTGTTTACGTCACGCTGTTCCACCAGAATTATGTGGCATTTCACCAGCAAAAGGACCCAATTCGATGGGAAGATGGTTCGCGGAACCATATTGTCAAATTTCCCGGCTTTATTTTGTTTTGCCTCTTTCAGGAGCTTCTTGCAGTCTCTAGTACTACATTGCTTATTGTTTTCTTGATGTAAAAGTAATAGGTTATAATTAGTCGTTGTGGCATCGTTTTCATTTTGTTTGAGGGGTGTTTGCCAAGATGAATGTTCCATTTTGCCAAGATGAATGTTCCATCGTCATAACTGTTTATAAGGATCTATTTGAGTTGTTGATTCGCATGTTGGATTGGTTTGATATGTTTATTTATATACACAAAACGATATCCCCTTTCTTTTTGTTTCAGAGATTGTTTGCTACAGTCAGCTTTCTTTGAGGCAGAATATTCACTAAAGTCTTCAAGATCCAGGGAGTCTTGTTGCCTTTAGTGGTGCTATTGAAGTACATAAGGCCTTCGAACTAAACATTAATGTTGAAGCATTATGACATACTTTCCTTTTGTGTTCCTTTGGCAGAGATGGGGATGGTAGTTTGGTGCATTCTGAATTCCAAGAATTTGTTAGTATTAATTTTCCATTTCTTTTTTCTGTTTAAAATGCATATGACCTCACTCCTGGGAGCTATTACTTTGTTGACTCCTTGTGGTTGTTTCAATCCCTTGATTTATATTATGTTTCCTAGTCAAATAGTTAAATGAGTGAAACTGCATGTTTCAGGGTGCTTACACTGGTGTTTGTTCAATGCAACATGTTCCGAGCTACAAAAAGAACACTGACAAGTTCAAAGCTAAGGGTGTTGATTCTGTAATTTGTGTGGCTGTTAATGATCCATACGTCATGAATGCCTGGGCTGAGAAACTACAAGCCAAGGATGAAGTGAGTATTTTTAGCTTTCATTAACAGTTGGCATAGGATGTCTAACAAAATGGTCTTCTTTTTTGGAGCGTTTGATTTATGAATTGAATTTATAGTCATGTGTGAGGTGTTCTTCTTCAAATTATGCTAGAAGCCTGTAAGCCCCCTCTTTTTGGTAGTAATGACAAGTAATTTTTGTAGAATGAGTTAGGAACTGAGAATATGCAATGAGAAACAGACTGGTGTCACATTTTAGGCTGGGTAACCTACAAATACATAAGCATGTGGACGTCAATTGCACTTATAAACATACTGGTATTTGACAAACATGTCTCACAAGAAATATGTAGGGTCACCACCTCTGTCAGACCACACAGAAGCAGTGATAAGAAAACATGTGCATAGAGGAATCTCTCTAGTGTTTCCCCTCCCCTTCACCAAAAGAAAAGTTTCTTCTAGTCTCCTGTCACAATTCAAATACCCATATCATCGGAAAAAAAAACTGGATTACATTCATTATTTTCCTTTTTCCTCTCGAATTTGAGGACCATGGTAAATATTTGCTGGTGAGTTCGTATTTTGATCTAAGGAACTTCTATCGGTGCTGTTTCCCAGTTGGAGAGTTAATGCAAGCATGCTCAATGTTTGGGGAATCTATCACTGACTGGTGAGATTAGAGCTGGCCTCTGTTGCAGTCCATCACAGTGTTATGAAGGGCTGTGGTGCTACCTCATACTTACTGTAGTGCGGAAGATATTTGAGCAAGTGCATCAACTGCACACAGTGTTAAAATAGAAGTCTGTTTGTTTGAGAAATCCCCATTAGATCAGTAGTTTTCATTTCATTGAAATAGGCTTATTCATATTGCTGAAGAAGTGGATGATTGTATGCATATCCTGCATTTAACTCTCTAATAGCTTCATTTTTGGGCGTAACATGTGGGAGAGGTATGTCTCCTCTCTCACCTCATTGTGGTACCTCTATTTATTTGCCATAAAATTGGTGGTGGAATCTTCATCAATTTCAAGCCAAAAAATTCCTTTTGCTCTGGTCTTTCTCTCAAAAGACAGGTGGAAGACTTCTATTGTGGGAGGTCTTTTCAAATCTCCAGGGAGGAAGGAAGGTGAAGGCCACTTTCTAGGCCTTTTTCAGAAGAAAAGGTAAAGTTGCTACTTTTTCTTCGATAGTGGACATGACTCTAGGATTGTATGGTTTTGTTTTACTGTTTTTGTGTATACTGAGAGATCATCAAAGAGGACCTGAGGGGTGTTGTGCCAGAATTCCAGGAAGGTAACGCTCACTCGAGAGGCTCAAACATGGCATTTGTAGTTTTGAATTCGGAAAAACCATGGTGTAGATTGGTTGCAAGACTAGAGATGCATTAGCTTATTGAATGTAGTGTGTGGGAACTTCGCTAAGATGCTTGCAGTGAGACTAAACCCTTGGTTAACAAGGTGATTACTTGGAATCAGGGTTCTTTTGTTAAAGGGCAGCAAATGTTAGGGGAATTTCCTACTGAGATATGAATATATACATGCAATGAAATACCAGGAAAGGAGAGGACTTGTTCTGAAGCTTGACTTTGAGAAAGCAGATGACATGCTTATGTGGGATTGTCTACTGCAAGCGTTTG
The DNA here is from genome assembly GCA_022559845.1 of Amorphophallus konjac. NCBI lineage: Eukaryota > Viridiplantae > Streptophyta > Magnoliopsida > Alismatales > Araceae > Amorphophallus > Amorphophallus konjac. The sequence continues at coordinate 71,974 of JAHNEJ010000845.1, read as the reverse complement.
TTCTTATTGGTTTGATGAATGGATAAGGTAGATTGGGCCTTGTATTGTGTCAGTTTGGCTTGCTAGTCTGGTTAATGGAAAGCCCTGAAGATTTTTCAGTGGGAATGGCCTTAAGATAGCCCATGTCCACTCTTCTCTCTGTCTTAGTGGCTAGAATTTCAGTTATCATGTGCAAGGGACGAAATCATTGGGTTTTTCAGAGGTTTCCACTTTCCAGGTTCATGCATGAGGCTTGAAAGTGACATATCCCATTACATAGATGACACTCTTCTGTTTCTACATGAGGAGGATCGATTTTGTGTGATCCATTTGATGTTGGAGTTCCTAGAGGAGATTTCTGGTCTGAAGGTCAATTATGAAAAGAGCATGATAGTAAGAGTGAACATGGAGAGGGAGGAGGCTTGGAAGGTTGTGGGACTAATGAGCTTTGGGTTGGGTAGTTCTCTATATATTAGTTTTGGATATGTTGCTCACCTTGAGCTCAATTCGTTGCAGTGGTTGGGCGAAGAATTGTGCTGGAAGTTGAATCCAGATTGGTAGATTGGAGAGGGAAAATTTTCCTGACAGCAATAGGGTGCTTCTATGCAATTCTGTGCTATGTAATCTTTTCATACATTACTTTCCTTGTTTAGAATCCCAAAAACAGTGGCAAAGAAGCAGGGGTTGACATGCTATTAATTCTAGAAGGTTTTGCTAAGGCAAGCGAAATGGTGGGCTTGCATCCACAACAAAAGGGTCTTTAATTTTGTTCTCTTGAGCAAATGGATTTGAAAAATGGGTTCATTAGAGAGGGATTTAGGTGATTAATCAAAAACTACCATGGCAGGGCAAAACATTGGGACATTCACCTTCCAACTTTACTAATATTTCTAGGTTATGGAATGATGTTTCAAAAGGTAGAGTTGCTGTGTATGAGGGTTGGTGATTAGGCTTGGTGATGGAAACAAAATTCTATTTTGGAAGGATAAACAATGTGAGGACAGACCACAGGAGAAAGACCCTATCTTCTCTTTAGAATAGCTAGTTAGCTGGTAGCTACACATCTAGAGGCTTCTCTGGCAGCAGTTTATAGGAGCGTCTGAGGTTTAGGAAGAAACCTACACGATGATGAAAATTTTCAACTTGAAGACTTGCTTGAGCCTCTTGCAGACTGATCCCCATCTACCCGAGGGTTGGTTTCATGGAGATGGAAACAGGAAAAGGGGGAAAGCTTTTTTGGCATCTATGCTTATGTTAAAGTGGTAAATCGTGGACACAGGATCACCTTGCTTCCAGCATTCAGAGGCCAGATTTCTCTCTAAAAGATTTGGGGAATATTGCGTGGCATACTCCCTATCTGTGACGAGCTGGCATTGTTTATGGTTGATTTTATAAATTCTTGTTGCTTGTGTGGGAGGAAGATGAGTCTTTGGACTAATGCCTGATGCTCTTTCTAACAGGAGGTTTGGTTAATTACTGGTAGATTTTTCACAGGATTGGAATAGGCAATCATCTTCCAGGAGATGTGAAGCTATTATTAGCAAGCTCGGACAGGAACTGGGATTCAGATGAGGATCGTAAAGCATGGTCAATGACTCTACATCTGACTTTTTGGGCCCTTTTGTGGGGACAGGAATAGTAGAATCTTCGATGGACAAAAAGTGTTCAATTCCATTTGTGTTAGAATGCAAGATTGCGCAGTATTTTATGTAGGATGGAGAAACAGTTTTCTTTTATTTTGAGATGTTTGGATGGTTAAGGATGCCTTCATCATCTTGGTGTAGACTTTGCTTTTATATCGTGTGAGTTTTTGAGAGCACAGGTTATTACACATGTGCATCCCCATTCTTTCTATTTGGTATTTAATAAATTTGTGGTATGATTCACTTTCAAAAAAGATGTTGCATGTAAAGCAGATGAGTAGCAGAGAACACAGATCCTAGTGGTAATCCCCGGTACATGTTTCTGGGAGTTGTTAGCCTAAAAATTATTGAAAACTGATGTGATATCCCGTCAACTAAGCTCATTCACTTTTTAAATATCACATATGGGGACTCAACTTTGTTCTAGTACTTTCACAGGTGTGCCTTATTTTTCATGCATATTTTTCCATTCTAGGGTATAAATTTGGAGGATGGGTAGTTGTGAATTCTTCAGTGTTATCAAAGGCGATGGAGACGATCGCCTAGGCGATGGAGGCGGCCACAAGCCGCCTTGCCTCCACCTCAATCACCTCAATTTGGCCTCGTGGGCCAGGCCCACCTCTACACGCCCCAGCCCTTTTGATTTTTGTTTAAATTTGTTTAGATTTGTTGTTAATTTTATTTAAATTGGTTTGATTTTAGGAATGAATGAATTTAGGAAGTTTATGGATTTTATGTATGCATTTTTTGTAGTATTTAGACATATATTTATATTTCTGAATGATATATATTATTTAATAAAATATTGCCTCCAACACCTCAAATGCCTAGGCCATCGCCTAGGCGTTTGTGGCATGAGGCGACCCCTTGGTCGCCTTGGTCTAACTACATAGGAATTCTTAAATAGCCTTGAAACTTCTAGTCTGTCTAGATTCTTTTTGAAGATATTACGTAATTTCAGGCTTCACCTGTTCCATTTATCTCTCTCTCTTCTCCCCCCTTCCTCTCTCTCAATTTCATGGCATATATTGTAAGGATGGCTTAACAAATTCTCTTAATCATGCAGTGAAAAGGTGCTGAGCTGGTATTTGTTCTTTTGCTCATTTTTAGATTGAATTTTATGGGGACTTCGATGGGAGTTTTCACAAGAGCTTGGACTTGGGTCTGGATCTTTCAGCTGCTTTGCTTGGACATCGTTCTCAAAGGTACTTGAAGTCCTTGTAATGCATTACATGTCTAGTATGCTTCTTTCTTTCTTCTTGGTGTTAGGCACGAGGCAGAACAATGTGTGCAATGATTGTGCCTAAAATGGATCAAATCTGTTCATGTAATGAGTTTGCCTAAAATGGATCAAATCTATTCATGTATGAGTTTTTTTGGTTCATCATTTGAACATGTTTATGCAGATAATTTGTAAATGTGAATGATCTCTGCATAGTATTGTCATATCATTGGTCATACTTTTTCCATGACACGTTACTTGTGTGTGAGAGAGAGGAGGGAGGGATGGAGGGAATGTCTTGGCCAAATTTGTCAAAAAATTTCAGTTGGAGCAGATCATCCATTTGGTCTGATACAGCTGATCCACCAAGCAATCGATAAAGCTTCAACTATGGTCAGTTCAGACAGATGAAAATCTGATTGGATCACATAGAGAGGGGTGTGATCCTTCTTTAATAGCTCTAATAGGTCCACAGGCTTGATCAAAATTTTTTCTGTTGGGGTAGATCATCCATCTGGTCTGATATAGCTGATCCAGTTACTTGAATCCTTGAAAAATCATTCTGTTCTCCTCTAGACTTCAGCAAAATTCTGCTATGAATGTATCAGAAGATTAAGAACTACAATGTTAGTCGCTTCTGGTCTGCAGTACATGATAATTTTGCATATGAAAGAAAGTGATCATGGGATACAATCATGCTCTTTCAGGAATTTGTTCCATCATATATAGAATTATTAATTGCTCAAATTTCAGCAACTTGAGGGCAACATCAGTCCCTGAATAACCTTGAGCTCCTTGGAAGGATGTTAGAAAATTAGTTGAATTCCTGTCTGAAGTGTGGGTTATTCTCACACCAAATTGCCCCAAAACAGCTGAGAGGATCATGGACAAGGACTCTTTTCCTTGTTGTCGACCAGCGGGATGACCATTATTATTTTTTTTGAAAGTGGATAATACCACTAATGTATTAAAAGAAAAGGAGGAATGTACATGTGCGGGCCAAAACCCAAAAAATGCAACCCCCCATAACACCTATGCAACAAAACTCACACCAAGAGGGTGTGAATCAATTAACCCCCCAAACAACCAAAAAGAGGGGAAATAATGGAATTCGCATAAGAAAGAGTGACCGCCCATTCCTTAACTCTAGCCCATACAAAATCAAGAAGAGCAGCCTCGGCCCACGACTCCCTCCGGAAGATAACGGTGGTTCCACTCTCTCCAAAATGCCTATAACGTGGCGTGAAGGATAAGCCACTACACTGTCCTATCCGGCTTGAGGGGCCAAGGCATGTCCCAATCTCGAAGCAAGTGGCGAACCTCACTCCGCAGGTTGATGGTACTGCTGGTCCTCCGAGCAATCTCCATCCACACACTCTGAGAGTAGGAGTAGCCGACAAAAAGGTGATCGAGGATTCATTATCGGTGCCACGAAGACAACAGGTAGAAACCACGTCCAGCAGGAAATGTGACAGCCTGTCCCGAGTGGGGAGCCTCCCATGGGAGATTCTCCAAACTAACAACTTGACTTTGAGGGGCCTCTTCGGTTTTCACACATGATCATGAAAGTCTTGTCGTACACCGCCATCAGAGATAACAACATATGCCGACTTGACTGTGAAGGTGACTTTCTTCTCCCACCTTCAGATCCATTCATCCTCACTTATCCGAAGGCGATAGGAGAGGAGAAATGAAAGAAGGCTCTGGAGCTACTCCACCTCCTCCTGGTAGAAGTCTCGCCTGAAAGTTGGTGCCCAGGAGCTAATCGGGATGTACTGAAAGCCTGAGCCACAATGCCAAGTGGTGCCGCAGCAATCGTGAAGAAGCTAGGAAACAAGGACTCCAAGGGGGAATGCCTACACCATCTGTCTTTCCAGAAGAGGCACTTATGGCCATCTCCCAGTTGGACCTGGACGCCGACGTCGAGAAAGTCTCTGCAAGAGAAGATATCCCACCAGAGAGGAGAAGTCCTGTGGCGAAGAGAAGAAGCCAAGTCCCAAACCCTCCTCGAAGGGAAGTAACACTGTCTAATCACTTGGGACCACAGTCCCTCCTCTCCACACCCCAACCTCCACAACCATTTGCACAATAGAGCCATATTGAAGTTTCTAACATGCTTCAGCCCCAAACCTCTTTGTTCCTTGCTAGTGGTCATCCTGTCCCAAGAAATATCATGCCATCCTCTGCACCAGCCCCCACTGTCATGCTAAAAGAATCCGTCTTGAATAAAGTCGAGCTTCTTGGCCACCGTGTTGAGAATGAGAAACATAGAGAGAAAATAAGTAGGGAGGCTGTCCAAAATCGAGCTGCACAGAGTCAGACAACCCCCATAAGATAATAATCTAGCCTTCCATCCAACAAGCCTAGTCTCATATCTCTGAATAATGGGAAGCCAGTTTGCACATCTGAGGGACCCCGAGGAAAGGGAAGGCCCAAGTAAGAGAAGGGGAAATCCCCAATAGTACATCCCAGCAAAGTGGTCGCCCTCAGAAGAGGTCTATCCTCCATATTCACCCCAAGATTTTTCGTCTCGAATATCGGTTCCGTCTCGGAAAGGTAGAAGAGAAAAGATCTCGGAGAGATCTCGAAAAAATCTCGAGAGATTGGGTTCGGTGATTTCAGAAAATTTTACATATATATAGATTATTTCTAAGAAAATGTTATTTTTTTCTATTAATCACTCAATTTCAAAAGCATATTTTTCTGATTGACAACTCAATTTTACAGAATAAAGAGTAATGATAACAATAACAAATCCATTCACATGCACTAATGTCAATATACATCAAAAGTTGCACCAAAAATAGATACATAAAATGGTACATGAATCACAAATTGAAGAATACATCAAAAATCATCAAAAATGGTACATGTATCTCTGTCTCCCTCTCTCTTAGAGAGAGAGAGAGCTAAAGGGGGTCAAGATAGAGAGGGAGAGAGGAAGGAGGAAACTGGGTGGGGAGAAGATCTAGATCTTTGGGCCTCTGTTTCTCGCGTATTTTGGGGAGACATAGATCTCGGAGAGATCTCAGACATCTCGTAAGAGCTATGTAGTATAAGGCGTGAGGCGACCGAGGGGTCGCCTCATGCCTCAAACGCCTAGGCGCAGCGAAATTTTATTAAATATCTATATTTAATTCAAAAAATAAACTATATGTCTAAATATCACAAAAATAGCTATATAAAGTCAATAAATTTTCTAAATTCATTCAATCCTATGATTCAAATTATTATGACTCACTAAATTCACATAGAATTTAACAAACCAAATTACAACTATTAAGATACCAATAATTAAGACACTAATAAATTCATAAAATTGATGTAAAATAAATTTTGGTGAGTCAAAAGGTAATCTCTCACATTCTGATAGAGAAGAAATTAAAAAAATAATAAATCTTACATGTAGAGAGAGAGTGAGATAGACCACCGTCAAAAATCACGTTATGTGTGTGTCTATGTGAGACAGAGAGAGAGTGAGACCAACATTGGTCAGAGTGAGACGAGGCAGGGCGGGGCGAGGCAGCCAGGGGCGTCTCGCCTCGCCTCGCCTCAGTGCCTAGGCGAGCGCCTAGACGCGCTTTTAACAACATAGCGTAAGAGATGACAAATCATGATTTAACCCTAACCAGAAGATTTTTACTGAAATTAACCTTCAGGTCGGTGACCTCCTCCAAAAGTTCCAACAAGATCCTAGCCATAGAAGGGTGCTACCCATCCTCATCGAGGAACAAAATAGTTTCATCTGCATACTGCAAGTGAGTAAGAGAGGGGTCCATCTCTGGCCACCTGGAAACCTCTAATCAGTCAAGTAGCTTCAGCTTCCTGCTGCACGCTTACGACACTAGCTACAAGCACAAACAGGAGGGGAGACAAAGGGTGTCCTTGGCGTAGCCCTCGTCTGCTGTGGAACCAAGATGTCAACTTTCAATTAATAAAAACAGCAAATGAAGCTGAAGTGACACAAGCTCTGACTCATTTAATCCACTTGTTCCCAAAAGCTATCCTGTGCAAGACATCAAAGAGACACTGTTGGCATACTCTGTCATGGGCCTTCTCAAAGTTCAACTTCAAAATCACCCCTTTCTCCTCTGTTGCATCATAGCAAAAAGGCACTCATGCGCCACCAAGAAGTTGCCCAAAATATGTTTCCTTCTGATGAAAGCACTCTGGAAGTGACTGACCAAGGTATCCATCACAATGACTAACTGTGGGAGATTGAAAATTTCCTTTTATAAAGGAATTCTTTTGTTGAATATTTGATATTTGTTTATTATTCCATATGCGTAGGCATACGAGTCACGAGGCGACAATTTGTTCTGACTCCAAAGACCGAAGGGCTTGGAAGTCGCATATGTGTGCGCCATTTGACCGATCAGATAAAAAGGGGTATCCAGTCGGGACCAAAATCTGCCGCACTATAAAGGTTACGCCGTTAATTTCATCTCCCCGAAAAGAGAAAATCTTTGATTAATCGCTAAGAGAAAGGGCCCTATGACCTGCAGTTTATATTAATGCATGTATGAATATCCAGGGATTTTTATTATTTGTGACGAGAAATAAAAATTGTCCATAAAGAGACCTTTTTGATTAGCAAGGAAGAAACCTTGCGCTACTCATAATTATTTCGTTATGATGATGATGATTATTTTTTATTCTTTGTTGTTTTGATCTTATTATATTTTCTGTTGTGATATCAGAGATGTGTATTGATAGGTAGCCATTGCCTCAAGAGGTTCAATCAACACGACACCATTTCTTGAAACATTTTTCTCTTGTATTTAATCAGTTCAGCTACAATATAGGTAGCAACACCTTTTTTTTAAGGAATGTACCACACGTAATCATCCAAATCAAGTCTTTCGAAAATCTCTCTATGTCCATAATTCCGGCAAAATTTCGACAGTATCTCCCCCAAACCTAGAGCATATTGGGAGTGATATAACAGGTGCTCATCCACGGAAGTTCAAAATGGTCTCTTAATTATTCAAGTGCGCACGAATCGGCAACACTCGTAATTGCCCGTGGTGCCGTATCCTTGAGGGCTAGCCTACTAGAGGATCCAAGTCGCCCAGCAACTCTTAGCAACGTTAAAGCTATGTTGGCATGCTTTCAAGCACGCTTCTTCTAATTGACTTGCTAGCTTCGCCATAGACCACATGTTTGGAACCCTGAAATTGGCTGATCGGCCATGGAGATAGTGGGGTCGGGAAATGGAAAGGTAAATCTAATCAATGAAAACTTGACAACGACGAACGGGAAATTCCTTTGTAGCTTCATTTAAAGACTAATCTGTGTCGTGAGCAAAAGACCTCAATACTGGTGACCCCTGGGTACACCTTCATCCGGCACCTAGGCCTGTTTAGCCCTCATGCCATCCGTCTGCCGTGGCAGCTTTACGCAGGGCACCGGAGTGCGTAGAGGGAATTAAGGGGCAAACGGCTGTAAATCGAACGAATATTGGGCTCATATGGAGCCTGAAATCCAGCCATGACCTGGGCAAGCCCTGATGCTGCAATCTCATGCACAGGAGACTGCGTTTCTGATCCCAAAAATGCCCAGTTCGCTGTGCCAGAACATGGTACACTCTGAATCGAGGTGCTCGAAGGGAATCGAATCCGAGAAAGGCTTAAGTCTAACCAACTGTGGGGTTATCGCAAACTCTGTCCATGGCCATGAAATTGGTCCGTCAGAGAACGATCAAGTCTCTGTGTTTGAACCCAATCAAACATTTGAAATTAGGCTCGGTTGGGAGTTAAAAACAGGGAATCTGGCGAGTCAGCACCAAACTTGTGTTTTGGAACTCAAACCCAGATCTGTAGACCCATAGGCCCAATTTCATGGTGAGGTAGAGCCCTGGAAGCATAAGGTTTCCATAGGGCCTCGCTTCTTTAAGGGATCATTCAGAGAGAAATGAGGAGGGGCGATAGCGGCGGGACCGATCCAAAATCTCATGAGAAAATCTCAGATAGCCTCCGACTTAGAATCATGCTCACAGTTCAAAACAGATTCTAAGTGTGGATTTCTGCAGGGATCTGCCTTAGCACAATCAGAGCCTTGCTTAGAAAGACCAAATCATCCCAAACACACATTCGACCGATAGCTTAGAACGCCATAATAGGGACAAGTGCTGTAAATAAAAGGGGAGGGGAAACAAAAGATAGATGATGCAAAAAGGGGAATGTGTATATATATCAATGCATGATAATCTTGAATCGTACAGGAATTTTCAGAGCAAAAATCGGAATACAGAGAAAAGCCCCTACAGCAGGGCCCGAAGGCGACCCTCCCCTACCTACGGTGGACGCTCCCTTCTCTCCTTTTTTTTTTAAATCTCCCTTCTCCCCTTTTCTTCCCTTGACCTTTCTTTTCTCTTTCTCTCTTCCCTTCCTTGGGCTGGTGCGAGAGCAGGATTCTCCTTCTTTTTAGGGCTACTGTCTGAGTAGAAGCTTCTCTTTCTTGCAGACTGGCCCATTTTATAGGCGCTCAGTCAAGTGAATCGGCACTGGTTGTTGAACCGGCGCTGGGTTCATGCAGGAGGTGTGAGTGGCTGATCCGGCGCCAGATCTGGGCTGGGTCGGTGCCGCTTCATCGCTCCAGAGATATTCTCGAGTTATTCTCGAGCTGAAGTTGAACCGGCGGCGTATAGGGTGCTGGTTTATGCTGATTTGTTGCTTTTTGGGTGTTAAATCTCCACCATTTCATCATCTGCAGTACTGACTCTTTCTATCGAGTGTTTTAGCAGGAGTATTTTGAGTTCCTCCAGTTCGGATCTCCTTCATCTCTTCCAGATGCAATTTTGGGTTGATACGACGCCGACTTGTAGCTTCAGGCTGATCCAACGTTGTTTTGTTGCTTCAAGCTGACTTGGTACTGCACTGTCCTTCCGGCCTTCTATCTTCGCCTGGCTTGGCTTCAATGGGCATGTAGATTTTTCATATAAGCCCCTGGAGTATTTTCTTTATCTTTGCTTGAGTCAAACTCGATAGTGTCGGTTCGCGCTGGTCTTTTGCTTTTTCGCTGCTGAGTCCTCGCGGTTGAATCCGCAATAGTGTCTTTTCAGGAATATTTAGGCTTTCTGTAATTTAGGTTTATTTCATCCCTTCGAGATGCAATTTTGAATCCATCCGGCGCCGTATCTCAGTTTTAGACTGATCCAGCACCATATTAAATTGTTGTCCATTCCACTGATTTCACCTAATCTTGGCTTTAATGATTTTGAGAATTTCTTCAGGCAGCCCCTAGAGGATTCTTTCAAGTTGGATCTGACGGTGCTGCTTCATTATATCCTGATGTCAAGTTTAGATGCCAACACTAACCTCCCTGCTAACACCTTGGTGATGATCTTGTAAGTACCATTGAGCAAGCTGATGGGCCTAAACTCCCGAAAATTCTGGGCACTCTCCTTAGGGATGAGCACCAAGAGGGTCTTATTGATGCTCTCTAAGTGGGCCCTCCCATCCTGAAACTCCTTCACTGCTATAATGAGATCCTCTTTGATTAACTCACAGCCCTTCTGAAAGAAGACTAAGGGGAAACCATCGGGACTTGGGGCCCTATCCCCTGTCAGAGAAAACACAGCCTAGTGGACCTCCTCCTCTGAGAAGGGCAGCGAGATGGTCGCCCCCTCCTCAGGGGAAAGGCAAGGGAGAAGGTCAACAGCAATCCTCGGCCTGCAAAATGACTCCTCAGCAAACAAAAAGGAGTAGAAGACTCTCGCCTGATCTCTGATCTCTGCCTTGGAAGTGAAGGAACTGTCCCCCACCTTGATGCAGCAGGATGACCAATCTTCATATCACGTTGAAGATACCACATTGTAGGTGTAAATGGTTCATATTTTATGATAACAGACTATAAAAAATGATTGAAGGGTATTTCCATTTTTTTCAGCCTATACTAAGATCCAGTTAAATATCTTGATCTTAGAATCCAATTGCTTGGACCTCGCGATTCTCCAATACTATATACCTTGCATAGGCCTAGAATGAATGCCAAGGTGGGTATGACTTAAAAAGTCACTTTGGATTGTGTTGGACCCTATAAAAAAGAAAAAGAAAGGAAAAGAAATGCATGGAGATGAAGAAAGGAGCAGGGGAAAGGTGATTCTTGCAAAGGCAAGAAAGAACTCAAGAAGATCAGATCAGTCTTTGCACCAAGAACCATGGCCATGACAATGTAAAAAAAAGGAAGAAGAAGAAGAAGATAGGATGATGAGGAAGATGGCACATACAAAAGGAGAAGATGATGATCAAGAGGTGCACAGCAGCAGGCACACGGCAGCAGTAGCAGGCGGACCTGCAATAATATAAAAACAGAAAGAAGAAGAGAAGATGCAGGAGGAAGAAAAGTGGAAGGGAAGAGAAGGGGGGTGAAGGTCCCAGAAACCCTAGGCACCACCTTCTTCTCCCCATGCAAAAGAGAGAAGAAAGGAAATTAAAAAAAATGTTGAAGGCAGCCAGATGTGCCCTCCCCTCTCTCTTGTCCAATAGGAGAAGGGGGTGCCCCCTCCTTTCTCATTCCTAGTACAACGAGGATCCTCCTCCATGCACAAATAAACCAAAAATGGGAATTTCTTCTCTTCATGCACAACTAAGGAAAAAAATGGAACTGTTGTGCCTTCATGCACAACTCTAAGGAGTCAGGGGCGCCCCCCCTCCATCTCCTATAAATACCCCACCTTTGGTTTCGCCACACCCACACATTGAGACATTGAGAAGGCTTAGCCCCTCTTCCCCCTTTGCTACTGCCAAGGAGGAGGAAGGCTAAGAAAAGAATAGAAGAAAGGGCCAAAGAGCAAAGGTGCGCCTCCCATCCCTTAGGGATTTTGCCTACGACAATATCCCATCACAAGAGAAAAAAAGGGGCAAGTCTTAAGGTTACAAAAAAAAGAATTCCAAAAAGAAAAAAAATCATTTTTTGATGCTTGAATGTGAGTTGAATGTGGTTAAATGTAACATGAATGGCATACATTCCATCATGCCATGGTCATAAAAGACTTGTGTATTATCAAAGGATGTATGATAAAGAAACGTGAATGATGACATGTCATGAATTTTGCAATGCTGCATTAAAGATGATGTTTTTAAGATGACGCATGCAGATATGAAACTCAAAGGGAGGTTTTATAAAACGGCTGTGAGACCTGATTTGTTATATGGTACCGAGTGTTGGACAATACGAAAGGAACACATTCACAAAATGTGTGTAGCAGAGATGAGGATGTTGAGATGGATGTGTGGCAAGACTAAGAAAGACAAGATTAGGAATGAGCGCATTCGTAAGGACTTAGGGATAGTCCCAATTGATAGTAAAATGAGAGAAAATAGACTCAGGTGGTTTGGTCATGTGCTTCGTCGCCCTAACTCAGCGCCGGTTAAAAGATGTTACCGAATCTTAGTGAATGCTAGTAAAAGAGCTCGGGGAAGGCCTAAAATGAGATGGTGCGATATTATTAGGACGGAGATTAGCTTCTTGGGTTTAAATATGAATGTAACACTTGATAGAAATATTTGGCGGAACATGATTCATGTAGCCGACCCCAAATAATTGGGATAAGGCTCTGATGATGATGATGATGATGCAGATATGAATGTATATGATGATTTTGGATCCTTATTGATAGATCATAATTGAACTCGTCATCCAAATGGATCGTAATTGGGTCCCAACAGCATTATGGATCCTCAATGAGTCCCGATTGCTTAAACGGATCCTTAAGGGCCTCAATCACTTAACGGATCCTTATTGGATCTCATATGCTTATTGGACCCTTCTAGACCCGTTCTATCAATGGACCCTTAATGGGCCGGATCATAATAAGAGCAACTTAGGCCCATCTCATTTCAGCCCATGGCTCCAATCTGGCCCACAATCCCAAGGCTTCTCTAAATTACCAAAATTCCCTTCATGGAGCCAAAATGCATAAAAATCTGGATTAAATCAGGAAAACTTTGTAAAAATAAGAAACCACTCTGAAATACAACGAAAATACCTGAAAATTACAGATTGTCCAAAATACCCCTGAACTTGGCCAAAATACCCACCAAACCTAAAGTCACATTTAAAACCAATAAAAATCAGTAAAAAGCACCAAAAATTCCAAAAAATAAGAAAATACTCAAAACACCTCCCAAAACCCAAAACATTTCAAAAATAGTAAGAATGGTGAATATTTGAACAAAAATCACTAAAAATCTCATGAAAATCCCAAAAATGTAAAAGACCTTAAAATACGCCAGGTGCATCCAAAAACCAATAAATTATTAAAGATAGTAAGTATTTTTTGTATTCGAGACCGGCCAGCAATTGGAGACTTCCCTGTGTTGAACAAGGCCAGCAAGACAGCAACGGCCCTTCCTCAAACCAATCTTCCAGCTCACATTGATCCACGGCATCAAGGCAGTCCGTATCGTCAAGGCAGTCTTCATCACAACCTTCCTCTGCTCCAGATCGTGAGGATCACTAACCTTCCCTTGTCAATCACCAGCAAGCCTCCTATAAATCCTCCTTGATAGCATTATGTAAATCTCAATCAATGTAGATCTACTGCTATATTTACACATGGTAGCTGTTCATAGTGGTTGTATACACCATTATAACAAGCAAAGAAATATGGGCTCTTAGGCACAAGGATGGCAGTGTCGGTTTCGGACTCGGTTTCGGCCGAAACCGAAACCGAAACCGATACAACTCGGTTTCGGCCGAAACCGGCCGAAACACAGTGAAAAGGTTCAAAAAAATAAAAATAAATCTAAAAAATCATAAAAAATAGAAAAAAAGTAAATAATCACATAAAAATTAGAAAATTCATTGGACATGTATTTGATTGTAAAGAACTTAGATTAAGTGCAATAAACATGAAGTAGGCATTGAAGTTCAAACATTGAACATGTTAAACTAATATTTTTGAGTACATACTAAACATGAATTAGGTTCAAGCACAGGGGAATAAACTTAATTAGACACAGTAAATGTTACAGAAATTAAATGATCTTTACCTAAATGAAGAAGCACTAATATGGAAGTCTTAACATAATTCTTAGCAATTAACCTAATTTTAAGGAAGTAATTAGTGTTTAATTTGAAGTCTTAACATAATTCAAAGTTTAAAATTAACCCAACCAAAATAATTAACCTACAACAAATAAAAGTTTCAACCCAACCAAAATAACACAACAAAACAAACAAACCCTAAATTAACCTCAATAAAATAACCTCTTACCTCTACACCTTCTTCGCAGCAGCAGCCGCACAGCAGCAGGGAGCTGAGTTGCCGCAGCAGCCAAAGCAGCAGGGCACCAGCAGTAGCAGCGGCAGCATTAGCCCTCAGGTCTGAGGGAGAAACGAAGGGGAGTTCACGTGGGTTTCGGCCGAAACCGGACAGTTTCGGGCCGAAACATGTAAGTTTCAGGCGAAACCGATACCAGTTTTGCCCGAAACCTTTTTTTTTTTTTAAAGTTTCGGACCTGCTACAATGAGCAGGTCCGGTTTCGGATCGGTTAAGGCCGAAACCGATACGTTTCGGCCAAAACGTATCGGTTTCGGCCAATACTGCCAACCATGCTTAGGCACGGGAGACACTCACAATTCCTTGAGAACTATAGACTTTAACTTCTTGAAGCACCCAAAAATCATCAAAAATCATTTAAAACTATAAAAAAATGATAAAATCCCCAAAATACCTCAAATGCCCAAATGGCTAAAAATGATAAAATCCCCAAAATACCTCAAATGCCCCCTAAAGAACCCCAAGTGGCTAAAAATGGAAAGTATTTTTCATTAGTCCCCTAAAATCATTAAAAATCATGGAAAAAATCCTAAAAACTGTTAGAACCCTCAAAACACCCAAGATACACATGAAATGCCAAAATGTCTAAAACTGGCAGGTGTGCTTCTAGACACCCAAAATAAGCTGAGAAGGCATTCTAGATTCTAAAACATCCCCAATTCATCAGAATAAACTTTATCACCCCAAAATGATCCAATTCCCCCCAAGGCCAAAACTTTCCAAATTTAGAAAGGTTGCCTGGTCTGCTCAAAACTTTCTCAAACCTTCAAAAACTTTAATCATACCCTAAACTCTTCTAACTCTACAAGGAAGCTCGTGGGCTTGTAGCTAATCATGCTATGATGGGCCAGTTTGATAATTTAGTGATTTATTCCACCGGGGGCATTACCAAAGGTAGTTAATCAAGGGTCTTCACTCGTCAAAGCAATATAATTAACACCGGCTGAGGTCGGTGGGGACGGTCCATACTTAAACCCTAATATGCCAAATCCAAATGGGCAAATCTCATTTTTTTGATGAGCTTGGTTCAACAAAAGGGTCATTCCTTCAAACCTGCATGCTCATTTAAATGAAACTCCCTTCCGATACAAAAGATATGTAAGAAAGAAAGTTTATAATATGGAAATGTTAAAAAGAATTCTCATTCCAACAGATTCTATCCACACTCTTCTATAGTGTATCTCTATAGTTCCTGCTTCTCTGGGAGTTTCTTCTGAATGTGATTCCAGCTGATCTGCCATCTCCTACTTGTCCCTGTCAGGCTGTCATGTAGCTAGAGGGTTTATCATATAAATTTGGAATAATTGAGGTACGGGAAAATGTTGACACCATATCTCTTCCAAAAATCAGATGGACTTGTCATCATCTACCTAAAATAGTGGATCAATTAACAATGACTGAAATGAAGTTCTTAACAAATTTGTCACTTGTGGTAGCAGCTTGTTTGTACATTATACTATTTCCTACTCCTGGAACGTCTGATGCTTTCTTCATAAAAAAACGAATTGCTGGAAGAAATTTGCCCCGTTGATGCAATGAATAGTGATATTCATACTTACAGACACAAACTGGGACTATTCTTTAGAGAATCTGATTGATCATGACCATTAATGTCTGAGCCCTTTCATAAATGGTTCTAGAGAAAACCTAAACTTGTAAATCCAAGAATCCCTGGCATGGCTAGCTGGTTTAAGTTTAGTGGAAATGGCTGTGAATGCATCTTGTTTATCTACAAATTGCAATATCATCTTAGGTGGGTTGTTGAAGATTTTCTTTTCTGTTTTCTTGGTGCTCTTTTATGGCAGGTGGTCAGCTTATGTCGTGGATGGCAAGGTTAAAGCTTTGAACATAGAGAAAGTCCCATCAGAATTCAAAGTTTCTGGTGGAGATGTAATCCTGGATCAGATTTGAGTTATCTGCGGTGCAGTTTGGCAAGTCCAATAAACCATATTGGCATTTCCTCTTGTAAAAATCTTATATAATGAGTCTAGATGCCACTGTGATTGTCATTTCTTCATCTTCTGTGCTGTTTCTCCTTGACCATCTTTTTCTGTCGCGTTTGATTAAATAATAAGTTACTGTTCATTCAGTATAATCTGGACATACATATCATTAAGGGGATTACAATTTGTCTTTTTTTTTTGGAAAGTGGGTAGTACCACCGTTTGTATAAAATGAAAAAGTGGGTATACAAGTATAATAAAAAAACTGCCAAAAAGAGACCCTGTACAAAAGATCACACCAAGACGGTGTGTGACGGGCTAACCGCCCGGTAAAACAAAAAGAGGAGAGTTGAGGGCATTGATATTACAAAGTAACTCCGCCCATTCCCTCACTCTAGTACAAACAAAAGAAATAAGAGAGTCCTCCACTCTAGCCTCCCTCCTAAAAATTCGGTTGTTCCATTCACTCCATAGAATGAAAAAGAGGGATTACAATTTGTTTATCATGCGAGTAAATATTCCATTATCCCACAATAAGCATCTATGTGTATCCAGCTGACTTTGTACTTGGAAGTTTTCACTCTTTTTTTTTTTGGCTATTTCCAGAGCTTGTGAATTCTCATTCACATGTGAATGTAATGGACTCAGTACTGTAACCCACAAGAATGGGTATGTTGTGGCATGAATATGCTTCTAAGGCATTACCCGTTCCATGGTACGGCTGTTACAGCAGATTATTCATTAAATCAAATTGGGATTCAATTGAATTGCACAAAGACTTTATAAGCCCCGCCAGTTTCAGTACTCTTAATGGAGATCCAAGGGTTGGAAGAGGTGTCATGGGTCTATTCTTGTTTTGGTAGGGCTGTTGGGTCACTTGTGTCCAAAATTAACTTTGGCGGCATAAGGCTGTTGGCTTCTACCATCGGTCCTTTGCTTCTCATACATGTTCAATGGCAATGCAGCTATGTCCTCTGTTATTTCTACACCTGTAAGTCCTCGTAGTGAATTAGACTCATCTTACTATAGGGATGCCTCAAATTATCCACCCATAGCCACTCTAGGCCACAGTGGCAATGCTTATATGGCTCCCTCATTGGGACCTTCATATTCGTGTAGAGGAGATTTGACGGTGGCATCAAGACCATAAAAGGTCGAGTATGTAGCTGTTTAAATCCCCCCTTGGTAGCTATACTATTTGGATGACCATCATCCACACGTCTCCTTGTCTTCAGCCTTCGGGGTCTGCATATTTGGTGAATCATGTCTCAGTTGGGTTAACTCCTTGGTTTTTCCATGACTATGTTCATTCATCTGAAGTCATGGGACCCAGTTCTGGCATCCAAAATCGAACTGTTAAGCCTTTGAGATGGGCAAAAGAGATGATTGGGGATGGACCAGGGAGTTGCGTCACCACCCTGAAGTTCTTTCCTGCTGCCTGTACTCATTTGAGTCCAACGTGTGGGGCTTCTGACCCATGATGAACATAGTTCAATGAATGGGTTCCATTAAGCCAAAAGGATGAGAATTAAAATATTACGATGAGAAATTAAACAATTTTGTTGCTGAGGTCATGATGCTACAAACAGGAATCATGTGAACCTTTTTCCTTTTCCTGAAATGATTATTTCTTTTGTTTATTAATCGTTTTCTTTAAATATCATCAATACATGCATGTGGCTGTGGATGTGTGAACAATGATTGGAAGCATATATGGCTCTTCACTAGCTACAAGCACACTTTGAATGGTTAGGTTTAATATTCTGATGATTAATCAAAGATTTTCCTCTCTAACAAATGATGCAATTAATACCATTTCCGTTTGAAATGGTGGTAATCAACTGGATCCACAAATCTCCTATTGCCTGATTTCATCTGATTAATATGCATAGTCAAACTAGACCCAACATGCTTGAAACAAAATGATTTCATTTAAAACACCTACTACACTTAGCACAGGAACTCTTCGAGAGTCTCTCATTTATCTACCTCTGGATGATCAAGAGAACCATTTATCATGTCCTTTGTTGAATGACCATGTGATGGTTTTCTGTTAGGATCTAAGACAATCATCTAGTGCTAGGAGAATAAAAGGTAACGAAATGACCTTATGTTCTATCGGTGAAGCTTAGTGCTTTCAAAGTTGTATAAAGATTCAAAGCTTGGGTACTGGTAGCTGAGTCATGGGTTGCTTCCTTATGGCATAAGAAAAAGTGCAGACAGATTTTTGCTTTCACTAGCGGGGAATAGTTTCTCCACTAGAGTCTGAATGGATGGTGTGCCAAAGCCTCCACAATAAAGTCTTCTTGACTGGCTTGGGGAAGAACCTCATCAGAATTTGGACTACTGAAATCTATGGGAAAAGTAGACTGTGGAAGAGCCTTAACAAAGCTCTGGCTTGGCATAGTAGATAGAGACATGATGGCCATTAATCTTCCTATAGAGAACCTGATACCAGATCCATCATTGCAAGGATAATTCCTTGCCAGCGCCATGTCACCTATTGTAGGTGGGGAAGCTTCAGCAATCATGACGGCATTGTGGAGGCATGGTTCTCTAGAAAGAGAAGCTTCGTTTATCTTGAACTGTGGCAAGCACATGTTGTGTAAGTGCAGTCTAATCTACTCATGGTATGAGATGCAGACACTTGATAGAGTGAACTATGAGTCTCTCAAGAATCAGGAATATTAGCAGCCTTTTTTAGAGCACTGAGAGCCCCCGATTTGACAGGCTCTACCTTTCTCTGCTCATCCTCCCTGTAAGATGACCTTGACTTGCATTTCGTAATTCTTTCAAGCAGACACATATGACCTGGTTTATGGCAAAAGCACCTATGGGGGGATCTTGAAGTACGTGGTTCCCAGTCAAAACAATCAGTTCCTCTGGCAGCCCACAATGTGTTGTGACAGAGGAGATTGGATAATGGTGGTCTAATTGAAGCTCAAAAAGTGGCTTCATGAACTTAAGCAGGAGCTTTTGTTTAGGCATTGTGTGTCCAATTGCACTTTTGCCTCTCATTTATGTTGGTATCCCGCATGGCTCTTACTTTAGCAATAGGTCCACTTCCTCTTTCTAATATACTAAATTTCTTTGTACCTGACATTCTACTTTCTCTGGCTGTGTTTAGCAACATGGGCTGCTGGAGAACTAATCACTGTATGGATATTCTATTCTTTGAAATTTGAAGTGAGGGCTCTGGAAGCTCCTTTCCTCTTCTCATCTTCCATCCCCCTAATTTGGTCTTCATAGTTTTCTATATGCCTCAGTAGTTGTTCCATCGATAGTATCATCAAGTGTCAAAACCTTGTCTATCTGCAGTAATAGGAATGGCAGCGTAAATTGGTTGAAATCATATTGTAGACTAGTACTGTAACAACTTAATTATGATGAAACTAGTCATATGAAATATGGAATTCGTAGAGGCAAAACTTCACCTTGGAAAGGAATTATGTGAAGACTCTTCATGTACAATCCATAACTCGTTATTAGAGCTCAGCTGATGGATCATAAAACTGTAAGACATTTGGCATGGCATTTGGGGATTGTGAGAAAGGAAGAATTGATTAACAGAGAACTTTCTTTAATTAAAAAAAACAATATATAAAATACTTTGTTGGGTTTTCTTCGGAACTGATCTATCATTATTTATTAGAATATTATTCTGGTGCATCATCTTACATGGTTGACAATCTAGACGTGACAGCAAGTTGTACTGATCTATAGTTTGGTTACACAAGAATTTGATGGGGGCTTTGTATATGGAGTTTTAATAATACTATATTGAAGCTATTGTTTCCACTATGAATAGCTTAGTTGCAAATGGCACCACTGAACGGAGTATAGGAACCTCTCGTTAAGCTTCTCCCTCCTCCGCTCTGCTAGCTCACAGTTTGTGCCCATCTCTTGTGGAGTACCGTTCTGGATCATGCTCACTTCTTCTCTGCCCCTCGCCTTCAGTAAACTTTGATCTTTGTACTGATGCACTCGGCATTCATCGTTTAAAAATACCGTGTCACACAATTTTAAAATTTATAAAATCACACTCACTCACTTAAATAGTTTTAAAAATACGAGTAAAGTAGTAAAAACGGGTCGATCTCACGAGGAGGAAATATTTTCATTTGAACATGAGTTGGAAAATTCTTATATTTGAAAGTTCCGAATTTTTGAGTAAGTTTAAACCAGAGAAAAATAAACTTGTATGAAAATAAATGAATATAAAGAAACAACAAAATTAAATGTGAAATAAAATAGACGAAGTGGGGTAGATTTGGTGCGACCGTGGTGTGATAACGGCGTCGTCTCCTCGAGCCTTTGATTTACGAGTCGTCGGGAACGGCTACGTACACTTGACCGGATCGGAACCGTGTCTCTTGATCGTCTTTGGAAGAATTTCAGAAAATGGCCGAGAAAGAATTTTGGAAGAATATTAGAGAGATGGAGAGAGTTTATGCAAAATATTAAAACATGAATTAATGCAAACTCACAAGTGAATAAAAGTTACAACAAAATAAATAAATTACAACACACTAGAACAATAACAAAAATAAAATGGAGAGACCTCATCTTATACTAAGGAAACATAAATGAAGGGGGGCATTAATGCTACGTAAGGAGAGGGGAATGAGAGAGCATATCTACGTAACTATGTCTATTACCTATCAGGGAGATTAAGCCATCCCCATGCCCTCCTTATATAGGTAGCAAAATAACATTGTTTTCCCATGTGAACAACCCAAATTGTCCACTTTCTATTTCTTTCTCTTTCTCTCTCTCTTTCTCATGTCGACTGTGTGTGTGACTATGGCCGACAGTGTGAAAGCCGTAGTGGCCGCTATTGTTGAAGCCCAGAACAGGCCGCGTGAATGTCCACCTTGCCGCATTTAGTTGGCCGTAGACCTGTAAACGGTCGGATACGGAGCGGATAGTGTGATATCCGAATTTGTATCCGATTAATAATCGAATTATCCGATTAGTAATCGAATTATCCGTCGGATACTTTCTTCGGATAACAATCGGATAAATACGAATTCGAATTCGGTTCGAATTTTAAACGAATAATTACCCGGCCTAATCGGCCGTGTGTGAACGTGGAGTTTGCATGTGCCGCTAGAAGACCACCAACGTGGACCCTCTCTACGTCGCCCGCGAACCACCTTCGGCCGACCTGCATGGCCCGCCTGGCCCACGAAGCACTCGCCCTGGCCGCTTTGGATGCTCGCGTCCGCCTCTTTTGAAGCCTGCCGACAAAGCCTGCGTGAACCCAAACCGTGAAGCATGTGCGGCAGCTTAGCCGCTTTGCAGCTAGTGCTGACTTGGCCGCTCCTCTGCCTTTTGCCGACTGTGTTGAAGTTGCTCCTTGCCGCGTTGAAGACCCGCTGCCTGCAGCTCACGTGGAGCCCTGGTGCGTTGCCTTGTGCATGGCCCATTGTTTACGTTGGAGAACCCCTGTTGCTGTGTGGCTTAGCCACTTTGCATGCTAAAGACCCCACGTTGCATTCTGCATATGTGAAGCCGTGGACACGTGAAGATGCCAAACCGGACCCAGCTACCGTGTGAACCCATTTGCCCTTACTTGCATGAAGCCATCTTATATTACGTGTTATGTAAGTGTATATGTTAAATATGTGTATATAATATATGTATATATATACTATATCATATATATCACATATATATATAAACAATTCTTTTATTTTTATTTTTTTATTACTTTTTTTTATTTTATTTAGACTAAGATTGGATTTGGTCGTCATGGATTTTTGGACGTGTGAATGGACTTCGACCCATTTGTCTTCTTATTTGTTTTCTTTTCATTCTTCTTGTTGTGATCTTCTTTTGTACCTGTAAAATAGAATCAAAATTTAATTAAATCAGACAGTTAAATAATTTGATCTGAAATTAAAATTAAGTGTGATAAATGTACAAGTGATGCATATTAAAGTTCATAAAAATATATTATAATATTAATTAATATGTAAAATTACACATTGTGCCTGTAAAATAGAATCAAAATTTAATTAAATCAGACAGTTAAATAATTTGATCTGAAATTAAAATTAAGTGTGATAAATGCATAAGTGATGCATATTAAAGTTCATAAAAATATGTTATAATATTAATTAACATGTAAAATTACACACTTATAACGTATCATCACGAAGGTATGGGACTCTATGTAACATATATTTGAGCAGCCACCGTGGTCTTTGTACAAGATTTGTAAGAAGAGAAGGATCCCTGTGGCTGGTCCAGCTGCTAAATGCCGATTGCCGAGTATGCCTGCAGCGCTCATCAGATCCAAACACTGCCCCCGGCCCTATGTTTCATTGCAAGATGGTAGAAACTACCGGGCCATATTGGGCATCATCTTGGGATGTGTCTTGTACTGTTCTGGCTCCTGAGATGAATAAGACTTAATGTTTGCTGAGTTTTTTCACGGAGGGAGGCTGTAATTGATCACTTTCTTGCACATGCTTACCTGAAGATTGGGAATTGCTGTTCATAGCGATATTGTCAAAGGCGTTCAGGGCAATATTGTCGAAGGGCCATGCTTTGTCAGAGCTGCCAACATGATGCCCACGATCAGACTGGCCAGTACTAGTCATGCAGCACATGGCCAACATCTAGAGGTTGGAATGCAAGTTACCATAGGGATAGTCTGGAGAACTCAGTAATGTCTCCTCCAGCATCTCAGTCTCCATTAGCTCATTATGCTCAGCTTGGGCAGCATCTGATCCAGCTATTGCCATATCCATAAGGTCCATGTTCCCAACTTTATCATCAATACCCATCTCAGAATCACAACTAGATCTTCATGATCATCTCTGTCAGCGTCAGATTCATCTTCCTCATTGAACTTGTGTGAGTCTACTGTTGTTGGGTGACAAGTGGGAAGAGGGGGCAAATCGCATAGCTGCTGGCTAGTGGCTGGCGTTACTGGGTACAAGGTGGAGAGTTTTGAGACGGGATGCTCCTTGTTGGGAACAGAGTGGCCGTAGTCACCCATGAATGGACTTCCTGAATGTTGGATTAATACTGGGTCCTCCTCAACCTGATAGAACAATGTGGGGGATTAGCTCATGTCAATGTACATGTAAGCACAAGACTTCTGACTACTTGATCAACTAGTAATTTCTAGGGACATGGAAGAAATATGTTACCTTGTCAATTGTGCCGATTTCAATGACTCCATCTGCCAGGGGAATGCAGATGGCAGTCTGAAGAAAAGGATACTCAAGACTACATTATTCCATCACCCTAATCAAGATCTAAACGATTGAAGATCTACAGGAGGAACTCTAATAGAAGTTAGAAAAGGCCTAAATTTTAGCACTCTGGATCACAAGTGCAGACATCTGCGCAAACCCCAACATACATGGAAAGAAAGAGAAAAAAGTTTAGTGATGCTCTCTAAAATGGAAACGGGAGATGGTTTTGAACAAGTTGTTGGCCACAATTACACAGCCCATACAAGGAATTTGCTGAAGAAAAATGCTCGGGAAGCTAGTTGTCTCTCGGAAAAACCTCTAATCATGAAAAATGAGAAATGCACTTTTCTATTAATTTGTTGTAGGAGTTCAGATGCTGCAAACTAATGACAACAAACTTGAACACTTCAAAGCAAGATTAACATCTGAAGCACAAGCCTGTTAGCTGATTTCGCAGCCTCTTATGATAGCTCATGGTTCGAGAAACATGGTTTTCATTGATGTAGTTTTTCACACCAGATTTAATGTCAACTAATGAGAGGTTTTACTGCCTAAAGCCTTTACCGTAAGGAGGTTTGTGAAACCTTTCTGTTGGCACGTTCAATTCAGTGTCAGAAAAAGGTGTTGATGGACCAATTTCTATTCAAGGCAGCATTTGGAAGCATTTCTTCTCTTTAGATTTTCCTAAAATTTAGATTGGAGTTAACCACTTGTCACTTTTATAGTCAATCTGATTAATAAAAAGTATCGTGTATCTATCTGGCAGATCACGAGGGAAACGAATTTGTGGTATTATCCTTAAATTCTCCTAATACCTTTAATTGTTTAGCGAGTATGACGAATTATCAAGTTAGGGCATTTAGGGGTGTTCGCAAACCCCCGAGTTCTATGTTCTTCCATTTTTTTGCAAGCGACACCCTCTCCATTTTGAAGGGAGAGGTTGTGGGTTCACTCTCACCATCCGCAGGTGGAGATTTCCCACTTGGGGTGCCACCATTCGTGCAATGTTGGTGCACGTGTAGATGTCTCCCAAAGATGTCATCTTTGGGCACCCTCTGCCCTTCACCCCAAGGTACGGGCCTTACCACTCACCCCCGACTCTCTTGTTCCCCTCCCGTCTCCCCCTTCACGGCTTCACCCTCCTTCACGTGTTTTGCAAATAGGTGAAAAAAGTAGAAGAATTTTTTTTTTGGGATAATTACATGCATAGGTCTATAATCTTATCTATTCTACTTAGGAAGTGTTTGGCTCAGATTTTTTAGAGATTTTAATTATTGAAATCTTTGACAAAATCTACCACGTTTCCAAATGTCATAGAACAGTCTCGACTTTTGCGCTCTGCAGATTTTCACAGGAGAGAAACTCCAGACTCAATCAAGAGGGTTGATGGAGAATCTGGAAAATCTATCGGGGGTGAGCTTCTCACGGGGTTAGCGGCGATTTTGAAAGGTAAAGTACTAATTTATCCGTAAATATTATCCGTTTTCACGTTCCCATCTGAAGGGCACGGGGCGATGTGAGGCAAATTGAGAATTTCAAACATTGGCACGAACGATGATGTCTTGCGAATGAGGTTGACGAACAAGATAGGCATGGGCACTGAGGCGGGAGGGGTGAATGTGAATTTGCCAGCCAAATGTAATTATGAGATGTTCAAAATCTCTAACAAGAGCCTAAGACTTACGAGCACTCGATTCTGAAAAAAATCCTGGGAACAATTGCAATCAAAGGGGCTCTTAAGACCTTTATGTTCTTCATATTATTATATGTACCTCTATAATAATTATATTTCATCATTTATACCCCTGTCATTATCCATCGATTGTTTAATTTAATTTTAGTTAGATTAAGATGAAAAAAAGATTAATATATCCTTATTTAATTTTCTGACATAATTAAGATAATATCATATATACCCCTACAATTTTTCATATTATCCTATACACCCCTTTTAAGTCTTATATTTTACACATTTAACGGAATATTGTGTTAGCTTTGATAATGTTAAAACATGAGGGGTATAACTTAACAATATTCTTTAATAGGGAAGCATATAGTGGAATATGTAAGATTCTAAGGTTATATATGTAATTATCCTAAAACATTTTATAGACATTCAAAGCATGGTTTGTCGGCCCGGTCGACTCGGTCGACCCGGTCTCGGCCTGGGTCAGGTCGAGTCAGTCCCGTCTCGATCCGACCCGGTTCGTCTCGTTCTAAAACACCACTTTATATATATATATATAATATATAAAATAATATAATAAAATAGAAAAACACACATTATATATAAAATATCATATAATATAATATTAAAATAATAGACCGACCCGGTGACGACCCACGGCCCGACCAACCCGGTCTCGGCCTGGGTCGGGTCGGGTCGTGCGAGTCGGTGCGAGACGCACCGGGTCAGCAAACCATGATTCAAAGTATCCTCTGTTTTCCTGAATTATATTCCTTCACCTCCATTCGCGGGGAAAGAGAATTGAGAATATTTCTCACCCATTCCCTCTTGTCCCTACTATCTCTCTTTATTATACTTCCTACTATACTACCTCTTTCCCCTTTCTCTCTCCACATGAGAATACAAACAAATATTTTTACTTTCTAATCATTGTTTTTCTAAATTCGCAAATGCATATTTTTTCCTTGATGAATTATATTCCATAATTTCTCACTTACCAGGAGAATATTTCCTGTGATTTCACAATTTTTCTGAAAGATTTGTTAATCGAAATCATCTCTTAAGTAAGATTTACCTGCGTTTGTTGCAGTCGGCAAAGATTCAAATGCCATCCCTTTCTGGATGCCATGCCATGGGAGTCATAACCAATGCTTCCTTTTGTGTCAAACAATGGCTCTATAGGAAAAATCCAAACCTCTCTTTTTTACCATTCCAAAAAAAAAAGAAAAGAACTTTGCAA
Source organism: Amorphophallus konjac (assembly GCA_022559845.1). Classification (NCBI taxonomy): domain Eukaryota; kingdom Viridiplantae; phylum Streptophyta; class Magnoliopsida; order Alismatales; family Araceae; genus Amorphophallus; species Amorphophallus konjac. Next base: position 45,762 of record JAHNEJ010000845.1, on the reverse strand, counting down.
GTTTGGATGATTCGTGGGGATTTCCCCTCTTTGATTCGGGGACAAAGATAACTTAGGTTATCCCTATGGCACAGTCTGTCTTAGATAGAAGAGACGCTCTGACTTTGAGCCTCTCTCTGGTATTGATTTATCCCGGGGTTAGCTCTAAGTTAATTTCGGGATAATTTTTTTTGTACTTTGGTAAGGAGTTAGTGTTAGTCGGGTTAGGTTAAGGGGTAATCCAGGGATATTCCTGGGTTTTGAAATCCACATCCAAGGGTGGGTTAAGGTGGGTTAACCTCCTACCTCAATAAATGCTCAATTAAATGTCTCTCTCTCTCTCATAATAAATGTTATTTCTCTCTCTCATTATTACTAGGTTAACCTACTATTTATCAAATCATACTAGATTAAAATTAGGTTAGCTCACATCCTTACTCTCAGATTAACTACCCTCCTACCAAATCAAAAATGAGTTAATTCCGGACTACTTTAATCAAGTTGACTTAGCCCATCTTTAACCTAACTCCATACTAAAGAGAGGCTGATAGTAGAGGCCTAGAGGGGTTATCTCAAAGGCTTAACTTTGTTCCAACTTTTGAGAGGGTTAGAAAAAGGTTAGTTAACCTGGGTTATCCATTGGGCTCTTTTGGATTAACTCCCTTCTTCTGTCAAAACACTATGTGCTAACCCAGGGATATCCCTGGGATAATCTAAGATATATTTCTCTACCAAAGTAGCACTACGGTTTGAAATGTGTAGCTGTTACTAAATGCAACCTTAAAACATGATAGATAATTAAGCCCGATGGCCTGGATGGGAATCCTTCACCTTAGCGAGAAGAGCTCCAGGGGGGACTTTTCTGTCTGCTTCGTTTGCCCTTTGAAAGCTCATAATGGCTGCTGCTGCATCTCATATGCCTTCCCCGGTAGCCTACACACGGAGAGCCTTGCTACGCTTACGGCCGAGAGAGCATCGAAATTTCCATGACCTTGTCGTTAAGAAACAACTCATCGTAGGTAATGTAGTGTTGTAGTATCAAGACTTTGCGTCTTGTCCCCCTTTCTCTTGGGACCAAGACTTTGCTTCTTTGTACATGATGCAGACTTTAGCACCTGTTTATCCTTTTGAGTCTCGCTTTGGTTCGAGATTAAAGATAAATCGGCTAAAATTAAGTGGATTTATTTTATCCACTTTTATTTTTTTTAAATTTTGGCATGACATCGGATTAACCTAATTCACGTATGGAGGTAGAATAAGTTAATCCGGATTAACTCGAATTTACTCTCGTTTAACTCGATTATCTAAATATAATCTTATCAAACTAATTAAAATGAGTTAACTCTGGATTAAGAAAAAGGTAATCCAGAGTTAACTCGGAAATAAAATGGGACCGAAGGCATAGCTAGAAGAATCTAAATTGAAGTAAGAAAATAAGAATTATAGACTGATATCCTGTATCATCTAGCATCCAGCTCATATCTAAATTAATAAAAATAACTTTCATTTTTTTTTGGAGAAAACAATATACGATACTCTCACGCGGCTAACACAACTAACCCCTAAGTAGGCCTAGTAATTATCCGTTTAAAATTTGAACCGAATTCATATTTATCTGATCATTATCTAGATAAAACATTCGACGAATAATTTAATTATTAATCAAATAATTTAATTATTAATCAGATATAAATTCGAATATCACGTTATTCGTTCCGTATCCAATTCGTTTATAGGTCTAATCCATGGGAAAAGACGTTTTTGGGCGGAGCTTTCGTAGCTGGGCCCAAACCTCGGAGGACACGGCAAGATCATTCGTAAAAGTCCCCTGAAAGAAGAAATTGCATATGCCTGCCAGCAGGCAGAAGCATCCATGCTCGTCGTCCGAGTTGAAGGTCCAAGGACAAATGGCTGGTAGAGATAAAAAGGGGGCTTTGGATGTATGTCCCTATAAATTTTCATATTTTTGTATATATCTTAATTGTCACGTACGGTTATAAATAGCTCTGACCAGGGTTTATCGACTCGGTGTGTCTCGCATCGACTTGCACGACCCGACCTGACCCAGGTCGGGACCGGGTCGACCGGGCTGTGGGTCGTCACCGGGTCGACCTATTATTTTAATATTATATTATATTATATTTTATATATAATATGTATTTTTTATTTTTTTATATTATTATATATATATATATATATATATATATATATATATATATATATATATATATATATATATATATATATATATATATATATATATATATATATATATATAAAGTGGTGTTTTAGAACGGAACGAATCTAGTCATACCGAGACGGGAGCGACCCAATCCAACCCAAGCTAAGATCGGGTCAATCGGGCCGACAAACCCTGACTCTGACATCTTCAAAAAAATATATCAGTTAGGCTCTTTCTATCAAAAATCATCAATTCCAACTGAAAAGATTCTGATATTTTACATGTATATCATTACATTCATCATAATTTTGCATATATACCCCTGAGTTCATCAGAGTTTATGGAATCTTTCTAGCGTATTCGATTAAGGTTCACGTCGTTTTGGTAGAAGGTTGTAGTAGTTGTAATTTTATTGACGATGTTAGGGATACTTACAAAAAAATGTGAAAGTTAGGGGTGTAAATATAAATATGATACTTCATAGGGATAAAGATATATAGAAAACCAAAAGAGAGGGAAACCAGAGCAGAAACTCGCGTGCATGTGCTTGGATTGGCCTACGACCTCGACGCTTGCTGGACCATTCATCCGCCGTAACGGGAGGAAGACATGCATGCATCAAATTGGATACCCATTAATTGAGCGATATATGGAATCTTAGGCAAAGCGAAAGCCCATGCCAGGGATGCAAATGATATAGGCTAACCTAAACTAGTGGTTCTTGTCCAAAGTTTAAAAAAGGAACATATGTTTTCTAATTGAGGATAAGGATATCATTTTCAGTACCCTTTTTATTTTAGATTGGAAGAAGAAAGCACATTTTAAAATTCCGGAATCCGATTATATATACACACATGTATATGTTGATAGATGAAATGAAACATATGACGACTCTCGAATAGGCGATCTTTGTCTCTCTCCCAGCGGCACGTCCTCGAAGAGAGCTTCATGAATCTCGATCTAAATTTCAATAACTCAACAGAAGAAATGAAGAGGAAGAAGAAAAAAGAAGGCACTGTTATAGGAGAACAATAACTCTCTCACGATAAACACACTTGTTATAGCTCTCAACGGGAACCCTTAATGATCACCCAAGGTGATCTATTTAAAGAGTCCAGGGAATATATCCAAGAAAGGAGTGTCTATAAATGACGCTCCTTAAACGGATCTTTTCCCGATTGTCAATAGGTTGATGACAATTTCAATATGCGACACAATAGTCAACATTCGGTGTCGTTTATCACGCATGTCATCTTCATGCACAGTACTGAATAGTGAAGAATAGTGAGGGATGTGAAGGTTTTCAAATCACACGTAAAAAAGTCTAACAATCTCGCAGATGATTTAAAACCTTCAAATATCTTAAAACAAAGTTATTAATAAACAAAAGGTTATTGAGTCCTTTATATTATGCAATGGGTGAAAATATATTTCGGTTTAAATTTTCACTTAGTGATATTTGAGATTGTTTGTGGGAACGCTTGGTGGACTATGTCTTGAACCAGATCTCATGGTTCATATTTTCTCAAATTCACACACAGCATAACTCAATTGAGATTCTAGACGGGTTACGCTAATAATGGCCTTGCGCAGGTATCTCATGTGTGTTTTAGAAGATAACCCACATCTCATTATCGCAGCCTCACAATTTCACACATATCGGTGAAACCTTCAAAGGTGTGAGTAAGGTAACATCCTGTCTCTTGATGTAACGACCCGAGAATCCGATTACGGGAAAGCCCGATAACCCGAGACTCGCACCGCCACCCACGAGCCCGAAGACTCGGAAGGGTTAAAAGGATGGTGTGGAGACTACATAAGTATCACAAATAATTACAGAAATTAAACAGTTATAATAATAAGCAGGAAATAAATTAACATTTTACATGGTCCACAATAAAATAACAACAATAGCAACCGTAGTCCACGACTAGTACAGTGACAAGAAAGAAAGTACAGCTACACGGGGCATCCCCTGGCTCTGACCACTGGCACTACCTCTGGGCACCCGCACCACGCTGCGCTCCTGACGCGCTCCCCGAAGGTGGCGTCTCACCTGAAACACGGTGAAAACACGCAGGGAATGAGTCTCGGAACAAGACTCAGTAGGGATCACTCGAACCCTACCTCGTAAAACGAGAAACCACTACTCTAGCGGTAGGAAAGTACACTACAAGAAAAACCGCGAGTAACGACCGACCTCCCGGTCGCTATTCGGTCGCAGATCGGTCGCAAAGAGATACTGTGACCAAACAGACACCTATTAGCGACCGAACATGTCGGTCGCTATATAATAGTCGCTAAATGGCGACCGATATAAATCGGTCGCAGAATAGGTCGCCGTTAGCGACCGATAATTATCGGTCGTAGAAGCAGTCGCGGATAGCGACCGATAATTATCGGTCGCAATATCAGTCGCGGATAGCGACCGATATCAATCGGTCGCATGACCCGTCGCTAATATATACAGTCGCTATGCGGTCGCTATTCGGTCGCTAATTTTGTAGTATTTTTTTAAAATAAATTTATATAAACGACTATAAATCACCTGATAAATAATAATTTAATAAAATAAATAATAGAGACAGTCGCTATTCGGTCGCTATTCTGTCGCTAATTTTAATACTTTAATAAAATAAATAATAAAGACAGTCTCTATTCGGTCGCTATTCGGTCGCTAATTTTACAGTATTTTTTTTTATAAATTTATATAATCGACTATAAATCACCTGATAAATAACAATTTAATAAAATAAATAACCTGATAAATAACAATTTCATAAAAACATATAAATCAACTACACAAATCACAATCTCCACGAACTTCAAATTCATCACATACAAACACACAAATTAATCATACATCCATAATAAAATGACAACATGCAAATAACTAAAATGAAATCACAAATCCTCCGCATATGTGTCATCCTGGTCGTCGTCTCGTCCAACATCTCGCGACGGATGATCCTGTATATCATTTAAAAAAATTAAAATCAAATCCTTAATAAAGAAATCAATTTTTCTTGAAAATTAAAAGCAAGATGTTTTTCATTTAAGTGAAATTGACGAATGACAATTTTAAACGTTTTGCTCAAATCGGTAGTCCAATTTGGACTCCGTCAGTTTCTACAAGTCACTCTCACCTTCCCGGTCGTGTTGGAGTCATTGACAAATTAATTGGACATATATTTCTTTATTTTTGACCCTCTTACACTCGATTAACTTGGTTCTATTTAGGAAATGTAAATTTGAGCATCGAGCTCAAATTTGGAGTCCAATTTGAACTCCGTCAGTTTCTACAGGTTACTTTCACCCCCCATGTCGTGTTGGAACAATCGATGGATTGATTGGACCTCTCTTTTCAATTTTGGACCCTCAAACCCAAGTTCATAGAGTTAAGAAAATGATATTTTCCCCTCCTCAATCTAAATTCTTATATTTTGTAAGATGATATTTAGAGTTAACAAATAGAAAATCAATCAAATAAAATACTTACCGGAGGCTGCTGTGCACGAGGTGCAGGAGGTGCAGGAGGTGCTCTACATATTAACAAAAAATAAATTATATGTTACATAACAATAAGTGTGTTAAAATATAGCAGGAAAATGACTTAATATGATAAAATAAGATAAATACCAAGAACATAGTGAACAATAAATCCCGAACATCCATCGGAAAATCAGAAAAGCGACGGATGGGGCCTGGAAAATGTGCTTCAATTGACTTTGTAATAAATTGTGATGCTTGGGCTGGCTCTATTTTATTCCTGAAATTGAAAATATTAATACCACAATGATGAATAGATAATAAAAATAATGCATTACATACCCTTCATTTATCCACACTGCCCGCATCGTCTCATTATAACTGCCCTCCCCCTCGTGATGACTCGTCTCGTCATCAGCACGTACTATACGAAATGGACAAAAATAAATAAAACAAACTATCAAAAAAATATAGAAATGTAAATGAACATACCTGACTCAGCTGGAGGAGGTGTAGATCCACTCGCCATGTGTGATGGCGGTGCAGAGGCCGTCAATCTACCTGTTGTCAGTGGTAACGGTGCAGAGGTCGTGGGTCCTGTAAGGATAAGAATCAGATAGCACAAAAACATAAAGAATTATTTTAAACAAATACTACAATGCATTATACATGAAAGTATACATACCTACTACCGGTGGTAGCGGTGCAGAGGTCGGTGGTAACGGTGCAGAGGTCGTGGGTCCTGTGAAAATAAGAATAAGATACCACAAAAACATAAAGAATTATTTTAAACAAATACTACAATGCATTATACATGAAAGTATACATACCTACTACCGGTGTAGAAATGGAAGTAAATCTCCTCCCGCTACCCTCTCCCCTCCCACCTGAAGAAGTCCCACGCCGTCCTCGAACCATATCTTCAACTGGTAATAAAATACATGCATATTCATCAAATAGTGAAAGAAAGAAAGTTACAGAGTATTAAAATTTTAGGTAAAATTGTATACCATTAATCAAACATTCTCCATTTCATCTTCAGATGTTGGAGATATATCAAATTCAACATTCACATCTTCATTATCAGATTCATTTTGATCACTAATATATTCCTCCTCTTCGGAGTCCCCCAACTGTATTTCAGGTTGTTCTGGATCGACTTCTTCCACTTCATTCTCTTTAGATAAAGACAGTGCCTCCACAGATTCATCACTAGAAGCAGGCAACTCTACATCATCACCCAAGTCTGATTGAAAGAATTCGGCATTCACATCCAACTCTACTGTTTCAGTCAAATCCAACTCATAATCCGGGAAAAGCCTTGTCTTAACCTTGCAAACTGCCCACCAATCATTTCTTTCTTTATTTCTAGACGATGGATACTTTGTATAATAGACCTGCTGGGCTTGTGCGGCCAAAATGAATGGATCATAAGTATTCAATTTAGACTTATGTCTGATATCGACAATCCCATATGTTGTGTCATTTCGAACAGAATTGGGATCAAACCAATGACACTTGAACAGAAATATATGGTTGTCATCTCCGAGATATTGCAATTCTAAGATCTCCTCAATAATACCATAATAATCACGTTCGTTTTCATTATATGTACTTCCTTTCACACATACCCCGCTGTTCATTGTTGACTTATTCTGCCCATATTGTCTAGTGTGAAATCTATACCCATTCACAATAAATGCTGGATATGTACGTGCAACTTTCGATGGGCCATAACTACTCTCTCGAATTCTTTGATCAGTAATAAAACCATTTTCAACCTACATATGGAGAGCACACTAGTCAGAATTTGTCATTGGCCTAACAAGGAGAAAGAGTAGTAATAATACTTACACGATATTTCAGCCAAGAAGCAAATGATTTTTCTCGTTCTTTTTCAACCTCCATGTCAGTGAGATATGGACATCTTTGGATTAATTCTGAGTCAAATTGTCTGTATTACGACCATTGGAGCATTATAGATGGAATGAAAAATAATAAGTTATAGACACAATGTAATGTGAGCAGAGAACTTACGCAACATAAGGTTCAACCTCCATACAATTTAAAAGGATGTACATTTCTGCACAGTGCAATTCTCTATCATTTAGCATCCGACTCGAAGAACGTCCATACGCACGTCCAGGATACTTAAATATAGACAGCCGCTCAGAGTGAACGGAGTCTCCCCCATCATCATTACGTGGTGGCCGAGTACGACGAGTTTGTACCTCAGGTTCAAAGTACATTGAACAGAAATTTGATATTTCTTCCATAATGTACGCCTCCGCAATGGAACCCTCTACTTTTGCCTTGTTGCGAACTTTCATTTTCAATTCATGCATGCACCTACCAGAATGTTCATAAGATAATGAAAAACACATCAGCATCTAATTGAATTATGAGGAGAAAATATATATATATTACCTCTCAAATGGATACATCCATCTAAATTGTACTGGCCCTCCTACTTTAGCCTCATATGATAAGTGTATAAGCAGGTGCTCCATTGAATCAAAGAATGAGGGTGGAAATATCTTTTCCAATCTACAAACTGTCGTGATCACATTCTGTTCAATAGTTTCCACATCTTCATACCTGAGCTCTGATGCACATAAAATTTTGAAAAACTGACTTAACTCAGTCACTGCTCCCCATATCGGCTTCGGCATCATATCACGAAATACAATAGGTAACAACCTCTGCATGAACACATGACAGTCATGACTTTTCATTCCATATATTTTCCCCTCATTTGTATTCACGCAACGAGCAATGTTAGACACATAACCATCTGGAAATCTCAATTGTTTTAGCCAAAAGCATACTTCTTTAATCTGTGCAGCTCCAAGGGCGTAAATTGCTTTCGGTTTAACTGTTTTACCATTTCTATCAATAAGTTCCAGTTCTGGACCAGCAGCATCTATGACCATATCAACATATGAACTTCCACTTCCTCTATTGGCAGGCTCGTAGGACCACAATGTTTCACCATGACATATCCAGTTTGTATAATCTTTAACAAACCCCTTTCTGTATAAATGACGTTGTACATCCCATGTTGTCAGCCACTTCAAATTCTTACAGACTACACAAGGACATCGGATACGACCCTCACAATCTACAGCTTCAATAGGATTTCTCAAAGCAAACTGAATGAATCTCTCAACTCCATTTTTAAATTCCATAGACACCACCTGATCAACTACTCTACGGTACATCCATGAACGATCTTCAGACATTTTCCCTATGCGAATGAAATGTAAACACACAAAACTTTAACATGTTTAACAAAATAAAAAGTCCAACCCTTTCCTCACATCGTCCATCTCTGCCATTTTAAATAGGACGGAAATATCATTTAGATTTTCACTTTTTAACCCATCTGTGAAGGTTTGATCGCACGATTAATTACTATATGTGTTGTGTTATTTGCTAAAAATTTCGGCAGCATCTCCCCACACCTCTCCGATATACCACAAAATATTTATTGATTAAGAAATTTTCTTAAACACTTACTAATAAGTGGTTAAGAAATTAATCAAAATCAATAAAGGTATATCAGAGAGGAGTGAGAAGACGCATCCAGCCAAAATTTTTAACAAACAACACAAACACATATAGTAATTAACCACCTAAGTGCGATCAAACATTCACAGACTGTCCAAACGGGACAATTCAAGACTTTGAGTTAGATATACACATTCTCATCATTCAAAATGAGAACGTGCACATCAATCCCAAAGTCTTGAACGGGTAGATTGATTGACACGGGTTTAACACGCTCTCCTAAGATGCGTGCAATGTTAGGTTGCACCCACGCATCTCAGCTCACATACAACACCCAACTAATTAAATATTGACAAGATAATAACACATTCTAAAAACATAGCAGTAACATGTTAAAATAAAATTCATGCTCTTATGAATGTGCTGGAAATGCTGCAAGTAACACCCAACTATCTCTAGCTTCATATATAATTACTATTTTAGAAATGCTACAAGTCTAAATAACAAAAAAGAAAAAATAAACAACGGAACAGTGGTCTTCAGACACAGTATTCTGATTAGACAGAGCATGGATATATTGCAAGATACGTGATCAAACCGCCCAGCATCTAAATAAGGTTAGGTGCATCATTCTGTTTTAGAAATCTGATTAGAAGCGCCACAGGATCACAAGAGCCTTCTTTAGGAATTCTCATCCTCATGATTATATGCCAACTGAATTACATTTCATAAAGAAAAAATAAAATCAGCAGCAAACTCTCTACATCATAAGGTTGTGATAGTCAGATATATATCTTGCATATCATTCCATTTGGACTACGGACAAGGGAAAAAGGAAAAAAGATTCTGACTGAGTGCATGCATACGAATCTATGATCCACTCCCACAAACACATGAAGAAATCATGCTGCCAGATGCTTTTGAACATAATTGAATCTTTAGATCCAGGCTAAGGATGAACAGGTCTGATTTTGGTGCAGATATGGGGTGCGGGTGCATCCAAATCCAAGTCAACAAGGAAACTACCATCTTAAACTGTCTTATAAGACCCTATAGTTCTATCGAAAAGCTACAGTATTATAGGTATCATATAAATATCAGATAATTGAATAATACTTAAATTACTATTTTATCCTTTAATATCATCCATTAATTTAATCTAATGATCAAGTATACATAAAATAAAATTTAAACATCATATTAATACCTATTATATTAGTTTATTTATTTTGGGTACACCACTGATTATCAGCTCCAAATACATATACATCCATTACCAGGATTCTTCTTTCCCTACAACAGCAGTTGCTTTCACCTTAGGACTTGGAAAAGAAAAATAAAGGCATCTAATCTCATGTGCATCCATTTGTTGGATAACGTGATGAATTCTAAAATTGAATACATCATCTGAAAAGCAAGGAAAAGGAAGTAACTTGTTCTATCGACCCACTCGGGGTCCTCAGAATGCATAATGCATTGCTCACCACTGTTAAGTATCAACATAATGTAGCCAATTAAGGCTCAGAAGAAGGCTCAAAAATGGTTAAAATTGGGAGCATGTACACAAATGGAAATTAAGGAACCCCAATGTGACTAGCTTGTCTAATTGTGAAAGCAAGTACATGATCAGCATCCCCTGAGCCCCAAACCACATGCACATGCATGAACAAGTCAAATTGTACATGTACATTATACATGTGGAAATGTAACCTACCCAGCCAAATGCAAAAGGAAGATTGTTCCCAGTTCCTAATGGTACTGTAGCAACAGGAGGTGGGTGGGCTAGTTTGAGATCAGAGACCACTCCAAGCATGAATTTTATTTTAACATCCAACACATTCATAAGAGCAGAAATCAAATATAGCAGGATATTAAAATTTAATACCGGAGCCGGAGGGGGGGACCGGAGCCGGAGGGGGGGCCCTGCGGAGGGGGAACCGGAGCCGGTGGGGGGACCGGAGCCGGAGGGGGGCCCTGCGGAGGGGGGACTGGAGCCGGAGGGGGGCCCGGAGCCGGAGGGGGGGCCCTGCGGAGGGGGAACCGGAGCCGGAGGGGGCGCCCTGCGGAGGGGGGACCGGAGCCGGAGGGGGGACCGGATGGGGAGGGGAGAGCCGCGCCGGAGGGGGAAACCAGATGGGGAGGGGAGAGCAGCGCCGGAGGGGGAGGGGGGGCTCGGGCGGGAGGGGGCCGCAGGGGGAGGGGGGGCTCGGGCGGAGAGGGGCTCGGGCGGGAGAGGGGCCGCAAGGGGAGGGGGGGCTCGGGCGGAGGGGGGCTCCGGTGGGAGGGGGCCGCAGGGGGAGGGGGGGCTCGGGCGGAGAGGGGCTTGGGCGGAGAGGGGCTCGGGCGGGAGGGGGCCGCAGGGGGAGGGGGGGCTCGGGTGGAGGGGGGCTCCGGCGGGGGTCCGCCTCACTTACCTCCGATGGCCGGTCCCCGCCGCCGCTCGCAGTCGTCCGTCCACCGCCGCTCGCCACGCCGGTCGTCCGTCCACCGCCGCTCGCCACGCCGCTCGCAGTCGTCCGTCCACCGCCGATGGGAGCTGGTCGCGGGGGGGAGATGGGGGGGCCGCAGAGGGAGGGGGGGCTCGGGCGGAGAGGGGCTCGGGCGGGAGGGGCAGCAGGGGAGGGGGGGCTAGGGCGGAGAGGGGCTCGGACGGGAGGGCGCCGCAGGGGGAGGGGGGGCTCGGGCGGAGAGGGGCTCGGGCGGGAGAGGGGCCGCAAGGGGAGGGGGGGCTCGGGCGGAGGGGGGCTCCGGCGGGAGGGGGCCGCAGGGGGAGGGGGGGCTCGGGCGGAGAGGGGCTCGGGCGGGAGGGGGCAGCAGGGGGAGGGGGGGCTAGGGCGGAGAGGGGCTCGGACGGGAGGGGGCCGCAGGGGGAGGGGGGGCTAGGGCGGAGAGGGGCTCGGGCGGGAGGGGGCCGCAGGGGGAGGGGGGGGCTCGGGCGGAGGGGGGATCGGGCGGGAGGGGAGGGGGCCGCAGGGGGAGGGGGGGCTAGGGCGGAGAGGGGCTCGGGCCGGAGGGGGCCGCAGGGGGAGGGGGGGCTCGGGCGGAGGGGGGCTCGGGCGGGAGGGGGCCGCAGGGGGGAGGGGGGGGGGAGATGAGTGATCCGCGACCGCTTCGCGACCTAAATAAATTCGGTCGCAAGATCAGCGATCGATTAGAGACCGAAATAAATTCGGTCGCAAAATGGGTCTCAGACGTGCGACCGATTATATCGGTCGCTCTATGGTCGCTATTTGGGACCGACTAGCGACCGATTTATTCGGTCTCTAATTCGGTCGCTATTGCCACTTTTTCTTGTAGTGGTAACTCGGAAAGGAAAGCCCTGTACTCTACAGAACTAGACCCTACGGCACGCAAACCGACATACGTGCCACGGTACGAGAAGACCGAAACTCAACGGTCGAACCGCCAAAACCCGAAGGTCGGAAACACACGACTGACAGTCTGACACTTCGTGCTCGACAGGAGTACCACCCACTAGAAGCACAGCCGGTAGCGTCCCCTGACGTCTTACACCGCGCCGCAGGTGAGCCGCCTGACGTGGTAGGTCCTACCCGAGGCGCAAACACCGTACAAGTAACCGCAACAAGTGACTAGCTGGGGTCACGCCCGTCGACGTGGGTCCAACTGCCCCCAACCACCTGTGCACACACAGACCACGCGTCCCAGGTCTGGCCCTCTGACCGGTTTTCCCCTCAGCCGGACTCTGGCTGCAAGACGTGGGGCCCAACGGTAACCGGTCCACAAACCGTCTCTAAAGGTCAGCCCGTACACCACTCCCTGGTGCGACTAGCACCCGCGTATTAGTAGGCTACGACTAGTGGAGGGTCACTGAAGGAGTAGACTCTCAAATCAATGGAAAATGACGTCCGAGTTCGACAATGTGTGGGAATCACCCCACGCACTAGCTCCGCCCACGGGACCACGGTCGGAGAAAAACGGACGCACCGCCCACGGCCAAACTCATGACCAAGGCAAATGGAACCTCCGGACACCAAAGACACGGTCACGGAACTCCACGGGGTGCCCGGGACGTACACACGGCCCAAGGGGAACACCCAACAACGAACCAAATCGCGCTAGGGATACCTAGCGAGACAGGGCATGTCGCGCTAGGGTCCCCTAGCGCAACAAGGGATGTCGCGCTATGGCCCCATAGCGCGACACGGACTATCGCGCTAGGGAACCCTAGCGTGACAGGGACCATCGCGCTAGGTCCTCCTAGCGCGACAAGGATGATCGCGCTATGACCCCATAGCGCGACAGGAACCGCCTCCTGTTCATCTTCTCCGATGAACGCGCTCGGTCGGGGCAGCGCGACCTCCAAGAACGCGCTACTGGAGTATAGCGTGTTCTCAGTCCGCGGCCGAAAACGGTAAGAACGCCCAAAAATTCTAACCACGCCCCCATGCCTCCAAAAGAGAGGGGGAAAACAAAGGGGAAGACCCCTGGGGACCCCTAGCATGATTCTAGGCCATCAAAATATGAAATCATGCATCGAATCCATAGATCGGGCGAGCTCTCCCCAAATCATGGAAAAACCCAAAAACGCTCAAATGATCCCCTCTCGGCCTCCCCGCAGCCTATAAATCACGGAAAAGATCGGCATGAGGCTAAGGAACGTCACCCTACCTCAATGGAGCGAATGCTCTGCCGAATCAAGCACGAATCGTGAAGAACGCTTCAAGCTTCACGAACTCCCCACGCTCCCCACGCTTGCCGCACGCCCACGAGATCATCTCACCGCCGCCCTCACGCCCGCGCCGTCGCCCCGCCGCCGTCCGTAGCCGGAGAGGGGCTCGCCGCGTCCGAATGGGAGAGAGGGAGAGAGAGGAGGGCTCACGGTCGCGAGAGAGAGGAAGAGGAAGAAGAAAGAGAAAAGGGAAAAAGAAAAGAAAAAGGATTAGGCTTTATAGAAAATCCAAATTTTTGAAAAAATATCGAAAAATAGAAAAATATATTTCTGGAATCCTCGGAACGCACCGATCGCAACGGTACCACTCGTGCCTGGGGGAACCGCCCGGTTCGCCCGCAGCGAGCTTCCGAAGGAAAAGTCGAAACACACACCGGGAATCGGAAAACACACGCGAAAAAGTCGCGGAACGCCTCCGGGCCTCCGAAACAACTCCGGATCGCGCCGATCCGAACACGAAAGATGTCCGAAACGAAATTTCAGACACAACGGAGCCGGACGCTCCGAAAACCAGATCCGGGACCCACGAAGAAGGATCCGAAAGGTCCGGGATATTACTGCCCTCCCCCCTTAAGGAATTTCGTCCTCGAAATTGAGAACAACCCAAGGGGAAAGAAGAGGAAGACTCACTCAAACAGATACGGGAACTGCTGACGCATCTCGTCCTCACGTTCCCAAGAAGCCTCACCACCAGAGTGTCGTTGCCACACGACCTTTACCAAGGGAATGACCTTGTTCTGCAGGCGCTGCTCTCGCCTATCCTCCACGCGGATCGGAAACTCTGGGAGAGAAAGATCTGGAGTCACCTCAGGTCAAACGGAAAATTCAAGCACATGAGAGTCATCGGGCATATACTTCCGCAACATCGAGACGTGGAACACGTCATGCACCGACGCCAACTCAGGAGGTAACTGCAACCGGTAAGTAACCTCACCGATGCGTTCCACAATCGTGAAAGGACCAATGTAGCGGGGATTCAGCTTCCCACGCCGTCCAAAACGCATCACCCCCTTCATCGGAGAAACTCTCAAGAACACATGATCGCCCACGGCGAACTCGAGGGGCTGCCTCCTACGGTCAGCATAGCTCTTCTGCCGACTCTGGGCCGCCAACATGTTCTGACGAACCAGGTGCACGACATCCACACATTGCTGCACCAATTCCGGTCCCGTCAAAACACGCTCACCCACCTCAAACTAATCAAGCGGAGTCCGACAAGGACGCCCATACAATGCCTCATAAGGAGCCATGCCGATGCTCGAATGATAGCTGTTGTTATAGGCAAACTCCACCAACGGTAGGTGATGAATCCAACTCCCCTGCCACTCCAGGCAGCAGGATCTCAGCATATCCTCCAAAGTCTGAATGGTCCTCTCAGACTGACCATATGACTGTGGATGATACGCCGAGCTAAATGCCAACTCCGTGCCCAGAGCTCGTTGGAAACTCCTCCAGAATACAGAAGTGAAGCGCGGATCCCGATCCGACACGATCGAAATGGGAACCCCATGCAATGGCACGATCCGCTCCACATAAAGACGAGCCAACTTAGGCACACTCCAGCTGACCTTGACCGGTAGCAACCGCGTCACCTTCGTCAGCCGATCCACCAGCAACCAAATACTGTCCTGCCCACTCGGGGTCCTCGGCAACCCCACCACAAAATCCGTGGTCACATGGTACCACTTCCAAGCAGGAACATCCAAGGGCTAGAGAGTACCGCCTAGTCGCTGATGCTCCGCCTTAACCTGCTGACAGATCAGGCACCTGGCCACAAATTCGGCAACATCTCCCTTCATGCCAGGCCACCAGAACTGCCTCTGCAAGTTCCGATACATCTTCGTCGCACCCGGGTGTACGGTGTACCTGCTCCCATGAGCTTCACGCAGCACCGCACGACGAACCTGCTCCTCCGCTGGGACGTACAACCTGCCACGAAACCTCGCAGCATCGTCCTCACTGAGCTCTACGTCAGCCATCGCAAGAATCCGGGGCAACTCAGGGTCCGCATGCTGAGCCTCTGTCACCTGACGACGGATAGCAGGAGTGACAGTCAGACTCGCAAGCACTGCCAACCCTCGCTCCTGGGGAATCTTGAGCCTGAAAGATACTTCGGGCACCTGTTCCCAGAGCCTCCACTTCCTCAGCATCAAGGTACTGACCGCCACCTTCCGACTCAAGGCATCGACGACGACATTCATCCTGCCCAGCTGATAAGACAGGGTGAAGTCATAGTCCTTCATGAACTCCATCCAACGCCTTTGTCTGAGGTTCAGATCTCTCTGCGAGAACACATACCTCAAACTCTGATGGTCAGTGAACACCTCGAACTTCTCGCCGTACAGATAATGCCTCCAGATCTTCAGCGCGAAGATCACTGCTGTCAATTCAAGGTCATGGGTAGGGTAGCTCTCCTCATGGGGCTTTAGCTGCCGAGATGCATAAGCCACCACTCTACCATGCTGCATCAAAACAGCACCCAGTCCAACCCCGGAAGCATCTGTACACACCACAAAACCTCCCGATCCAGAAGGTAAAACCAACACCGGAGCCGAGGTGAGCAACCTCTTCAGTTCACTGAAGCTCTGCTCATACTCCTCGGACCAAACGAAAGGCACATCCTTCCGCGTGAGCCTCGTCATCGGGGTCGCAATGCGGGAAAAATCTTGGATAAATCGACGATAATAACCCGCAAGCCCCAAGAAACTTCGGATCTCCGTCACCGACCTCGGCCTCGGCCACTGCATCACTGCCTCGACCTTGGCGGGATCCACGGAAATGCCATCACCAGAAATCACATGCCCCAGAAAGTGCACTTCGCTGAGCCAAAACTCGCACTTGCTGAGCTTCGCATACAACTGGTGATCTCGCAACGTCTACAGCACCACACCCAAATGGTACGCATGCTCCTCAGCAAACCGTGAATAAACAAGGATGTCATCCACGAAGATGACCACGAACTAGTCCAAATACGGATGAAACACCCTCTGCATCAAGTCCATGAAGGCAGCTGGGGCATTGGTGAGCCCAAACGGCATCACCAGAAACTCATAATGCCCGTACCTCGAACTGAATGCAGTCTTCTCCACATCGGACTCGCGAATTCTCAGCTGATAGTAACCGGACCGCAAATCAATCCGCGAGAACACTCGCGCAGACTGAAGTTGGTCGAACAAATCATCAATCCGCGGCAACGGATACTTGTTCTTAATGGTCACTTCATTCAGCTGCCGATAGTCAATGCACATGCGCAGACTACCGTCCTTCTTCTTCACAAACAACACGGGCGCACCCCAAGGGGAAAAGCTCGGATGAATATACCCCTTGGCCAACAGTTCCTGCAACTGCGCCCTCAACTCCCTCAACTCAGCGGGGGCCATACGGTAGGGAGCCTTTGCCAAAGGTCCCGTACCAGGCACAACCTCGATCACGAAATCGATCTCCCACTGGGGAGGTAATCCAGGTAACTCATCGGGAAAAACGTCAGGAAACTCGCACACCACCGCAATGTCCTCGACATCCGGCTCCATCCGGTCAGACACAACCACCGACGCGAGAAAACCCTGACAACCTGAATCAAGCAATCGACGGGCTCGAATAGTAGAGATAAGAAATCGAGAAGAGGCGGAACGGATACCTTGGAAATAGAAGGTCCTCTTGCTCGGATGCTGGAAGTAGACCCTCTTCATCCCACAATCCACCACCGCTCCATGAGTCTCGAGCCAATCCATGCCTAGAATCACATCGTAATCCCGAAGATGCAACGCATATAACCTGCCTGGCATACTCCGCCCATTGATCCACACCGGAACCTGGTCGAAGCAATACGGAGTGACCATAAAGTCACCCGAAGGCAACTCCACTGCCAAATCACAGGACAACTGGGTCACCGGCTCCTCGACGCTCGACGCGAAATCCTCCGAAATAAACGAATGAGACGCGCCAGAATCGAACAGAACCCGAGCCGCATAACCCAAAATCTGAACGGTACCTTCCACGAGCTGCGACGCCACTGCCTCTGCCCTGGTCAAGTGCGTGATCTGGCCACGAGCCCTCTGCCTGCCTCCCACGCTAGCTGACCTGGGTAGCGGCGGATACTGTCCCTGCTGCTGCTGCTGCCTCTGCTGCTGGGGAACCTGCTGCTGCTGAGGAAACTGCTGCTGCGGCGGCCTCTGAGGACAGTCACGCGCCATGTGCCCTGGCTGGTCACACCGAAAATAGATAATCGGCGCCGTGCACTGCCTGCCGGGGTGGGTCCCACCACACCGTGGACAAGGTCCTCGTGATCCACCCACTGATCCCTGACGCTGCAAAGGAATCGGCTGCTGTACACTGCCCGACGAAGCCTGCCCCTGATCCCTGGACTTCTTCTTGCCGAACCCTCTCTTGAAGAACTTCTTGACCTTCGAGCCGAAGGACGTAGATCCTGTCACCGAAGCTGCCGATGCCCGTACTCCTGAACCACCCGACGCATGCTGGAAAAAACCCTGCTGCTGGGTAGCCGACTGCTGGCTGCGACCTGACAAGGACTGCCCCTGGCTGATCGGTCCTCGAGTCCTCTGCATATCCATCTCCAGGGAAATCGCAACACGAGACGATGTCTCTAGATCAGTGGCCCCGTTCGCGATCAAATGGTGCCTCAGCTCCAGCCTCAAGCCCTGCACAAACTGCGCGGTCCTCACCCTCTCATGCTCCATGATATGAGGTGCATACCGACCCAGCTCGACAAATCGGGCCTTGTACTGCAACACGGACATGTCACCCTGCACCAGCTCCAGAAACTCCCGCATCCGCTGCGTAGCAACAATATCTGGACAGTACGTACGCTCGAAAGCACTGACAAAGTCACCCCACTCGACCTGCTCAAGTGGACGAAGCTGAAAGGACGTCTTCCACTCGGAAGACCACCACCTCCGAGCCGTACCCTGCAACTGGTTGTAGGCCAACACCACTCTGTCCTCGGCAGCACTCTTCGCAGAACTGAACACCCGCTCCATCTCATCGAGCCAATCACGAGCCGCATCAGGGTCTGCCTGGCCGCTAAAGTAAGGTGGATGGAACTGCATGAAGTCCCTCACCGCTCGGCCTGGCCCACCCCTGACTGACGAGCCTTCACTGGCCTCTCCGCCGAACTGCTGAGACATGAGATGGTACATGTCACGGAAGAAATCCTCGGCCCCCGGAGCTCTCGCAGCATCTGCGGCCTCGGTAGCTCCCGGAACTCTGCTATGCTCCTCCTGGTCCCTCTGGACCCCCTGCTGAATCTCCTGACCTCCAGCCGACTGCCCCTGCTGAGAGCGAGAACTCCTCCTCGGCGCCATCCTCGCTCCTGAAGCGCAAGACAGAAAACACGGAAACGGCAATGTCAGAATAAAACACGCGGTGCCCAATGCCAGCGTCACATGTACATCATCGTTGTGGACTAGTGGACCACTACAATTATCTATGATTCTCATGTAATTCCACAACCGCGCTCTAATACCAGCTGTAACGACCCGAGAATCCGATTACCGGGAAAGCCCGATAACCCGAGACTCGCACTGCCACCCACGAGCCCGAAGACTCGGAAGGCTTAAAAGGATGGTGTGGAGACTACACAAGTATCACAAATAATTGCAGAAATTAAACAGTTATAATAATAAGCAGGAAATAAATTAACATTTTACATGGTCCACAATAAAATAACAACAACAGCAACCGTAGTCCACGACTAGTACAGTGACAAGAAAGAAAGTACAGCTACACGGGGCATCCCCCGGCTCTGACCACTGGCACTACCTCTGGGCACCTGCACCACGCTGCGCTCCTGACGCGCTCCCCGAAGGTGGCGTCTCACCTGAAACACGGTGAAAACACGCAGGGAATGAGTCTCGGAACAAGACTCAGTAGGGATCACTCGAACCCTACCTCGTAAAACGAGAAACCACTACTCTAGCGGTAGGAAAGTACCTCGGAAAGGAAAGCCCTGTACTCTACAGAACTAGACCCTATGGCACGCAAACCGACATACGTGCCACGGTACGAGAAGACCGAAACTCAACGGTCGAACCGCCAAAACCCGAAGGTCGGAAACACACGACTGACAGTCTGACACTCCGTGCTCGACAGGAGTACCACCCACTAGAAGCACAGCCGGTAGCGTCCCCTGACGTCTTACACCGCGCCACAGGTGAGCCGCCTGACGTGGTAGGTCCTACCCGAGGCCCAAACACCGTACAAGTAACCGCAACAAGTGACTAGCTGGGGTCACGCCCGTCGACGTGGGTCCAACCACCCCCAACCACGTGTGCACACACAGACCACGCGTCCCAGGTCTGGCCCTCTGACCGGTTTTCCCCTCAGCCGGACTCTGGCTGCAAGACGTGGGGCCCAACGGTAACCGGTCCACAAACCGTCTCTAAAGGTCAGCCCGTACACCACTCCCTGGTGCGACTAGCACCCGCGTACTAGTAGGCTACGACTAGTGGAGGGTCACTGAAGGAGTAGACTCTCAAATCAACGGAAAATGACGTTCGAGTTCGACAATGTGTGGGAATCACCCCACGCACTAGCTCCGCCCACGGGACCACGGTCGGAGAAAAACGGACGCACCGCCCACGGCCAAACTCATGACCAAGGCAAACGGAACCTCCGGACACCAAAGACACGGTCACGGAACTCCACGGGGTGCCCGGGACGTACACACGGCCCAAGGGGAACACCCAACAACGAACCAAATCGCGCTAGGGATACCTAGCGCGACAGGGCATGTCGCGCTAGGGTCCCCTAGCGCAACAAGGGATGTCGCGCTATGGCCCCATAGCGCGACACGGACTATCGCGCTAGGGAACCCTAGCGCGACAGGGACCATCGCGCTAGGTCCTCCTAGCGCGACAAGGATGATCGCGCTATGACCCCATAGCGCGACAGGAACCGCCTCCTGTTCATCTTCTCCGATGAACGCGCTCGGTCGGGACAGCGCGACAACGCGCTACTGGAGTATAGCGCGTTCTCAGTCCGCGGCCGAAAACGGTAAGAACGCCCAAAAATTCTAACCACGCCCCCATGCCTCCAAAGGAGAGGGGGAAAATAAAGAGGAAGACCCCTGGGGACCCCTAACATGATTCTAGGCCATCAAAACACGAAATCATGCATCGAATCCATAGATCGGGCGAGCTCTCCCCAAATTATGGAAAAACCCAAAAACGCTCAAACGATCCCCTCTCGGCCTCTCCGTGGCCTATAAATCACGGAAAAGATCGGCATGAGGCTAAGGAACGTCACCCTACCTCAATGGAGCGAATGCTCCGCCGAATCAAGTACGAATCGTGAAGAACGCTTCAAGCTTCACGAACTCCCCACGCTCCCCACGCTTGCCGCACGCCCACGAGATCGTCTCACCGCCGCCCTCACGCCCGCGCCGTCGCCCCGCCACCGTCCGTAGCCGGAGAGGGGCTCGCCGCGTCCGAATGGGAGAGAGGGAGAAAGAGGAGGGCTCACGGTCGCGAGAGAGAGGAAGAGGAAGAAGAAAGAGAAAAGGGAAAAAGAAAAGAAAAAGGATTAGGCTTTATAGAAAATCTGAATTTTCGGAAAAATATCAAAAAATAGAAAAATACATTTCTGGAATCCTCGGAACGCACCGATCGCAACGGTACCACTCGTGCCTGGGGGAACCGCCCGGTTCGCCCGCAGCGAGCTTCCGAAGGAAAAGCCGAAACACACACCGGGAATCGGAAAACACACGCGGAAAAGCCGCGGAACGCCTCCGGGCCTCCGAAACAACTCCGGATCGCGCCGATCCGAACACGAAAGATGTCCGAAACGAAATTTCGGACACAACGGAGCTGGACGCTCCGAAAACCAGATCCGGGACCCACGAAGAAGGATCCGAAAGGTCCGGGATATTACACTTGAGTCTTGGATTCATTAAGAGTATATACTCATCCTCACCTCTTGCTTTTAAGTGAGCACTAGTGCCATATGGATGAGAGCAGAAAATATTAGTGCTCCACATAGTTACCTATCAAGTTTATTTCTACCCATTGAACCTCCTTGAGGTTAGGTTGCCACTGTGGTAACTTATTTATTTTATGGGCTCAATCCCATCACCCTCGATGCTTCTAGAACCACCGTTTTAGACAAGACTTTTGTGAATACATCTGTAAGATTTCTTTATGATTTCATAAAATTTAAGGCTATAAACTGTTGTTTCATTTTCTCTCTTATCGACTTGTGTCGCACTTTCAAGTGTCAATTCATTTTCGCATCAACATTTATCTGCATATATTTATTAATTGCTGATTTACAATCACATAAAGTAGATATAAATGGTAACGGGCATGCCATCAATGGAATATGAATCAAAAGATCTCTCAACCATTCAGTTTCTGTGTAGGTAGTGTCTAGTGCAATCATTTCAGATTTTATTGTGCTTCTAGTTAACACAGTTTGTTTGGTGAATTTTCATCACACTACACCTCCTCCTAAGAGAAAAATAAAGCTTGATGTGGATTTGACATCTAAAGAATCACTAGTCCAGTTTGTATCACTATATCCCTCTAGAACAGAGGGATTATCAGTATAGTGTAATCCATAAGTCATTGTGTCTTTTAGGCATCTAAGTACTCTTTCTAAGGTATTCTAATGACTCTCATTAGGGTTAATAGTGTACTACTATGTCTATTAACGGCGTAAGCAATATCAGGCATGGTATAGTTTATAAGAAATCCAAGTGATCCTATGATTTGTGCATATTCACTTTGCATCACTGGATTTCCTAAGTTATTCTTTAGGTGTACACTAGTGTCATAGGGAGTGGATATTGGTTGACAGTCTATGCGATAGAACTTCCTAAGGGTTTTATTTATATAGTGAGATTGTGATAAGGTTATTCCACCAGAATTTCTTATGATTTTAATGTTTAGAATTAAGTCAGTTTCACTTAAATCTTTCATGTCAAAGTTTTGGAAAAGAAATTCTTTTACTTCTTTTACAAATTACATATTGGATCCAAAGATCAAAATGTTATCAACATATAGGCACAAGATGATAATATTTTCACTAAACATTTTATGCCACATACACGTATCAGTTTGGTTGATTTTAAAACTATAAGAAAGAATGATTTGATCAAAATTTTCATGCCATTGTTTGGGTGCTTATTTTAGATCATAAAATGATCTAATTAATTTACATATTTTCTTTTCTTAACCTTGAACAATGGAGCCCTCAGGTTGATTCATATATATTTCTTATTCTAATTCACAATTTAAGAAAGTAGTTTTTATATCCATTTGATGCATGACTAATTTTTGTATGGATGCTAAAGCAATTAAGACTCTAAGGGTAGTGATCCTAGTCACATCAGAATATACATCAAAATAAATTATGTTAGCCTTTTGTGTAAACTCTTTGACTAATAATCTGACTTTATATTTATCAACTGATTCATCTGGTTTCAATTTCTTCTTAAAAATTCATTTACACCCAATTATCTTACAACCAAGAGGCAAATCAGTTAAAATCTAAGTGTTATTTTAGATTATTGAATTCATTTTATTATTTATGGCTTCCTTCCAGAAAGGTGAGTCTATAGAGTTCATGGCATCAGAATATGTAGTTGGAAAATCTTCTATTAATAATACATAAAAATCATCACAGACCTTTTCCATTCTTGCTCTTTTACTTTTTCTTAGTTCAGTAAGAATTTTCTCTTCTTCTCTAGGGCCAGTGAGATTAGGGCTAGAGTCAGGTTGATTGTTTCCTATATTGATTTCAATTGTGGATTTAAAAAGAAATTCATTTTCATAATAGACAACATCTCTAGCCTCAATTATAGTGTTGTTAAATATATCGCTTATTTCAGAGTTAATTAATAGAAACTAGTTTGTGTTACTAAATGTAATGCCCCGGGTTTTTCGGATCTGAATCCGTGGGTTTCGGATCGTCTTCCCGTGGATTTCGAATTTTATCCGATCGAGCTTCGGACTATTTTTTGTCGGATTGTCGGACCCACTAGTGGTGTGCCCGTGAGTTTCCTTGGGTCCGTGGTGTTGTGAGAAGCACGCCGGTAATTTTATGTAATTTTCGGAGCACCTTTGTGGGTCCCGGGTTACGTTTTGGGTTTTACGCGTGTTTTCCGTCCGTCGGACCTTCGGAACCCCGTACAGGGTGAACCGTTCTCCGACGCCGGGACGTTACCACGGTGATCAGCGTGTTCCGAGGATCACGGAGGTGTATTTTTTTATTTCTCGATATTTTTTAGAATTTTCAGATTTTCTATATAAACACCCTCCCTTTTTCTCTCTCCACATCTCTCATTCCTCTCTTCTCTCCCTCTCTCTTCTCTCACGCTCTCTTTCTCCCCTCTCTTCTCCGGAGGCCAACGGAGCGAGGCGGGGGCGAGGTGGAGGCGGCGCGGGCGAGGATGCCGGTGAGGACGGGTGAGGATCGAGGCGGTGGAGGCGCGCGGAAGCTCGGGGGCACGTCTGTGAGCCGGCGAGGGTTTCACGGCGATTTCTTCGTGGATCGGCGTCTACGGCGCGTCGTTTCTTCGGTGGAGGTAGGGAGATGGACCCCCAGCTAATGCTCTTCCTTTCCCGCGAGTTTTGTAGGCCGTGGTGAGCCGAGAGGGCTTATTTGAGCTTTTTGGGGAAAATCCATATTTTTGGGGTGTGCGCCCGATCTATCGTTCTATCGCATTTCGGACCGATTCGAGGGTCTAGATGCATGCTAGGGCCCATAGGGGAGCTTCCCCGTTGTTTTCCCCATCATCCGTGGATGATCGGGGCGTGGAACGGAATTTTTGGTGTTAGTTCACCGTTTCATCGCCGGGACGCTGTGGTGGTCGTTCCAGTGACCGCCACAGTGTGTAACGCGCCTGAGAAGGTGCGTAACGCTCCCTTTGTTTTGGGTATTGGCGTTCGTGGGCCTGACGGCCCCACGATAGACCGCCACAGGGCTGTGACGCCCTCATGCTAGACCGTTCAGTGTTTCGACCGTGGTTTATGTCCATTGGGGGTCATAGACGCCTGACGCACTCAGAGTGGCGCGTCAGGGAAGCGTGACGCCCCTGGGTAGGAGCGTTAGAGTCAACGCACCCACCCTTCTCCCTAACGCACTTGAGTAGGTGCGTTAGAGAGCGTGACGCACCGGGCGGCATGCATCACGACCTGTGTTGTCCCGTGGCCTAACGCACCAGCATCGGTCCGTTAGGTGACGTAACACCCCTAGAGGAGCGCGTTACGTTCAGTTTTTACTCGTGACCTGACGCACCTATTTAGCTCCGTCAGGTGCTGTGACGCACCAGCGTGGGCGCGTTACAGTTCGTTTCACACCGAGTGTCTGACGCTCCTGAGTTGGACTGTCAGGGTGCTGTGACGGCCTACCTTTGGACTGTTACGGTCTGTGACGGCCCAAAGATAAACCGCCAGGTGTGAATCATGTTTTTCACATCAAAAATAAATAAGTGAAAAGATAGATAATGAAATAAAGGGAATAAAAGGGGAGCAAGAGATTGCTATTGGAGTGTGATCGCCAGAGGGGTTACCTCAAAAATAAAAGAAATTGATCGCGAATACCTGGTGAAAATAAGGATGCGGGATGAGTGTAGATTCCTTCCTCCTCCTTCTACCGGCCGACCGATGAAGGGGGTTTTCCTCTTGATTACCCTTAAACAAAGAACAAACAATCAAAAGAGGAGGGATTAGCCAAACATGTGTGTAGTATCAATTCAGAAATAAATAAGATGATGGAGTAAAAGCATGTGTGCACATTTTGGTTATTTTAAAACCCCTAAGAAATTTAGGGAAGGAAAGAGATATGATGCAGAGCTAATGCAAGCTTAAAAGGGGAACGATGTATGATGAACAAAGATGAAGTAGTAAATCGATGCAAAGAACTCCATGCTGTTCCTGACAATAGTAAAGGGGAAACCAATTGATGCGGCTGATGCACTAGGAAGAAGCATAGCACCGCAGGAGCACGGATTCGCAAAGAAAAGGAGAGTAGAAAGGCTTCAATGCACGGAGAAAACTGTTATTGCTAATCTCTCCTCCCTTCTGTTTTAGCCAACCTTCCTATCAAGCTTCTGCTAACTTTTTTTCGCGCGAACTCGACCCAGGGACGTATTTATAGGGTAGAAAACACAAATCTAATGGGATAAGAACTGGCAAGACCCTTCTACGGCAAGGTCTCTAGTTCCCTAATCAAGCAAGATGATCAAGCAGAGCAGAGACTCCCCAAGAAAGGGCAGTTCAAACAGGACACGGAAGGAAAAGAGACGACCCACATCAAGGCGTTACTTGAAATTGACGACCTGAGTCAGGGCGTTAATTGAAATAACGACTGGCATAAAGACGTCAATTCTTGGATTTAATTTTAGTAAGAAAAACCTTCCTTATTTGAAAATTATAAAGAGACGCCTGAAGGCGAGGCGTTAATTCAGAACATGACCCAGGGAGGGACGTTAATTTTTGATTTCAATTAGGGTAGGATACGTCAAATATCAGAAACTGACGCCTCTTGATCCAGTCATCCTTTCTTTGAAAAACGCCTTAGCTCAGGTCGCTATTTAAAACACGCCCCTCTTCGAGTCGTTAATTAATTTCAAGAAAATCATAAAAACCCACACAAAGTTAGAAAAACTTTATATTATAGAAATATTGAAGTTCACTTTGGGGCGTTAACATAGTGACATGAGATTTGATTAACATAGTATCAATTTTGGCGTGTCTACAGCTGCCCCGCCTTGGCGTCTGCTTTGCAAGGGAGTGAGACGAAATGAAGTGAAAGTGTAACAAGCGAAATGAAGTGGAATAAATTGATAAGTAGATGCCAAGGTGTGATGTGACACGCCTCTGACACTAAGCATTAGAAATCTTAAGATTCTGAGTGAAACAACTCCGGGTGATTCCAAGAAAGCATCGATTGGCTGGATAAAGGAGACTAAACTAAATAAATAAAATGTGCGCGAGGGCACGACAGGGAGGCACCATTGGAGAGTGGTTACCAGCCAATGTGGACGTGCTACAACCAAGGTGGATTTGCAGAAAATTAAAAATGAATTGAGATGAAGACCCAACAAAGGGACGCTTTCAAGGAACTAGCCTGAGCGGCTTCAGAGAGAATAAAGTATTCGATTTAGAATGGAATATCTCATGTCAACTCAATTAAGAGCGAGTGACCTTCATTATTGCCATAATATGAAGATTTTCATCATTAAGCTCAAAGTCCTACATGATGCATGCTGGGCTAAATAAAAAATTAAAACAAACTAAAGATAGAAAATAATAAAGGATAATATTGTTAAGCCACCTAGATTTGGTCAAGAATCCAAATCTCTGAGCTGACACTAAGCCGAAGCTCGTTTGTCCGCACATCAACCCAAAAAGTGTAACCATCGTCCCAGACCTTTAACGACTCAACGGCCTATTCGTGCGATCAGGATTCTCCTGGAATTATCACTATTTTTGATGAAGGGGAACTCAAATTCCAGGTTCGTTAGAACCACAAGGTCCTTGATATGCTATAATAATAGCGTAAAATACCATATAGTAACAATGCTCACAGGAAGGAAATACAAGAGTGGGATGATGTCAGCTCCATGAGTCACCCCTGCGTCTCGAAACCTGCACTCTTCTGCACTTGAAAAATTCATTAGCCCTCATGATAGAAAATATCCTTAATTCGAAACATGACATGATCATAAGTGCATAATCATAAATAATTCCAATCAAAATATAGCACTTAAGTTCATTAAAGCATGTACAAGCCAACAAAAGGACGATTGGAGGGAATGGCGTCAAAAGCATGAAACACGACTGGAATAAAGACGTCAAAAGATAAGAGACGACAGAAATAAAGGCGTTAATTCCTTTAGGATTTCAGGAAGAAGACGACCCTCCAGGAGGCGTTAAATAAAACCTGACTTTGAGTAAGTCGTCAATTCAACAAGTGACGCCTCGAGCGTCGTCGTTAATTAACCATGGATTCCGAAACACCCCGGTTCCGACTCTGAATCAAAAGCCAAGCCCAGTTCTAATTGTAATCGGCCCTTCAACTTCGAACGGCTTCAGAACCCTCCAACTTCTATAAAAAGGAAGAAACTTCCTTAGATCAATCAAGCAACTCGTCGAATCTCTGTTTCTTTTGCTTCTATCTGTTCACAGGTGCTGCTGCAGCTGCTTCGGCTTCTTCCAGCCACTGAAATTACCTCAAAGAATGGAGAGGGCAATCAAGAGACCAAAGATTTCTACTCCCAGGCTATCTGAAATCAACGGGCATATTAGTAGTAGAATCGCATCGAACCAGGTAGGCGGAAATAGAACTGTTCTTCTGTTAACTCTTAACTCCCATCCTTCTGTTCTGCACACTCATCTGTTTTCTTTCTTTTCTCTTTTCCGTTTTCCACAGGATTATCCCAATATTCCAGGTGCAAGAAGGTTCACAAAAGTCAAGTGGCTGCCTCTTTTACTTTCAAAATTCTCTTCGGACATGAGGGTCTGCTTATCAAGATGGCACCTCTTAGGCCTAGTCACCCACGCCAAACACTATGACCAAGTTCATCTTGACTGGGCTGCCATAGGGGATCTAGCTGAAATATGGCATCCCTCTACTCACACCTTCCTATTCTCCACCTTTGAAGCTACCATCCTATTGGAAGAGTTAGAGATGATCTTAGGCTTGAAGAAGATGAAGCAAGGAGATGAGGAGAAGATGGCCATCATGCCAAGGCAAATCTCCTCACATGAATTGTTAACAAGCTTGATTCCTAGCCCAAACCTAGTGAACCAAATCAAAGCTACCAAAGGAATCAACCTCCTAAAACTTGCCTCATGGGTCTACAAACGATCCGACCAAGCTAAAGAAGATGAAGAAGTGGAGCGAGTAGCAAAGGCTTTCGTGGTGTGCTTGGCGGGAGCAATCTTATTCCCCTCCACGGAAGACTTCTTGGATGAATCCCAATTAAGCGCAATAATTGGCCTATGGGAAGGAGAGAGAGTGGGACCGGCAATATTGGCCTTCCTATATAGTGGGCTCACTTCGGCGGCAATGGGGAGACCAATCTATGGATGCATGCTTGCACTATCAAGTTGGGTAGCTCTCCACTTCAAGTTCGATCCATGTGAGGAGGCCCAACAACCATCAAGAATCTTTTCAACGAGCCCTCTCTCTTACATGACCGGCTCACTGGGGATAAGCAATAGGGTGGTGAACCGGATTCCTCAAATCAAGAAAAGGGTGGAATGGAGGGAGCACCTCAAGGTAATGCCAAAGAACCTCTTCACATGCGCCCCGAGATTACTCAAAATGCAGGAACTCCGCGCACGATTCTCTCCCGGCACGGATCTTCGTCTCGTAGTGCCACGGAATTTGTGCTATACAACTCTCACCGATGCCTTCCTCAACTTGGGCTCCGACGGCGGCTATTCGAGGACCCATCTCATCTTCCTCCTATCAAAACCAGAGACATCGGCAGCAATGAAGATGAAGAAGAGTGCACCACCATCCAAGCTCTGTGGAAAATCTGCAAGACTCATCAACCTGTGGAGAACTTGGAAGAAGACAGAGATCAATGGAAATCATATGTAATAGCTTTAAGGAACCTGAGGCCCAAGAATGGCTCATTAAATGCAATGTAATCTCTTTCATCAATAAATCAATAATAACATTCTGATTGAGCCAATTACAATATTTTCTGATCAATTCTTCCAACAATCTGTGATTCTGCTCTGAATAATGACTTAGTTAATGCCGTCAATTCCCAAAGTGACGCCTCAGTATATGTCGTTTCTCATTAACCGGCTCTCAAAATTGACGCCTTCATCAATAAGCGTTAACTGAATCACGACTTTGGACAAGGCGTTACCTTGATTCAAATTTCAAAAATTACTCATTAAAGATCCAAAAATAATGCCTTAGGGTAAGCCACGTTTCATGTAAACGACGCCTTCAGACACGTCGTTAATCAAAAATAGTAATCATTATTCCCATCATGTCAATCAAGTCCCATTAAATGTCTCTGACGACGTCTGCCATTCCCCATGCGAAACGAAATAACGCCTCAAAGCACGTCGTTAACCATGGAATAGACGCCCTCTGGTCCAGTCATCTTTTTAACAAGACACGACTTGGACGGGGTCGTTAATTCTTTTTGACCGTTTAGCTTTGCTTTCCCTCCTTTCTTCTTCTTCCTTCGTTCATTTCTTTCTTCTTCTCTTCCTGCAACCCTAACCGAAACCCTTTCTCTCTCTCACTCATTTTCTCACCCCCTATCTCTCTCCCCTCTACACCCTAGCCATGGCAGGTGGCGGTCCTAAGCGGCAACGGGTGAGCGCCCCCGAGGCCATCAGGAAGTCAGATCGAGCGCACCAGGGGCTTTTCGGAGCCCGAATAAATCGTCACCTCGGTGACTGGCACGCCCACGCACTTAATAAACCAGCGAAATGAACAAGATAATTGTCAGTCGAAAAGTGCGTCCACACACGCCCATGTCGAGGAGGAGGCTCCTCCCGCGGCGGCCGAGGAGGCACCGACGGTGGTGACCGGCGACGAGGGAGAACACGGCGATGACGAGGCCGTGGGAGATGAAGAAGATGAAAGTGAAGAAGAGGAAGACGAAGGTGAAGAGGGAGAAGAAGAACAAGGAGGGGAAGAAGGGAATGAGGAACTGCCGGCCAACTCCGACGGCCACGGCAACCAAGGCCCCAACTCGGGCAGAGCTATCGGGACCCATGCGAAACAAGGTAGGCCTCAACCCCATTTCCATTTTTTTATTTCATTTCTTCCATTTTTTATCTTTTCTATAGCTCTCGGGGAGAAGAAAACCAGGGACTCAGAAAGAAGACGCCCCCAGGGGTATCGCGATTTAAGAAGAAGACGCCCGACCCTGGGTCATCAATTCATTTTATTTTCTGAAAATAATTAGCCTTATGAAACACGCCCTGCAGCATGTCGTGAATTTGAATTACCATGTTTAGCATCATGCTTATTATTTTCATGCTTCTCAGTTTTTTTCCAATTGTTTCTTCAATATTTATGCCTTGATTTATATCTCGCATGCTGTTTTTATTTTATTTTCAAAAAACCCTGGAAAACAACGCCCCCCATCGGGCGTCAATTCAACAGATAACGACCATAGGGGTGGCCGTCAATTTAAATAATTCCAGAATATATTTCTAGGCCCAAAAAACTCATTTAAGAAAAACGTCCCATTCAGAGGCGTTACTTAAGCAAATGACAACCCAGGGACGGGCGTCAATTAAAAAAACCTTTTGGGAATTTAGAAATTAATTTCAAAACCACGCCACCCACCGGGGCGTTTCTTAGATGAACAACGACCCTGGCTGGGTCGTTAATTCAACAGGCACATAGATTCATCAAAAACCCATTTAGAAATAACGCCACACTCAGGGGCGTTAATCAAGCAAACCACGACCCAAGGTTGGTCGTTAATTAAATCAAACAGCAAAAAGCTCAACCAAGGCAATTAAACGAATTTACACATGAAAATTAAAAAAACTTTCTTTTATGCATGCAGGGGTTGATGAGGACACGCATCTCATGGGTCCAGGTCCGGGCAGCATACCACGGCCTCCCCGAGTTTCAGAGAGCTAGGGTAGATGCCATGGGGTTCGGGGCTTTCCTTAGCATAGAGCCAGTCAAACCCGACCTAGCACTGATCCAGGTTCTGAGAGAGATATGGGATAGGACTAGCCGGGCATTTTTGATGCCGTGGGGTCACATGATCCCTACCCTAGAGGATGTGGCTAGGATCACAGGGCTAAGAGTAGATGGGGAGGCTGTGAGTGGGATCACCTATTCTGACTATACCGAGCTTATCCAGAGACTGCTAGGGTTAGAGATGGTCTACGAGACACCTAGCGAGTGCAGGACCGTCTTCCGTACCGACCTCACTACAGCTATGGGATTGGGAGATGCTAGGCAGAGACCCAGGGAGTCTTTAGAGCAGTTTTCTCAGAGGTTGATGGACGGGGCTAGGGCAGCCTATTGCCATGACCCAGCTGACAGAGAGAGGGCAGACAGAGATCTGAGGAGGTTCTTATTTTTGATGCTCGGGAGGCTATTACTCGGCACGAAGGGCAACGTCATCAACTGCCGATTCCTAGGGATACTCGAGGACCTGGAGGGAGTCGGCAGATACGCCTGGGGAGCAGCGCTGCTGGCACACATGATGGCTGACCTGTCTACGGGGACAGGACGAGAGACGACTGTCAGTGGCTTCTCACCTTTTCTTCAGGTATGCATTTCTTTGTTTGAATGTATATGCGTATGAATGTTTTGCTAATATGATGCATGGATGCAGGTTTGGAGCCATCTATACGTGCCCATGGGGCGCGTCGACCTACGACCTGGAGGTGAGGGATCTTTCCCTCTGGCGCAACGCTGGCTGCCGGTAGTTTTTGGGGCCCCACTCTCTTACGAGCTGTGGGTGTTACGGAGGGAGTTCCGCGACTTCCCTCCTTCACTGGTATGCATAATGCAATTTTTTTCCTATTGTGTTTATGTTATAGAATGTGATATGATGGATGATAATGAATGTTTGCTTTGTGGATGCAGGTGCGGTGGAGACCCTATGAGGGGATGACCGACGAGGGCCAGCCGTGGGTCGTAGCGGGCCGACCTCGCTTTGAGCACGAGCTTTGGGTTCATTGCTTGAGCGAGATTGAGCCGTTACGGCTTACGCTGGTGATGAGGACACTCGGCCTTCACCAGGAGTGGATAGAGGTCGGAGAGCCGCGAGGGATTGGAAAGAAGACACGCGGTCCCACCAAGGAGATTGACTGGAGAGTGCGGTTCGCGGACCAGTACGCGAACTGGCAGCGAGGCGGGACCCGAGTCACCTCACGGGCGACCGACAGCTCCGAGTACCTCCAGCGCTACTGGGAGGTTTACGCCGACAGGCCCCAGATGAGGGTCCTAGGGGTATGTATGAATGCACTTATTCTTCAATTAAATGCTAATGCTTATGTATATCTATCATGCAACTGATGTGTAATGGATGCAGGATGCACGAGACATAGCAGCGATGGATGCACAGGCCCACCTACATAGCATGGAGGCACAGCTGGCCACCACACGGGTAGATCTTGAGACCTTGGTGAGTGTTTAATTTATTTGTATATGCAAATGAAATTTTTTTTGTCCTTGAATTATTGATGATTAGCCACTGACAATCTTAATGAATGCAGCGTGCCCAGCAGGGAGCAGCAGGGAGAGATACGGGAGAGGCCTCTAGCTCGAGAGGGCCTAGTGCAGAGGCGACTGCACTAGCGGAGCAGCTGGCGGGGGCAGTGGCATGGGCTGAGGCGGCAGAGCGTGACCTCGCCACACGGGTAAAACCAAAACTCAGACCTCATTCAATTATTGATCATTATCATTATGCTAATGAAAACTGTGTTTTGCAGACTGAGGAGCTTCGAGCCGCTCTTACTTGCGTCTGCGAGGGACAGCAGGCGATGGCCGCGCATGTGAGTTTTACTTTTAACCATGCATTCATTTCATAAATTGCTGAATTATTGCATTAAATGTGGAACTGATGACTTGTTCACCTGTTTGCAGACCACTCAGTTACAGGCGGCACGTACCCAGGCTGCCCTGGCTGGGGCAGAGTTGGCGATCCGCGAGCAGCGGGTCGCGGAGCTAGAGAGGGCTTTGAGGCGGCGTGAGGAGCTGCCTCAGGACGTAGCGGAGCTGCGGGTCGCTCTTGAGCTGGAGCGGAGAGAGCGTGCGCGAGAGCACGAGGAGCGTGCTCGGGAGCATGAGGAGCACCTGGCAGACCGTGCGCGTCACCACGAGCTACAGCAGTCAGAGCGTGCCCGGTACCAGGAGCAGGTGGCAGCACGCGAGCGTGAGCTGGCAGACTTGAGGACCCAGCTAGCTGTTACCCAGGAGCGGCTACGAGCGTCTGAGGAGCGTCTACAGCGGGGGCGGGAGCGAGCGCGAGCTGCAGGGTACAACTTCACCAGCTCTACCTTCGTGGCGGGTTCCTCTCTTCGAGAGAGGAGCGAGGCAGGGGGCCAGGTTCGAGTTCCAGCTTCTTCACAGGGGCCCATGCCCCCTCCACCAGCGCCACCTCGGGATGGCGAGGACGAGGTAGAGAGTAGGAGAGAGGAGGGTGGAGGCGAGAGCTGAGAGAGACTTACTTGTACTCCTCCACCCTCACACCTGTACTCAGATATTTATGATGCATATATATATGAGATCGAAATTTTTGTCACCTGAGCACTTGTGTAGTTGTGTACTTGTGGTTGTGTACTTCGCTTCTTTTCCACGTTCTTTGCTTTTGCTTCACTTTGCCCTGTACTTGCAGCTGTAGTTCACACTCGAACAAACATGTTAATTCATCTGTTCGACTTGGCCCCTTGCTCAATAAGCAAGGGATGTCTTTACTTTGACCTTGATAGTGGGTCAAGGGGCCAAGCCTTTAATCAAATAAGGTGAATGAAATAACTAATAAAGGGAGATGCATCACACAAGCACACATATGCAACCTATAACAAAAGATGTCCACGTAAAAATGCAAGCACACATCATGAAGGATAAACCGCCATTTTTCTTCTTTTTTTTCTTCTTCTTTTCTTTTTTCTTTCATTTATTTTCCAAAAAAAAGACGCCTTAGACTAGGTCATTATTTGTATAATAGGCGCCCTCAGTGACGGTCGTTAATTTTGGTAAAGAGTTTGAATTTTGTTAAAAAGACGACCTATCTAAAGGCGTTATTTGATAAAAGACGACTTCGACTCAGGCGTTAATTACATAAAAGGTGCCTCACTCAGAGGCGTTAATTTTGCTGTTTTCAGAATTAGGTTGACAAAGCTACTAGGGCACCGGGTCATACATGGTCGTCATTCAGGATTCATTGACCTTTCTTGATTAATTAAAAGGGGGTCGACGTGCTAGTGGTTAAACTTATACGCAAGATCTCGCGCGGTGCAATCTCCTAGGTCAGTCTTGACCATCGTGCTGGTTTATGACTTACCACAAAGAAAGAGATGGAAGGAGATATAAGGAAGCCCATAAGGGATTCTGAAAAGCTCGGGGTAAAACCACCTCCCCCTACCCTATGCCTGTTGGGATTCGGTCTTTGGCATAGGGAAATTTTGTTACCTTTTGCCTCTTTTGTATTGCATGCATACGCCCAAGGTTTTCATGCGGGGACTTTGCCCTCTTGACATGCTTTTCTTTTCACGATTTGACTTTCACTTTGGAACTGATTTGTATTGATAAAAAAAATCTAATTGTACTTGGGCTTTTGCGGCATTTCGTTCCCTTTTGGGCCCTGACTTCCACTTACTAAGGCGGCGGATAGGCTTAGCGGGTCTACCCCGAGACCTTCCTTCCTCCCTTATGGGCCGAAGAGGAAAAGAATGGGTATTGTCTTCACCTTTAGTCAGGTTTTGACTTTCCATTGGATTTTGCACCGCTTGAGTTCGAGGTTTAAGCGTGTAGTGTGTGTGGGTGTCGACCCCATTTTAGTTAACAAGACTGGCGAATGAATACTGAATTTTGACCTTTCAGACCTTGCGTTCTTGTACGCCATGGCAAAATTTTTTTTTGGCATTTTGGAGAATTTCTATTTTGTTTGGGATTTTGGAAAATTCTATATATATTTTTTTGGATTTTGAAAATTCTATATATTTATTTTTTTTGGATTTTGGATTAGGGGTAGTATTTCTTAAGGTACAAGCCGTTCCAAGGATGAGCTAGCTCCTCTCCTTCAGCGTTAATCAATTTATAAGCATTGCCAGGATAAACATCTTTTATAACAAATGGTCCTTCCCAGTTTGGTTGGAGTTTCGAACGGGGTCCCCCAGATTTTACAAAGATTCTCTTGATTACCATCTCACCGACTTTGAATTTTCTCTCAATTACTTTCTTTTGATAAAAACGTGAAAGCCTATTTTGATAAACGCGCGTATGCTCAGCGGCGACCAGACGCTTCTCATCTAGGAGTTCCAACTGGGCAAGGAGTGAATCACGACGCTCATCAATAGAGAATTCCTTGTCCAATTGTACTCGCAGAGATGGAATGAGAATCTCGTAGGGAACTACCGCCTCCATTCCATAAGTAAGGGCGAAAGGGGTTTGCCCTGTAGGGGTACGAATGGAAGTGCGATAGGCCCAGAGAGCTTCAACTAGCTTGTCTGGCCAATCTAAAAATTTATTAGCCTCACACGTCTTTTTAACAATTTTGATCAAGGTTTTATTAGTTGCCTCTGCTTGGCCATTGCCCTGTGGATAATAGGGAGAAGAATGATGCAATGCAATGTTATACCTGTTGCAGAGATCCTTGAGCTCTTGAGAGATGAATTGAGGTCCATTATCGGTGATGATGGTACTCGGGATGCCGAATCTTGCGATGATATTCTTCATTATGAATTTGCAGACGGTTGATGCTTTGATATCCACGAATGCTTCCGCTTCCGCCCACTTGGTGAAGTGCTCCGTTGCCGTGAGGATGAACGATTTTTGCTTCGTGAGGAGGTTCGAGTCACCAGAGGTCCAATGATATCGAAAGCCCACATGGAGAAAGGCCATGGGGAGGACATAGGATGGAGTGAAGAAGCAGGAGAATGAATCTTGTCGGCGTGCAGTTGGCACTTAACACACCTTCGAACATAGATGGAACAATCCTCTTCTAGAGTTGGCCAATAAAAGTCTAGCCTAAGGATCTTCTTAGCTAGCATCTGGCTGTTTACATGACCACCACACACTCCTGAATGTGCCTCTTCTATGACCTTCCAGGATTCATCATCGTCGAGGCATCTTAATAAAACACCCGTGAGCCCTCTTCTATAGAGCACACCTCCAACCAAAGCGTAATGTTGAGCCACTCTTCTAATTGCTTTCTTTTCTTCCACAGTGGCTTCTTCAGGATAGGACTGATCATTGCAATATCTGGCAATCTCATAATACCAAGGTTTCTCCTCATCAGCCAATTCTTCTTCCCAATCTAACAACATGACCTCTTTGCCTTTAAGAACTTCACTCCGCCTGACCTTCTCGAGCACCTTGTCCCTAATATCGAGGAATGCACGATCCTTAATAGCTGGAGTGTCACGCTGATGAATGAGAGGAACGTGAAAATCTCGTTGGGGAGGAAAGACTAAAGCAGAGGCCAAAGAGGCAAGAGCGTCGGCTAAGATGTTTTGGCTTCGAGGGACATGGACGAAGATCAACCTGGTGAAGAGTTTGGCATAAGCTGAAGCAAGTTCCTGGTAGGGCTTGAGTTTAGGATTGATAGTGCGGCACTTGACAAGCACCTGGCGTAGAATGAGTTGACTGTCACCTACGATTCTGATGCGGGACGGACTGAGGAGACGACGCTACATGAGACGGACACGACTCGACCAGCAACGACACGACTACTAGAGCGACCTCGGCTCGACACTAAGAGCTCCTATAGGCTACACGTCACTAACAGAAGTGCAAACTCACTCGTCGTCCCATGCGAGGGAAAGCGTGGATCGTGCGCGGTTAAGGAACCGGCAGAGTTCAAGGTAGTCCGACTCAACTTCCGGACTCAGATCGAGTCGCGGGACGGGTCACTCTCACGCTCACAGCGGTGACATGGACACACGGGCTAGTATCCTACGCTCTCGACAGCGGCATAAGACCATATACTAAACTAGCAAATGAACGCCGAGAAGTTAGGACCATTACCTCCACGCACCCGGCGTGGGGAAGACGACCCCGGCCAATCACGGACTCCCGGTTAACAATTATTACAGCAATACACTAATTCGACCCACTCCACGCAGGGAGGTAAAAGGTCACATGCGGGGCCCGGGAATCACGCGAATTGGGTTGACGGGCAGCATTTTGATGTCGCCCGGCGGTGCCGAAACCCGCATTTTTGTGCAAATCGGACGGCGCGATCTACGGGTCCGTGGGGCCCACAGATGGTGCTGTACTCTCAACCTACTGGGGTGGGGACCACTGTGATGGAGACGCCATGTGGCGCCCCTCCTCGGACGGCGGTCGGCCAGAAACGCCGATCGGTGGTCGATCGGCCTCGATCTCCAATTCTTGAACTAGCTGCCCACGGATTTCAGGTTCTGTTTTCCGACGCGCGCTCCGGCAAGAACGGCCGCTGCGATCAATTCCGGCGTCAGATCGGGACGCACAAAATATCATTGGAAAGCTCTCTCCAAATCCTTCAATGTAGGCTTAGAGGTAACTACTGGATCTGGACGGATATGGACTTTACTGAATTTACAAGTTCCTGTTGTACAGTACCTGAAATCTCAGATCTGCAGGTGAGTTGTCTGAGAACGGCCGTTAACCGTGAGGTTGATGGCCGATTCAGCTCCTAAGCTTTTCACAAAAGTTGTAGGATTTTGAACAAGGAAAACGAGGATATTTTTTTTGGACTGATTGGAGGTGGCTGTAATTTGATATGATTTGTTTACTGGAGGGTGGTCGGATCTGGGAACAGGTGGACAGCACTGTAGCTAGCTCTGAAAGTGATTTTTGAAAAATAGGTGAAGGGTGGATCAAAATTTAAGAAAAATCATGGAAGGAGGGGTTGATGGACAGAACTCCCAGTAAAATGGGCAGCCCCTGAAAAAATCACAAAGGGGTCGAACACTAGAAGCACAGGGCGGGTGGAAATCTAAACAGCAAGCAGACAGATCTGGGAAAAGAGGTTGGACGAAAATGGAAAATTATCAAATGGAAGATTCATGACCAACTAATTTGTGTGGATCGTTAGGAACACCTCTGGAACATCCCCTCAAAATCCCAGCTCAAAAACACGACGGGGTGGAGAGCAAGAATTCGGAGAAGACACCTCTGTCCTGGATGGATAGAACACCGGCGGTGATGGTGGAGGCGCGATGGCGGCACATGGCGGCGGCGGCGGCGACCGGAACTGATAGGGGTGGAGTCACACCACCAGAATACAGCCTTCCCAGCTGCAAGGAGGAGAGAGGGGCGGCCTAGGCCTTGCTCAAGGGGATTTTCTTCCAATTCAAATGCATTTATCCCACTAAAATAGAAAATACAAGCTTAAATAGGTTACATCTCACATCTATTATCCACCATTGGATCTAGGGGAAGGGGATGGAGGGCTGGGATGAGATGTGAACATCACACAAAAATTATATAAAAAAACAAGGGGGGGGGTCCTTGGACCAAGGAGTAGAAGGTTGAATTGGTAGGTGAGGGTGGGTGGCCAAATGTGGACTTTCCAAGTCCCTTGTCCCCCACTTGGCCCACCCTTCTAGAAGCCTCCATGTGGAAGGTTGACTGACCCCACATGGGACCCTAAGCTGAGGTGGCTCAATGGGATGGGGCCTGGGGGGCCCGTGGGACCCGGGGTCCCAATTTTACACATAAACCCCTCGTACAGTCAATATTACAAACCGAATACAAATGAAATAAACACACATTAAACACAAATAAAGTCTAACTAAATATGATAAATGGGGAGGCTCAAGGCGGAGTCTCCAGGCTGTCTCCGAGCCAGATGGACGCTGAGGTGGCTCGAGTCGTGCTCCGAGTGCGGTACCGGTGGCTCGGCGTGTCGCGCCGCTCAACTGCTCGGGTGTCCGCACCAATTCTCCCCGGGTGGGAGAAACTCGACCCTGTCGAGTAAGGGTCTGCATCACTCCTGTATCGCTCCAGAAGGTCCGGATCGATCCGCTGCAACTCGCCATGTGTGATCCATGTGTCCTCAGTAGCGGGCCGTTCTCTCCATCGCACTAGGTAGCGCGGGTAAGATCCACTCCTGGTAACTGTCACTTGCTCGTCCAGTATACGATCTATATGCTCACGCTGCCGTGAAAAAGGGGCTGGAGGTGGAAGTGGGCACTCAGGTGTGGGATCACTCTCAAGGGGAGGAGATGGCTCAAAAGGCTCACTAGGGATCACCGCTGGGTCCCTATATGCAACAAGATCCGATACATTGAAGGTAGAGCTTATACCATATTCCTCGGGTAGGTCCACAACATACGCATTGGATCCAACGCGTTTCAACACTCTAAAGGAACCAGCTCCGCGAGCTTGCAACTTCTTAACGGTTCCAGAGGGAAACCGTTCAGGTCTTACCCTGATCATGACATATTCGCCCTCCTGGAACTCTCGGTGGTGTCGGTGGACATCGGCTAACTCCTTGTACCGTGCATTGCTGGCCTCAACTGTGACGACGGACATCGTCATGCAGACTCCTAACATGATTAGCAAAAGAAAAGAAACACAGGATGCACACACGACCTAACATGCTTAGCAAAAGAAAAGAAACACACGGATGCACACACGACCCTAAACAACCCTACAGTTAGTAAAACCCAATCATATGCAAGGTGGTCCAGGACATCCGAATGTGTGCCATGCATGCATTTGACATAACCGGAGGTTAATGTCATGGTGGACTCCTAGACATCCTACGATGCACCAACCATGGACATGGGGTTTGGATGTGGGAAGTCCGGGAGGCTTGGGTGGTTGAGGTGGGCCGGGGAACCAAAGTCTTCATTACCCCCAAATGACGGTTCGGACCTATTGCCATGTGAAGGTTGCCAGGCCCGAGTAGGAGGGGTGTGATAGTGGACTTCCTTAAAGAGGGGGAATGGAGGTTGTGGGCCAAGGGGCCCATGAAGAAAGGGATCGAAGGGATCAAAGAATGTGTGACCCCTCGATATGGATTCCCTCATCTCAAGATCCCATGTGTGGAAGTCTAGAAGGTGTTGTTGATCTCCTTCATCCTTGAAGGGAGATGAGACGGTGGGGGTATGATGGTGGACTCTCTCAAAAAGGTGGAGTAAATATGGTGGGTCACGGGGTCCACAAGAGAATGGGTCGAAGGGATCAAAGAAGGTATGACCCCTCGGACTAGGCTTCCACAAATCGCTGTCCCACATTTGGAAATCTTGGAGGTGTAAATGATCACCTTCATTCATTGTGAGAGGTGGGACGACAGTCATAGGTAGAAAGTAAGATTCCTCCCTTGGGCAAAAGGAAATGAAGTCGGACTCGGCCGGCATAGGGAGGAGTAGAAGAACCTCCGTGGTAACATGACCCACGGTGTACACGGAGGTGATGGACCCTAAAGCGGGATGAGTGAAACTACGACCTGTGGGTCGGTCGAAGCCTGGAGCCAACAAGTGCGTAAATGTCCACTGCCGGTCTAACCCTTTAAGAAGGTCATCCAATGTATCCACATAGTGACTAGACCGGAAAGTGGTGTGAAATGAATTGATTGGCACCAGAGGTAGGATAGGGTCCATAGATGGGAAGGGAAGTGGGACCAAGCCCTTCTTGAGCCAGCTAAGAAGCGGCTCGGCTATGACAAGCATACCCGTTAGAAACACGGGTGGCTCGGGCTGAGGTGGCTTAGAATAAAGATCGGAGAGTGGGGCTTCTCCAACCCTTTTGTCCCTTATGGCTAGAGATGTCCGAGTGGGACAGTGTCCGGCGTAGTGGCCGAACCCCTGGCAGCGATAACACTGCTGTCGTGACCCACTACGCTCCCTGATAAGTGGGTCCCTACCCTTATCCTCCTGACGGACAGGGGGTGTAGGCAATGGGGCTCTCGTGGGTGGGAGAAGAGGATCCACTATGATGGGGAGAGGGCTTGGGGACTCCGTTGATGGGGCCGGGTTAAGACTACCGGCGATGACCTCCTTAGGCTCGGGTAGGAGTACATCACTAGGAGTACGTGTCCTATCCACCCCATCCAACCGGTCCAAAATCATTTGCATAAGTTCGGCAACGGAGTGGGTTGGAATAGGGATATCATGGTGGACTCGCCCGTAGTCAACCGTCCTAGGATTGGGTCTTGGCTCATCTACGTGTGGGACTCTTTGCCTCCGACTAGAACCCACTTGGTTGGAAGTGATTGGGTGGGGCCGGTTGGAGGTGACCGGTTGGGGCACGTAGACCTTCCTAAGCTCTCTCTTCATGTCCCACCATGACTCGATGAGCCATTGCCCCCTAACAGCTCTCATTCTTTCGATGTAATCCCACTTTTCGGCAGCCTCATGAAGAAGCCGCTCTTTGGCGAAAGAGAATTGCATTGCCTCGGACATAGTATAACAATCAAAGTAGGTGTCCATGGTGGCCTCCCACTTGAGGTAGATGCCCGGGTCATTGGAGCCAAAAAAATCTGAGGCTTCAGGCCTACAGAAGCGGAGAGGATGGTTGCCAAGCCCATGGGTGGGCCAACGGTCATATCGCCCGGGTGATTGGGACTCCATGAGAAACTGGGGAACTACATGTTAGACATGCCGACACTTGGACAAGACCGACTGACTCTTATAGGACTACACACGAACTAGAAGATACCGACTAATGCAAACACACACTAAATGATGCACTTAGACCTAAACCAATATCCGGTACGGGGCGGAGTTAATCGATCCGAAGATCACTCCCGCAAGTGTGCGACCTCCCGATAGGCGTAGCCTAACGTTCGGACAACACCTTTTAAAATACCGAATTATCGGGATGAAATGCAATTTTAAAACACTCTTTTTTTTTGGTTTTGAAAGTAATGATGGTCCTAGACTCGACTTAGACCATGATGCATGCAAGACATATGCAATGACTACCCTAGACTCGACTCGCTCTGATACCAAACTGATGCGGGACGGACTGAGAGATGACGCTACATGAGACGGACACGACTCGACCAGCAACGACACGACTACTAGAGCGACCTCGGCTCGACACTAAGAGCTCCTATAGGCTACACGTCAGTAATAGAAGTGCAAACTCACTCGTCGTCCCATGCGAGGGAAAGCGTGGATCGTGCGCAGTTAAGGAACCGGCAGAGTTCAAGGTAGTCCGACTCAACTTCCGGACTCGGATCGAGTCGCGGGACGGGTCACTCTCACGCTCACAGCGGTGACATGGACACACGGGCTAGTATCCTACGCTCTCGATAGCGGCATAAGACCATATACTAAACTAGCAAATGAACGCCGAGAAGTTAGGACCATTACCTCCACGCACCCGGCGTGGGGAAGACGACCCCGGTCAATCACGGACTCCCGGTTAACAATTATTACAGCAATACACTAATTGGACCCACTCCACGCAGGGAGGTAAAAGGTCACATGCGGGGCCCGGGAATCACGCGAATTGGGTTGACGGGCAGCATTTTGATGTCGCCCGGCGGTGCCGAAACCCGCGTTTTTGTGCAAATCGGACCGCGCGATCTACGGGTCCGTGGGGCCCACGGATGGCGCTGTACTCTCAACCTACTGGGGTGGGGACCACTGTGATGGAGACCCCTGGTGGCGCCCCTCCTCGGACGGCGGTCGGCCGGAAACGCCGATCGGTGGTCGATCGGCCCCGATCTCCAATTCTTGAACTAGCTGCCCACGGATTTCAGGTTCTGTTTTCCGGCGCGCGCTCCGGCGAGAACGGCCGCTGCGATCAATCCCGGCGTCGGATCGGGACGCACAAACTATCGTTGGAAAGCTCTCTCCAAATCCTTCAATCTACGCTTATAGGTAACTGCTGGATCTGACGGATATGGACTTTACTGAATTTAAAAGTTCCTGTTGTACAGTACCTGAAATCTCAGATCTGCAGGTGAGTTGTCTGAGAACGGCCGTTAACCGTGAGGTTGATGGCCGATTCAGCTCCTAAGCTTTTCACAAACTTGTAGGATTTTGAACAAGGAAAACGAG
Source organism: Amorphophallus konjac (assembly GCA_022559845.1). NCBI lineage: Eukaryota > Viridiplantae > Streptophyta > Magnoliopsida > Alismatales > Araceae > Amorphophallus > Amorphophallus konjac. Next base: position 2,273 of record JAHNEJ010000845.1, on the reverse strand, counting down.
GATATTTTTTGTGGACTGATTGGAGGTGGCTGTAATTTGATATGATTTGTTTACTGGAGGGTGGTCGGATCTGGGAACAGGTGGACATCACTGTAGCTAGCTCTGAAAGCGATTTTTGAAAAATAGGTGAAGGGTGGATCAAAATTAAGAAAAATCATGGAGGGAGGGGTTGATGGACAGAACTCCCAGTAAAATGGGGAGCCCCTGAAAAAATCACAAAGGGGTCCGAACACTAGAAACACAGGGCGGGTGGAAATCTAAACAGCAAGCAGACAGATCTGGGAAAAGAGGTTGGACGAAAATGGAAAATTATCAAATGGAAGATTCATGACCAACCAATTTGTGTGGATCGTGAGAACACCTCTGGAACATCCCCTCAAAATCCAGCTCAAAAAACGACGGGGTGGAGAGCAAGAATTCAGAGAAGACACCTCTGTCCTGGATGGACAGAACACCGGCGGTGATGGTGGAGGCGCGATGGCGGCACGTGGCGGCGGCGGCGGCGACCGGAACTGATAGGGGTGGAGTCACACCACCAGAATACAGCCTTCCCAGCTGCAAGGAGGAGAGAGGGGCGGCCTAGGCCTTGCTCAAGGGGATTTTCTTCCAATTCAAATGCATTAATCTCTAAATGAGAAATACAAGTCTTAATAGGTTACATATCAAATCCAATATCCACCCTTGGATCTAGGGGATGGGGAATGGAGGGCCTAGGATTGAATGTGACACACACACAAAAATTAAATAAAATATAAGGGGGGGGGGGCAGCCTATTGGACCAAGGAGTAGAAGGTTGAATTGGTAGGTGAGGGTGGGTGGCCAAATGTGGACTTTCCAAGTCCCTTGTCCCCCACTTGGCCCACCCTTCTAGAAGCCTCCATGTGGAAGGTTGACTGACCCCACATGGGACCCTAGGCTGAGGTGGCTCAATGGGATGGGGCCTGGGGGGCCCGTGGGACCCGGGGTCCCAATTTTACACATAAACCCCTCGTACAGTCAATATTACAAACCGAATACAAATGAAATAAACACACATTAAACACAAATAAAGTCTAACTAAATATGATAAATGGGGAGGCTCAAGGCGGAGTCTCCAGGCTGTCTCCGAGCCAGATGGACGCTGAGGTGGCTCGAGTCGTGCTCCGTGTGCGGTACCGGTGGCTTGGCGTGTCGCGCCGCTCAACTGCTCGGGTGTCCGCACCAGATTCATAATTGGGTAACACCATATTTATGAGCGGTTTGAAGACCGGCCAAAAGGGCCTCATACTTAGCTATATTGTTTATGACAGGGAAAGTGAGCTGAGCAGCAAATGGGATGGTGACCCCTTCTGGTGTTAAAAGAAACCATGCCGATCCCTCTTCCTTGGGAATTTAGAGCTCCATCAAAATGTAATGTCCACATAGGATCGTGGGGTTGATTAATGGACATTAGTTCTTCATCCGGAAACTCTGAATTGACAGGATCAAATCAAGGGAGAGGGTGGTGAGCAAGATGTTCGGCGATGGCGTAACCTTTGATTGCTTCTGTTGAATGTAAGTGATGTCAAATTGAGAGAGAAAACTTTGCCAGCGTGCCAATGATCGGTAAGGATAGATTTTTCAAGAAGGAATTTAATCGATTCATGCGAGCAATGAGGTGAACCTCGTGAGCTAAGAAATAATGTTTTAACTTCTGAACTACCCAGACTAAAGCAGCGCAAGTCTTCTCCATGGCTGGGTACCTCTGCTCACAAGGGTTGAGAAGTTTAGACAAGTAGTATGCTGCCCTCTCCTTCCCTTCTTCATCCACTTGAGCTAGGACAGCACCTACAGAGTCATCCAGGATAGAAACATAGAGGATAAGTGGTTTGCCCGGAATTGGCGGCCTCAGGACAGGAGGATTGGCCAGATAATCCTTCAATCCGTCAAAAGCTGCCTGACACTTGTCATCCCAATTAAACTTGACCCCTGGCTTAGTAAGCTCGTAAAACGGCATGCATCTTTGTGAGTGCTGGGAGACGAAGCGGCGAATAAATTGCAACCTCCCGATTAATCCTCGAACTTCCTTCAAATTCTTGGGAGGAGGCATATCTCTGATGGCCTTTGCCTTATTGGGATCAACTTCAATTCCTCTTTTGCTGATAATAAACCCAAGCAACTTCCCTGATGAAACACCAAATACACACTTTTTGGGTTCATTTTCAACTGATATTCTCGTGATCTTTGCAAGACTTTAGCTAAGACCCCAGGATGCTCAATCCTTGTTCTTGATTTTACCACCAGGTCTCCACATT
>JAHNEJ010000846.1:0-168970 GCA_022559845.1 Amorphophallus konjac | reverse complement strand
TATGCAATTACACACCGAATTTCAGACGGAAATTTGTGACGGAAAATATTCCGTCACAAATTTCAGACGGAATTTGGGACGGAAAATTTAATCTGTCAGAATTTATGACCAAGAATTTGTGACGGCCACATTTGTGACGGATCCGTCTGACAATCCGTCACAAATGTGTCTTCTCACGGATTTTCAGACGGAAATTAATCCGTCACAAAATTTTTGCGCCCCCAATCCGTCGCAAAGGCACATTTGCGACGGATTTGGGGCGCAAAAATTTTGTGACGGATTAATTTCCATCTGAAAATCCGTGAGAAGACACATTTGTGACGGATTGTCAGACGGATCCGTCACAAATGTGGCCGTCACAAATTCTTGGTCATAAATTTCTGACATATTAAATTTTCCGTCCCAAATTCCGTCTGAAATTCGGTGTGTAATTGCATATTTCAGACGGGATTTCCGACGGAAAAAAATCCGTCACAAATTTCAGACGGAAATTTTCGTCTAAAATTTCGGTCTGAAAATTCCGTCTGAAATCCCGCTTTTTCTGGTAGTGAATGGTTCTATTCATTGGATCCTACTGATGCCAATGACTTTGATATTGTCAAAAGAAGTTTTTGCAGAAGTACAGGGACCGGGTTGGACCCTCCCTCTCAGTCACCGATTTGGTTGCAGAAAAAATGAAGCCCGAGGAGGACTTCATAATATTTGCTGATAGGTGGCGTTCAATGGCCGAGAAGTTGAAAGTTACACTGTCGGAACAAGAACAAGTTAAGATGATAATTTCCAATGCAACTCCTCAGTTCCGACATATCTTGGCCATGAACCGATTAACAACCATGGAGGAGCTCTATGAAAGAGCTCGTTATATCCAAACACAGATGAAGGATTCGCCCATCATGGGCATGTTTGAGCCGAAGCCACAGCTATTTAAGAAAAGTACAAATGTCAACAACAGCGGGCCCACGACTGAGGGCACAATTGCAAGCGAGTAGGTTGGCGTAGTTGGCCACCCCTACCATCAATCTAACCCACGGCCTAACCCACCTCCACCACAAAACCCCCATTTCAACTCTACTCCACAACACCAATTTGCACCCCAACATTCCTTTGCTCCATCGCAAAACCAAGCGCCCCGCGCTAACCCTCCAGCTCTGCAACAGTACCACCAGGTACCACCACCTACCAACTATGGCCAACAACAACAACGGAGACCACCACTTGGCCCCAAGAGAGCCCACTACCCTCCACTGCCAGAAAGTCTCCCGGATATTTTCAACGCCTTAATGGCCGCCAACTTGCTCATGTTACCAAGGGAAAGAACAGCGTGGCCCGCTAATGTTGACACATCCCGTTACTGCGCTTTCCATCGCGCACCTGGTCACAACCTTGATCGTTGCTTCCACTTCAGAGATTATATTTATGATCTAAATGACCAGGGCGGCATCAACTGGGATGAGATGAGGCAGTTTATTGCCACCATGAAAGAAAGAAGGCCTCCTCGACAGCAACAGGCTCAGCAGCCACAGCAACCAGCACCACAGCAGCAACAACAAGCTCCAGCGCCTCAGCAGGATATGGGGATTGTCCACAATCCACTGCCGGAGCACCCGCCAAACCAGCACATAAACCCTGTCACGTCTCTCCCTGAGGTGGAGAGAGGGTAGGGATGGCGTGAAGAAAATGCCTCTGTCGGGGCATTTAATCACAATCAAAATCAACCTCCGCGCCTCTTGCGCACCCTTTCTTCTTCTTCTTCTACCCCCCAATTGAGCCGATCCCTTCTGCGCCCCGTTAATCCACCTACCCCCACTTATTCTCCAACCTTGCCGGTTCGCACCCTTCTTACCCGCTTACCACCTCCACAACCTACACCACAACAAACCCCATCCACCACCAACCCTTCACCACTGCCATCTAGGCCACTCCTTAACCGCCCATCACCAATACCCGTTGCACCCGCCACCACTACTCCTCCACCGGCAAGGATCCCTCCACCATCGGCTCCCCCACCTTTTACGCCAAGATCTCTCCTCGTTCCACCCACCAATTCCCCCCGCATTCGGGTATCCCTTTCTACTCCTACGCCTCCTACGGGGGCATCTTTATTGAACTCTTCATCAACACCCCCTGTGGGGGCTCCTTCTTTAAACACTCCTCCACCGCTTATCAACACTAACACACCCTCTTCTTCTTCTAACCCTCCTCCCACACTTGCCCCGACAGAGGCGCGTCAAGGTGTGGCACCGCTCCGCAGTGGACGGATGTTCCACCGCATTTTTCCACAGAGAGGGTTAGAGCCCGCACAGGGGCCGCAAGAACCGGAACAAGAACAGGAGTCCATACCAGGCACATAATACGACTTGTTAAAGCATTTGGACCGTACTCCAGCAAGAATTTCAATTCTAGAACTGATCAAGAGGTCGACCACTCATCAGATGACTCTAAATGAATATCTGCAGAAAGTCATGGTCAATGAGGACATTCTGGTCGAGCAGATAACCGCAGTCTTAACACCTACTGGCAGTCAACCAGCAATCACTTTTTATGAGCATGAGCTGGCACCAATCTCAGCAAGAAAATATGCTCTATGCATCACAGTTGATATTAATAAGGTGGCTGTACAACAGTGTTTGGTGGACACTGGGGCATCCATCAATGTCTTGCCGCCGAGCACTTTGAAGATGTGCGGCATTCCCGAGAATCTGATTCGGCCATCCACCATAACAGTCACTGCATACGATAACACTAAGAAGCCTCCTCTGGGCATGATAACACTAAAAGTAAGTTTGGGTCCTGCCGCCATCACAGCAGATTTTCACATTCTGGATATGGATCCGACATTTAATGGCATTCTGGGACGCCCCCACATCCAGCAGCTTGATGCAGTGCCCTCCACAAATCATCAATGCCTCAAGTTTCCACACAAGGGCCACATTGTCAAGGTTACCAGTATGCCAATTTTACCAGAGGAGGATATTCATGTGGCTTCATCAGTTCTTTCTATTTGGCCTACCAATAAGCCATTGTTATCTGTATTGGACTTCCCTCGCCCACAGTCGATGCCATCCGAGACTATCACAATAGTTGCTATGACACCCCTGTCTTCCAAGGGGAAGAAGAAGAAAACGGTGATGAACACCCATGGCTGGAACATTTTAATGAAAATGGGGTATCAAAATGGCAAAGGTCTGGGTGCCAATTGTCAAGGCAGGATTAAACCTGTAAAGCCTCAGAAATTGATTGCAAGAGGTGGGTTGGGCTACAAAAGGCCAGGCAAAAATAAAGATGAACCGTGGGTAGTTATGACATCTACACTGAAGACAGATCGCCAGCCGCTTACCGGGACATTGCAGACACATTTTGTCACGGGTGGCTTTCAGAATAATGAGCAAACTACAATAATCACTTCCATACTAGACTGTCAGGATGTTCATGCTAGACAGTTTGCTCGTCATATTACCCCGCTGGCCACATATAAAGCCCTGGAATCCTTAAGGCCTGACAAGAGAAGGAAAATGGATGATCCAGAATGTGACTGGTACAGGTGGTTCGATATGCAAGACATTACTATTTCCTTGAGCTGCATCTTTATGCCGACAGATCCGGAATGGCCACCACTTATTCATGAATTGATTGAAAAACCTGATGTGATTACAGACAAGAGGCAGTTGCTGAGTGATTACACTGATACTGGAGAGCCAGATATTTCATTTGAGGAAGGTTTCACTGTGGACAGGCTGTGGGCCGGTCTCTTTTCTCTCACTTCCATGCATCCATCTGTTCTTGCTTCTCTATATTCTCATTGGTTTGGTCGCGTGCCAAGACTGCCACCGATTACGATCAATTTGTCTCCAAATTCAATCCAAGTTTCTCTGCCGATTCCTCCCTCGCTCCTTTGAGTGATTTTCTAAACTCTCCATTGCGCCCCCACGTGGGCCACCACCGATTCAATCTTTCTCCAAACTTGCAATCTCCACTCCTCCTGCTATCCTCCCCTCGCATTGCTTTCTTCTAGAAAAAGAGAATAAAAATGAAGATAAAAATAAAAATGAAAAAAAAAAAGCCAAAATTCCAACTCTCCAATCCTCCATCACTTTTGAGGAAACCTCTTATCTCCTTCCCGAGTGTGTCCCGACCCAGGGGCCGCTCTTCCAAGATTCCTTGATAAATCTCTTTTCCCCCTCCGATGGGGGGTCTTCATCTGTGTCACCTCCTGTATCCGCTTTTCACCCCCTTCTTTCCCCCTCTAATGATCAAGCTAGTTGTTCCTCTTCTTCTAATAATAAAATTCGTGGGGTAGCTTCACATAAGAAACCCAAGGGTAGACAGATTCCCCGTAGATTTTTGTTTGAGTTAGCTATCAGATGTCGTACTTGTTTAGTCATCTCGGAATTTGTAGAGGATCTGATTATCCTGCCAGAATTGGAATATGAGGATACTGTTGTTTCTTATGAGGGTTTGGGTGTCTACGAGATTATGAATGATGAAGACCCTATTGAAGAGGGGGATGAAAGTTATGAAGAATATGAGGACGAGGCTGATGCCTTTGCCAGTGGCATGAGAAGATTCGACGAATCATCAGCCTCTGTAGAAGAGCCTACCAAAGAAATTAATTTGGGTACCGAGGAAGACCCTAGGATTGTCCTCATCAGTAAGAATTTTCCGCCCTCCGAAGAGGAGGCGCTTATTTTGGTTCTTCAAGAATATAAGGACACGTTCACATGGAGCTATGAAGATATGCCCGGATTAGACCCTGCGCTCGTTGAACACCGCCTTACACTTAAGCCAGGGTCTGTCCCGGTCAAGCAACGGTTGAGACATTTCCACCCTAATATGGCTTTAAAGATGAAAGAAGAGGTCGACAAGCTCCATAAGGCTAGATTTGTTAGAGTTGTCCTCTACCCCAACTGGGTGGCTAACATCGTCCCGGTCATGAAGAAAGATGGAAAGGTTCGGATTTGTATAGACTTCCGGGACCTCAACCGGGCGTGTCCTAAAGATGACTTCCCCCTCCCTCATATTGATGTCCTAATCGATAATACGGCAGGATTTGAGACTCTCTCTTATATGGATGGTTTTTCAGGCTACAATCAGATTCGTTTGGCTGAAGAAGATCAAGAGAAAATATCCTTCACAACACCATGGGGAACATACTATTATGTGGTCATGCCATTTGGACTCAAGAATGTTGGAGCCACTTATCAAAGGGCAATGATGGCGATTTTTCATGATATGATTCGTATTTTTATTGAGGTGTATGTGGATGACCTGGTTGTAAAATCAAGGACAAGGATTGAGCATCCTGGGGTTCTGGATAAGGTCTTGCAAAGATCACGAGAATATCAATTGAAGATGAACCCTAAAAAGTGTGTATTTGGCATTTCTTCAGGGAAGTTGCTTGGTTTCATTGTTAGCAAGAGGGGAATTGAAGTTGATCCCAACAAGGCAAAGGCCATTAGAGACATGCCTCCTCCCAAGAATCTGAAGGAAGTTCGAGGATTAATCGGGAGGTTGTAATTTATTCGCCGCTTCATCTCTCAGCACTCACAAAGGTGTAGGTCGTTTTACGAGCTTACTAAGCCGGGAGTCAAGTTTAATTGGGATGACAAGTGTCAGGCAGCCTTTGACAAGATTGAAGGATTACTTGGCCAGTCCTCTTGTCCTGAGGCCGCCAATTCCAGGCAAACCACTTATCCTCTATGTTTCTGTCCTGGATGACTCTGTAGGTGCTGTCTTGGCTCAAGTGGATGAAGAAAGTAAGGAGAGGGCAACATACTGTTTGTCTAAACTTCTTAATCCCTGTGAGCAGAGGTACTCAGCCATGGAGAAGACTTGTGCTGCTTTGGTTTGGGTAGTCCAGAAATTAAAACACTATTTCTTAGCTCACGAAGTTCACCTCATTGCACGCATGAATCCAATTAAATTCCTCTTTGAAAAATGTGTCCTCACTGATCGATTAGCATGCTGGCAAAGCTTCCTCTCTCAATTTGACATCACTTACATTCAACAGAAAGCTATCAAAGGCTACGCCATTGCCGAACACCTTGCTCATCACCCTCTCCCCCGCTTTGATCCTGTCAATTCGGAGTTTCCAGATGAAGAACTGATGTCCATTAATCAACCCCAGGATCCTATGTGGACATTACATTTCGATGGAGCTCTAAATTCCCAAGGAAGAGGGATCGGCATGGTTCTTTTAACACCAGAAGGGGTCACCATCCCATTTGCTGCTCGGCTCACTTTCCCTGTCACCAACAATATAGCTGAGTATGAAGCTCTTTTGGCCGGTCTTCAAACCGCTCATAAATATGGTGTCACCCAATTGAGGATTGTTGGTGATAGTCAGCTTATTCTACGCCAGGTGCTTGTCAAATGCCGCACTATCAATCCCAAGCACAAACCCTACCAGGAACTTGCTTCAGCTTATGCCAAGCTCTTCACCAAATTGATTTTTGTCCATGTTCCTCGTATCCAGAACATCTTGGCTGACGCCCTTGCCTCTTTAGCTTCTGCTTTAGTTTTCCCTCCTGAGCGTGATTTTCATGTTCCTTTGATTCATCAGCGCGACACTCCAGCTATTAAGGATCGTGCATTCCTCGATATTAGGGATCAAGTGCTCGAAAAGGTCAAGCAGAGGGAAGCTCTTAAAGGCAAAGAGGTCATGTTATTAGATTGGCAAGAAGAGCTGGCTGACGAAGAAAAACATTGGTATTATGAGATTGCCAGGTATTACAATGATCAGTCCTATCCCGATGAAGCCACTGCAGAAGAAAAGAAAGCAATCAGAAGAGTGGCTCAGTGTTATGTCTTGGTTGGAGGTGTGCTCTACAGGAGAGGGCTCACTGGTGTTTTATTAAGATGCCTCGATGATGATGAATCTTGGAAGGTTGTGGAAGAGGCGCATTCTGGAGTGTGTGGTGGTCATGTGAACAGCCAGATGCTAGCTAAGAAGATCCTTAGGCTAGGTTTCTATTGGCCCACTCTAGAAGAGGATTGTTCTATCTATGTTCGAAGGTGTGTTAAGTGCCAACTGCACACCGACAAAATTCATTCTCCTGCTTCTCACTCCATCCTATGTCCTCCCCATGGCCCTTCTCCATGTGGGCTTTTGATATCATTGGACCTCTGGGTGATTCAAACCTCCTGACCAAACAAAAGTCGTTCATCCTCACGGCAACGGAGTACTTCACCATGTGGGCGGAAGCGGAAGCATACATGGAGATTAAAGCATCAACTGTCTGCAAATTCATAATGAAGAACATCATCACGAGGTTCGGCATCCCGAGTACCATCGTCACCGACAATGGACCTCAATTCATCTCTCAAGAGCTCAAGGATCTCTGCAACAGGTATAACATTGCATTGCATCATTCTTCTCCCTATTATCCACAGGGCAATGGCCAAGCAGAGGCAACTAATAAAACTTTGATCAAAATTGTTAAAAAGACGTGTGAGGCTAATAAATTTTTGGATTGGCCAGACAAGCTAGTTGAAGCTCACTGGGCCTATCGTACTTCCATTCGTACCCCCACTGGGCAAACCCCTTTCACCCTTACTTATGGAATGGAGGTGGTAGTCCCTTACGAGATTCTCATTCCCTCTCTGCGAGTATAATTTGACAAGGAACTCTCTATTGATGAGCGTCGTGATTCACTCCTTGCTCAATTGGAACTCCTAGATGAGAAGCGTCTGGTCGCCGCTGAGCATGCGCGTGTTTATCAAAACAGGCTCTCACGTTTTTATCAAAAGAAAGTGATTGAGAGAAAATTCAAAATCGGTGAGATGGTAATTAAAATATTTTTGTAAAACCCGGTGGGCCTCGCTCAAAACTCCAACCAAACTGGGAAGGACCGTTCGTCATAAAAGAGTTTATCCAGGCAATGCTTATAAACTGATTAATGCTAAAGGAGAAGAGTTAACTCACCCATGGAATGGTTTGTATCTTAAGAAATACTACCCTTGATTCAAAAATCCAAAAAAAAATATATAGAATATTTTCAAAATCCAAAAAAAAATGAAAATTGATTCAAAAATCTAAAACAAAGTGGAATATTTCCAAAAACCAAAAAAATAGAAATTCCAAAAAGGCAAATAAAAAATAGAAATTCTTCAAAATCAAAATAAATAAAAATGAAAAGCTTTCAGAATTGGTGCCATGGCACACGAAGGATCAAGGTCCGAAAGGTCAAAATTCAGAATTCATTCATCAGTCTTGTTAACCTAAAATTGGGTCGACACCCGCACACACTACACGCTTTATTCTTGAACTCAAGCAGTGCAAAATCCGATGGGAAGTCAAAACCTGACTAAAGTGAAAGACAATACCCGTTCTTTTCTTCTTCGGCCCATAAGGGAGGAAGGGAGACCTCGGGGTAGACCCGCCAAGCCTATCCGCCGCCCTAGTAGGTGGAAGTCAGGGCCCAAAAGGGAGCAAATGCCACAAAAGCCCAAGTACAATTAGGTTGTTCATCAATGCAAGTCAATTTCAAAGTGAAAGTCAAATGGTGAAAAGAAAAGCATGTCAAGAGGGCAAAGTCCCCGCAAGGAAAACCTTGGGCGTATGCGTGCAATATAAAAGAGGCAAAAAGGCAACAAAATTTCCCTACGCCAAAGACCGAACCCCAACAGGCATAGGGTAGGGGAGGTAACTTTACCTCGAGCATCTCAGAATCCCTTATGGGCTTCCCTTATATTTTCTTCCATCCTTTCTATGTGGTAAGTCATGAACTCGCAGGATGGTCAAGACGGACTTAGGAAATTGCACTGTACGAAATCTCGAATACAAGTCAACTATGATCACGTCGACTCTCTTTTAATTACTCAAGAAAGGTTAATGAATTTTAGATGGTGACCGTGTAGGACCCGTGGTCTTGATAGCCTTGTCAACCCATTTTTGCAGAATAATTCAATTAACGCCTTTGTCTAAGGCGCGTTCAAGTTAATTAACGCCTTTGTTTAGGTTGTCTCTTTCCAAATAACGTCCCTGCGCAGGTCGTTACTTTCTCAAAAAATCAAATTCCCTTTTCAAATTCACGCCGTCTTCTAGGGCGTCTTTTGTGTGAATCACGACCTACTCTAAGGCGCGTTTTTCAGAAAAATAACAAAAAAAATATAAATGAGTGAAAAAAAAAATGCATTCTCCAAGTATGCTTGCATTTCTGCATGGGCATCTTTATTTATGGTTTGCATATGCGTGCTTGCATGTTGCATCTCCCCGTTATCAGTTATTTCATTTACCTTATTTGATTAAAGGCTTGGCCCCTTGACCCGTCATTAAGGTCAAAATATTGATACCCCTTGCTTATTGAGCAAGGGGCCAAGTCGAATAGATGAATTAACCTGTTTGTTCAAAGTGTGGATTACAGTTGCAGGAACAGGGCAAAGCGAAGCAAAAACGAAGAACGTGGAAAGAGAAAAGTACACAAACACAAGTCCACAACCACACAAAGTGCTCAGGTAAACAAAAGCTCAAATCTCATATATATATATATATATATATCTCATGTCTATCATGTACAGGTGTGAAGGTGGAGGGGTACAAGTAAGTCTCTCAGCTCTCGCCTCCACCCTCCTCTCTCCTGCTCTCAACCTCACCCTCGGCGTCCCGAGGTGGTGCTGGTGGAGGGGGCATGGAGCCCCGTGAAGCCGCTGGACCTCGAGCCTGGTCCCCTGTCTCACTCCTCGGTCGAAAAGAGGAGCCCGCCATGTAAGAGGAGCCGCCCAAGCTGAACCCTGCCGCTCGCGCCCGCTCCCGGCCTCGCTGCAGACGCTCCTCCGACACTCGAAGCCGCTCCTGAGAAAGGACTAGCTGAGTCCTCAGGTCCGCCAGCTCCTCGTGCTCACGAGCACGCTCCTCGCGCTCCCGGGCCCGCTCCCTCCTCTCCAGCTCGAGGGCGACCCGTAACTCGGCCACGTCCTGAGGCAGCTCCTCCCGACGCCTCAAGGTCCTCTCCAGCTCTAAGATCCACCGATCGCGGATCACCAACTCGGTACGTACCGCCTGAAGCTGAGTAGCCTACAAACAGGTAAACAAATCATCAATTCCATAATTAATGCAATGATTCAGTAATCTAGCAATTCAAGCAACACATGATTGAACCACTCACCTGCATGCTCGTCGCACGGAAGCCCTCATCAACGTAAGCAAGCGCGGCTCGAAGCTCCTCAGTCTGTAAAATGAATTTTCATCAGTGCACAATTATATAATCAATATTTGAATGGATTTGTGTTTTGGAATTTACCCGTGAAGCGAGGTCGCGCTCTGCTGCCTCGGCTCGTGCGGTCTCTCCAGCTAGCTGCTCTGCCAGTGCAGTCACCTCTGCACTGGGCCCCCTCGAGCTGGAGGCCTCCCCTGGGTCTCTCCTCACTGCTCCCTGCTGGGCACGCTGCATTCATTGAATCGTCAGTGGCTAATCATCAATAATTCAACAAAAATACATTTGCATATAGAAATAATTTAAACACTCACCAGGGTCTCTAGGTCGGCCCGTGTGGCGGCCAGCTGGTCCTCCAGGCTGTGTAGGTGGGCCTGGGCATCCATCGCCGCTATGTCTCGTGCATCCTGCATACATTACATATTAGTCACATGATAGCCACATAAGCATTTGCATTTAATTTAGAAATAAGTGCATTCATACATACCCCTAAGACCCTCATCTGGGGTCGTCCGGCGTAAACCTCCCAGTAGCGTCGGAGGTACTCGGAGCTGTCGGTCGTGTGGGAGGTGACTCGGATCCCGCCTCGCCGCCAGTCAGCGTACTGCTCCTCGAACCGTACCCTCCAGTCGGTCGCCTTTGTACGACCGCGTGTCTTCTTCCCGATGCCGCGTGGCTCCCCTACCTCTACCCACTCCTGGTGTAGGCCCAGGGTCCTCATCACTAGCCTAAGCCGTAACGGCTCGATCTCGCTCAAGCAGTGGACCCACAGCTCATGCTCAAAGCGAGGTCGCCCCGCTACGACCCACGGCTGGCCCTCGTCTGTCATCCCCTCATAGGGTCTCCATCGCACCTGCATTCATAAACATACATATCATCATCATTTCATCATCATCATAATAAATTCAAATAAATGCAAAAGAAAGATGCATAACATTCATCATACCAGCGAGGGAGGGAAGTCGCGGAACTCTCTCCGTAGAACCCACAACTCGTAGCCCAGTGGGGCCCCGAACACCACCGGCAGCCAGCGCCGCGCTAGAGGGAAAGCTCCCTCACCTCCAGGCCGTGGGTCGACGCGCCCCATCGGCATGTATAGGTGGCTCCAAACCTGCATCCATGCATTGCATTAGTGAGGCATTCACATGCATAATAAAAGAAAAAGAAAAGAAAAGAAAAAGAGAAAAATGCATACCTGAAGAAAAGGTGAGAAGCCGTTGACAGTCGTCTCTCGCCCTGTCCCCGTGGACAGGTCGGCCATCAAGTGCGCCAGTAGTGCCGCTCCCCAGGCGTAGCTGCCAACTGCCTCCAAGTCCTCGAGAATGCCCAGGAATCGGCAGTTGATGACGTCGCCCTTTGTCCCCAGCAATAGCCTCCCCAGTAGCAGCAGTAGAAACCTCCTCAGATCAAGGTCTGCTCTCTCCCTGTCAGCTGGGTCCTGGCAGTAGACCGCCCTAGCCCCGTCTATCAACCTCTGTGAAAACTGCTCTAGGGTCTCCCCGGACCTATGCCTAGCATCCCCTAAGCCCATCACCGAAGTCAGGTCGGTGCGGAAGATAGTCCTACACTCGCTGGGAGTCTCGTAGACCATCTCTAGCCCTAGCAGTCTCTGGGCGAACTCAGTGTAGTCAGGGTAGGTGATCCCACTCACAGCCTCTCCGTCTACCCTCAACCCTGTAATCCTGGCTACGTCCTCCAGGGTAGGAACCATATGCCCCCATGGCATCAGGAATGCCCGGCTAGACCTGTCCCATCTCTCCCGTAGAACCTGGATAAGTGGTAGGTCTGGTCTAACTGGCTCTATGGATAGGAAGGCCCCGAATCCCATGGCGTCTACCCTAGCTCTCTGAAACTCGGGGAGGCCGTGGTATGCCGCCCGGACCATGACCCAGGAGAAGCGCGTCCTCATCAACCCCTGCATGCATAAAGAAAAGAATTTTTGCTTAATTATTTTGATTATTCATGCTGAATCTCATTTTGATTGCCCTGGGTTATGTTGATGTTTGATTTTAATTAGCAACCGCCCTTGGGTCGTGGTTTGTTGAATTAGCGTCCCTGGGAGGGGCGTGGTTCTTAAGTGTGCTGTGAATTCACGACCTACCCTAGGTCGCTGTTTATCTAAGAAACGCCTCTGTATTGGGCGTGGTTTGGTGGTTAATTTCCAATTTCTAAAAGATTTTTCAGGAGACGCCCATCCCAAGGACGTCTTTTGCTTAAGTCACGCCCCTGTGTGGGACGTTGTTTTCAAATGGGAGTTTTTGGGGCCTCATAGTAATTTTTGAAATTAATGATTTGACGTCCGCTGGTTTGGTCGTCTTTCATTGAATTAACGCCCTGGTAGGGGGTGTTGTTTTCATGGTTTTCAGAAAATGAAATAAAAATAACAGCATGCGAACAATTCATGGAAAAATATTTGAAATAATTAAAGCATGGAAATTAATGGAAATTAACAGCATGATATGAAAAATGATGAATTTAAATGGGCGACATGCTGTAGGGCGTGTTTTCATGAAATTAATTATTTTGCAGAAAATAATTTGAACTAACGCCCTTGGGATGGGCGTTTCATCTCTAAATCACGCCCCCACGGGGGCGTCTCTTTTCTGAGTTGCAGGGTTTCTACCCCGAGGGCTATGAAAAATGCTGAAAAAATAAAAATAAAATAGCAAGAAAAATGGAATTGGGGTCAGGGGCCTACCTTCTTGTGCTTTGGTCCTTGTGGCTGAGGTCGTGGTTGCCTGGGTCGCCGTAGTTGGCCGGCACGAGGAGCGGCCGCCGCCGTGGGCGGTGGCTCTTCCTCTCCTCCTTCTCCTTCTTCACCACCTTCTTCCTCACTGCCTTCGCCTTCTTCTCCTTCTTCTTCGCCACCAGCATCATCCTCATCTCCCTCGTCTGCTGCTCTCCCGTCATCTTCTTCTCGTATTTCGCCGTGTTCTTCCTCGGCCGCCATTGGGGCGTCCTCCACGGCATGTTCTTCACCGGCGTGGGCGGGCTCGCCCTCCAAGTCAACGACCTCGGGGGCAGCAACCCGTTGTCGCTTAAGGCCTCCGCCTGCCATAGCTTAGGGCTAGGATGAGAGAGGGGTTGAGAGAGAGAAGATGGGAGAACGGGGGGAGTTCTTCGGTTAGGGTTTTGCAGAGAAAGAGGGAAAGAGGACGACGAAGGAAGAAGAAAGGGGGGAAAAGCCTTTTGGCATTCGAAACGAAGAAACGCCTTGAGGAAGGGCGTGTTTTGTGGAATTGACGCCCATGAGTTTGGGCGTGTTTTGACAATGGACGATGCTATCTGAGGCGTTATTTTGTTTTGCATGGGGAATGATAACCGTCGTCAGACGCATTCAATATGGGTTGATTGATGTGATGGAAGTAATAATTGCCGTTTATTATTAACGTCTGATCTTGAGGCGTTATTTACATAATCCGTGGCTTAGCTAAGGGCGTTACTTTTGAGATTTCAACGAATATATTTTGGGAATTTGAATCAATTCACGCCCTATTTTAAGTCGTTGTTCAGTTAACGCCCATTTGTGGAGGCGTCAAATTTGTGAGCTGGAATATTGAAAGCGACGTATGCGGAGGCGTCCTTTTATGAATTCACGACATTGCTTGAGGCGTTATTTGCAACAGAATCACAGGTTATTGGAAGATTTGATCATAAACACTTTGAAATTGGCTCAATAAGAACGTATCATTGATTTATCAGAAAAGAAGATCACATTGCATTCAATGAGCCACTTTGGGTCTCAGTTTTCTCAAAACCGTCACATAAGATTTCCATTGCTCTCTATCTTCATCCAAGCTTTCCATAGGTTGATGAATCTTATTGATTTTCCACAGAGCATGAATGGTTGTGGTTTCTTCTCCATCTTCGTTGCTGCCGAGGTCCCGTATCTTGATTGAAGGAAGATGAGATGGGTCTTCGAATACTTGCCGTGGAAGCCCGAGTTGAGGAAGGCATCGGTGTGAGTTATACAAAACGAATTCTGAAGTGCCTATGAGTCGAAGGTCCGTTCCGGGAGAAAATCTTGCACGGAGTTCTTGAGTCTTGAGTATTCTCGGGGCACAAGTGAAGAGGTTCTTTGGCATTACTTTGAGGTGCTCTCTCCATTCCGCTCTCTTCTTGATTTGGGGTATCCGGTTCATCACTCTGTTGCTTACCCCAAGTGAACCGGTCACATAAGAGAGTGGGCTCTTTGAGAAGATTCTTGAGGATTGTTGGGCCTCATCACATGGATCAAATTTGAAGTGAAGGTCTACCCAACTAGAGAGAGCTAGCATGCATCCGTAGATGGGCCTTCCCATTGCCGCCGAGGTAAGCCCGCTATAGAGATAAGCTAGAATAGCCGGTCCGATTCTCTCTCCCTCCCATAAGCTCACCACGGCGCTCAACTGTGCCTCCTCTAGAAAATCCTCCATGGATGGGAATAAGAGTGCTCCTGCTAAGCATACCACGAAGGCCTTGGTCACCCGTTCGATCTCTTCTTCTTCTTTAGCTTGATCCGCTCTCTTGTACACCCATGAGGCAAGCTTTAGAAGATTAATTCCTTTAGTGACCTTGATTTGATTCACTAAGTTTGGGCTAGGTATCAATGTGGTTAATAGCTCGTGAGAAGAAATTGGTTTTGGCATGTTGGCCATCTTCTCTTCATCCCCTTGCTTCATTCTCTTTAAACCTAAGATCATCTCCAATTCTTCTAATAGGATGGTGGCTTCAAAGGTAGAGAAGAGAAAGGTATGAGTAGAAGGATGCCATATCTCTACAAGAGCTCCTATAGCTGCCCAATCAAGATGGATTTGATCATGGTGTTTAGCATGGGTAACTAGGCTCAGGAGGTGCCATCTTGCTAGGTATACCCTCATATCCGAAGAAAACTTGGAAAGGATAAGTGGCAGCCACTTAATTTTTGTAAATCTCCTAGCTCCTGGGACATTTGGATAATCCTGTGGAAGAAAGAAAAGAAGGAGAATGCATGAGCGACAGAAGTAGTTCAGTGAAGATAAGAAAAGAGAAGAACAGAAGAAATAATACTTTACCTGGTTCATGGAAATTCTACTGCTTATGTGACCGTTGATCTCAGTTAGTCGAGGGGTAGAAGTTTTGGACCTCTTAAACGCCCTCTCCATCTTTGGTTTACAGGAAGGGCTCGGGCGGTTGCAGTCCCTGCGAGAAGAAGAACACGAACAGAAGAAGCAGATAATAGAAACTCTCAGAGGTTGCGTTGGTTGATCAGAGGAAGTGTCCTCCTTTTATAGAAGTCGAAGGGTCTTAGGGCTGTTCGGAGTTGTGAGATTGGTTGCTATTAGGATTGGGTTTAGCCTTCGCGTTGGAAACGGAAGCATGTTAATTAACGCCTTCTGTTGGGGCGTCGATTTCTTAATTGACGACCTGACAGAGGTCGTGTTTTATGTAGCGCCCTTTCCAGGGTCGTCTTCTTCCTGGACTCTCAATGCATTTCACGCCCTTTGGAAGGGCGTGTTTCTTTATTTTGATGCCCTCATGTCAGGCGCCTTTCATGTTTTTGACGCCGTTCTATCCAGGCGTGAATTTGTGAGCTTATGAATTTGCTTCCCTACATGCTTTGATTTTGTTGGAATTGTTTTTAATTTTTAGCACTTATGATCATGTCATGCTTTGAATTGAGGGTTATTCATATTGAAATTGTGGGAGGGCTAATGAACTTTCAAGTGCAGAGGATTGCAGGTTTCGAGATGCCCGGGTCACTATTGGAGTAACATCATGTTGTTATTGTATTTCGTTCCTGTAAGCATTATTACTATATGGTATTCTACGTTATTATAATATATCAGGGACCTTGTGGTTCTGATGAACCTGGAATTTGAGTTCCCCTTCATCAAAAATGGTGATAATTCCAGGAGAGTCTTGATCACACGGATAGGCCATTGAGTCATCCAAGGTTTGGGACGATGGTTCCACTTTCTGAGTTGATGCGCGGACAAACAGGCTTCGGCTTAGTGTCAGCTCAGAGATCTGGATTCTTGACCAAATCTAGATGGCTTAGCAATATTATCCTTGATTATTTTCTATTTTAGTTTTTATTTTAAGTTTTTCTTTTAGCTCAGCATGCATCATGTAGGACTTTGAGGTTCATGATGAAAATCTTCATATTACGGCGATAATGAAAGTCACTCGTTCTTGATTGAGTTGACATGAGATATTCCACTCCAAATTGAGTACTTTATTCTCTCTAAAGCCGCTCAGGCTAGTTCCTTGAAAATATTCCTTTGCTGGGTCTCCATCTCAATTCCCTTTATTTTTCTGCAAATCCACCTTGGTTGTAGCACGTCCACGTTGGCTGGTAACCGCTCTCCAATGGTGTCTCCTTATCGTGCCGCGTGTACATTTTTACTTGTTTAGTTTAATCTCCTTTTATCCAGCAAATTGATGTTTTCTTGGAATCATTCGAAGTTGTTTCACTCAGAATCTTGGAAAGATTTCTAATGCTTGGTGTCTGAGGCGTGTCACATCACACATTGGCGTCTACTTATCAGTTCATTCCACTTCATTCCGCTGGTTGCACTTTCGCTTCATTTTCGTCTCACTCCCTTGCAAAGCAGACGCCAAGGCGGGGCAGCTGTAGACACGCCAAAATTGACGCTATGTTGATCAAATCTCATGTCACTATGTTAACGCCCCAAAGTGCACTTCAATACATTCATAATATGAAGTTTTTTCTATTTTTGTGTATTTTTTTTGGTTTGTTCTTACATTTTTATGATTCGCGACATGAAGAGGGGCGTTATTTTAAAAGTGACCTTACCTAAGGCGTGTTCAAAAGAAAGGACGACCAAATGTCAGGGCGTCAATTCCTGGTATTATTCGGTTTCAAAATAAATTCCAATTACTGATTGGCGTCCTTCCTCAGGGCGTGTTTTCAAGTAACGCCTTTATCTCAGGCGTTTTCTCATAATTTTTAAATAAAGAAAGTTTTATTTCCAAATTTAAATCCAAGAAGTGACGCCCTTGACCAGGTCGTGTTATGGAGTAACGTCTTAAGGTAGGTCGTCAATTCAAATTTGACGCCCTTCTGAAGGTCGCGTTTTATGTTTCGGTGTCCTGCTTGAGTGTGCCTTTCCTGAATAGTTCCCTACCTTCTTTGGTCACCTTGCTCGATCAGGGAACTGGAGTCCTTGCCATTGATAACCATTGCCCGTTCTTATCTTCCCAAATCTGTGGTTATCTTGATCTAAACCCTATATAAGCATGCTCTGGTCGATCTTGACAGAGGTTACCGAGGTCAGAGGTTATACATACAGGGTTTACAGAGGCTCTCTTCATCTTCTTCCTATGCGATTCTTTTAGAAGAGCTCTCTGCTTCCTCTTCTTCCTGCCAGCAGCATCAACCCCGGTTCCCCTCTACTGTCGTCAGGGACAGCGGGGGTCTCTTTGCTTATCTATTTGTGTTTTTCCATCGATCATCATCCACCGTTTTCTTTTCTTGCATTAGTATCATATTTCTCCTTTCCCTAACTCTTTAGGGGTTTTTAAAACAAAAAAAAAGGTGCGCATGTTGTGTTCTCTTTCATCATCGTATCTTTTATTTGGGATTGATACTACATTCACTTTTGGCTGATCCATCTTTTTTTTACTTATTTGGTTCTTTTTTTTTCAAGGGTAATCAATAAGGAAAACCCCCTTCGTCGGCCGGCCGATAGAAGGAGGAGGAAGGAATTCACAATCCATCCCGTATCCCACTTATCACCAGGTATTCACGATCATTTATTTTATTATTAAGGTAACCCCTCTGGCGATCACTCTCCTTTATAGCACCACGTGCTTTCTTTTGTCTTTGTTATCATCTCCATCATTTTACATATCTCATATGAGTGGTTTGTTCCACATGTGTGGATTTATCACGATCTACAGAATGTCCTTTTTAAATCTTGATACATCTTAGTAGATCCTGGATGAATTGTGTACCTTGATCTGTGAGCTTCATCTAAGATCTTATTCTTTAATTCTGGACAATCCGGTATACAAGTTCTTTTTTGGAATAACAACCTTCCGTCTGAAGCTAGTTGGAACACAGATTGTCCTTCTAGTTTGCCCTTGATTTCCACTAATACCGGGTCACTACCTTGAAGTCCTTGTATTTCGGGTAGCAAATCTGACTGTATGCTCATGTGGGATAAGGTGACACACCTACTGTCCTTGTCCATACTTATATTAAGTCTAGTAAATTGTTCTAGCAACTTCCACTCCTAAATCATACAATTGGCTAATAATGCTCTCGGCTTTCGACTAAGGGCATCAGCTACCGGATTACCCTTTCCAGGATGATATTGTATAGTAAAGTCGAAGTCCTTAAGATATTCTAGCCAACGTCTTTACCTCATATTCAATTCCTTCTGAGAGAAGAGATACTTAAGACTTTTATGGTCAGAGTATAAAGATAATGTCTCCATATCTTTAGTGCAAATATGACCGTAGCCAATTCTAGATCATGAACTGGGTAGTTCTCCTCGTGCTTCTTCAATTGGCGCGAAGAGTAGGCTATAACCTTCCCTTGTTGCATTAACACACATCCGAGGCCAATGCCAGATGCATCAGTGTACACTTCGAACTTTTCTCCTTCAATTGGTAGAGCTAAGACTGGGGCAGTAGTCAAGTGATCCTTGAGAGCTTGGAAGCTTCGTTCATAATCCTCGCTCCATTCATATTGTATCTCCTTGCGAGTTAGCCTATTGAGTGGTACGGCTATCTTGGAGAAATCCTTGATGAATCGCCGATAGTAGCCCGCAAGACCCAAGAAACTGCGGACCTCGCTAGCATTGGTCAATCTTTCCCAATTCCTTATAGCATCAACCTTTGATGGATCTACGGATAAACCATCCTTTGATATAACATGCCCCAAGAAAGCTACTTCTCTTAACCAAAATTCACATTTGCTGAGCTTTGCATATAGCTAATTTGTCCTCAATATATGTAATGTAATCCTTAAATGTTCCTCATGCTCTCCCTTGGTCTTGGAGTAAATCAATATATCATCAATGAAAATCACCACGAATTGATCTAGATAAGATCTGAATATACTATTCATCAACTGCATAAAGGCAGCATGGGCATTTGTTAGTCCGAAATGCATAACAACAAACTCATAATGGCCATACCTGCTTCTGAATGCGGTCTTATGAATGTCCTCATCCTTGATCCTTAGTTGGTGATAACCTGACCTGAGATCAATCTTTGAGAAATACTTGGATCTAGATATTTGATCAAATAACTCATCGATTCTCGGCAGTGGATACTTGTTCTTGATAGTGAGATGATTCAACTGTCGATAGTCGATGCATAACCTCATGGATCCATCTTTCTTCTTTACAAATAGCACAGGTGCTCCCCACGGGGAAGTGCTTGGTCTAATAAATCCCTTCTTGAGAAGTTCCATCAATTGCTCCTTCAGCTCCTTCAGTTCGGCAGGGGGCATCCTATATGGTGCCTTAGAAACTGGTCCAGCACTAGGGACTAAATCGATGGTGAAGGCCACTTCTCTTTGTGGGGGTAATCCAGGCAATTCCTTCGAAAACACGTTCGGAAATTCTTGCACAATTGGGATGTCTTCTAACTTAGTCTCCTTAGTCTCCTTAATGGTGACAAATGCAAGGAAAGATACACATCCTTTCCTTATTAGCTTGCTAGCTCGGAGAGCCGAAATAAGAGGTGACTTGCTCCGACTCTTAGGGCTAGAATAGACTAGTTCTTGAAAGTCCTTGAAAGTAACTTTGCTGTTACGGCAATCCACAGTTGCCTGATACCTATATAACCAATCTGCTCCCAATATGACATCATATTCCTTTAGGTCTAAACATATGAGATTGATAGGAAGATTTCTTCCTTTTACTAAGACTTCACAGTTTTGATAATGGTGAGTAATATCGGTTTCGTTTCCGAGAGGAGTAGATAAAAATATTTTCATCCATTCCGGTTCCATAGGCAGTGGGTTAGCAAACTTCTTGGAAATAAAAGAATGTGATGCACCCGTATCAAATAAGACATGTGCAGACTTGGAACAAACTTTCAGTGTACCTTCTACTAGTCCGCCTTCATCTTCCTCGGTCTCCTTAATCGCGTGGAGACGAGCATTCTTTATTACCGGGCGCTTTCCATCACCGGCTTGATCATTGAGTAGGGGACAGTCGGGAATCCGATGATCACGGCTCCCACAACGGAGACACGCTCCAAGTTTCCTCCAACATTCTTCGGTCTTGTGCCCGGCCTTATCACAGTGCTTACATACCACCTTAGCAGGTGTAGTGGTGATGGAGAAAGGTTTGGTCTTTTTGAACTTTTGTTCCTGGGAGGGAATGCCTCCATTACTTGGCCTCTTCTTGAAATTAGGTTTGAAGGTGCCGGAGCTAGTAACATTCTCCTTCTTGTCTTTCCCACGGATCCTATCAGAGAGTTCCGTGGCATCTTCTAGTAATTGAGCTCGTCGAACCATCTCCGAATAGACTTGTATGTCCATCGGTGTCAGTTGTGTGATATATTGGGGCCTGAGCCCATTAAGGAATCTTCGAGCTTTCATCTTCTCAGTACTAACTAAGTGTTTAGCGTACTGAGACAGCCTAGAGAACTGCGCTTCATATTAAGCCACCGACAAAGATCGTTGCTTAAGTGCGGCGAATTCATCGGCTTTCTTCTCTTGAACTCGATCTGAGAAATATTTATTGTTGAAATGTTCAACGAACTCTTCCCAAGTAACTTGTCCTTGATCTAATGTGGCTTCTACCGCCTCCCACCAGCATCGGGCATCTCTTTCTAATTGAAATGTGGCTAACAGGACCTTCTCTTGGTCCGAGCATTGCATGACTCTAAAAACACGTTCCGTCTCTCGGATCTAGTGTTCGGCATCATCTGGATCAATGGATCCCATGAACTTAGGAGGGTTCATGTTCTTGAAGCTTTGGTGGAGATTTCCGGCTCCATGATGTGCACCTCCTTGTGCCACTTGTTGAAGTGCCTGGGTCATGCCTTGGAGAGTGCGTTGCATGTTGCGCCATTGAGCACGTTCGGCAGCCATTGTCCTACAATTATAATAGCTATTAGTATGTGATTGCGTTCAAGGCTTTTAATTCTATGCTGACTTTAGCCCTTGGTTCTACCCCGTCTCACTGGTTAGAGGTTCAGACTTATCCTTGGACTTGGGTTTCCTAGGAATTGAATACCCTAGGCTCTGATACCACAAAAACTGTCACGCCCCGAGCGCGGAAGATACCCGTAGATGCGTGACGAGTTTATATCAATCATGTCAATCAGAGTAGTAGTGTATTCGACACAAAGACAGAGTGCGCAAATATAAAGATAACCCAATCCATTTATTCCTTTAATAAGAATATGTCTATTACAAACCCTTGCCAATACTAGACTCAATAAAAGAAATGTACATTTCTGACTCAACAAAAATATAGAGAAGACAGGACGGATGGACGCTTAAATAGCTCTAACTCTTTCACTCTTGACCTTCCCCGTCAGTTTCGTCATCCGACTTACCTGAAAAGTATGGAAACACTGAGTGAGTGAACGCTCAGTAGGAAATTATATCTCAAGAACTAGCAAGGGGTTTAAGTAATTACATCTTTCCATGAATGCACTATAGCTATGCATGCTCGCGTAAAACGACAAGATAGAGAGTATATCAACAAGATAACAAGGTGAACTATTCATGAACTTTCAAGTAATAGATGTCAGGATGTTCAAGCAAGTAATTTCATCATGTCATGTCGAGAACTTGGCTATCACGTTTCAAGCAAGCAAGTATATAAATTACCCTTTTTCGGGTCGAGCAAGTCTTGGCATGTCAAGTTGAGTCAAGTATGAGATTTTTGTGGAATGTCCAATATGGCTAGTCATGCACTTCGGTACAATGCCAATACCATTATCATTACAACTCCCATTGACACTAGTACTTTTGGGTGCTCCTCCAAGGACCAGATCGGGCCCTATATGCGTAGGCATTGATCATGTATTTTGACATCCACTTGGTGTATAGCCAATATGGAGTTTCAAGGATAAAGAACTTGTATGAACTTAGAGGTAGATAGCATTTCAAGGATTTGAACATGACCATAATGATGATAACAACAGTGTAATCATGAGTATCGATAAAACTAAGAGAAATTGGTTCCCTAACTTGGGTACCATGACAAGTAAGTGCCCGCAAGTAGACGATCATTCTTTTAATATAGAATTGAGGTCCACAAGAACATCATAATAATGTTGACATAGAATTGGGGTCCACAAGAACATCTCAATAAAGACATGCTTTCCCCATTTATTTAGATACTTCTCATATTATACACAGCATAACATGAGGGCCGGTATACCATGTTTCTTATAGAGTGACATGGCAAAAATAGTGTGATAGGTTTTTATGGTACAACTAGCTCAGTAGGCCTTGAGGGAATCCAAGGCTCGAGGAGTCTTATGGAGGTCTCTTATGACTAACTCGCTAGTCCAAAGGAACGGAATGTCCAATGGAGAGCTTGTATGTCACTGAGAGTTAGGGGGTAAACGATAAAACATCATGAAACATGGGACTATATTCACGGACTGGAATATAGTGCCGATATATATATATATATATATATATATATATATATATATATATATATATATATATATATATATATATATATATATATATATAATATACATATGAAACCTTCAGTTACCAGTAACAGTGTAAAATAGTATCACAGGAAAATAGCGACTTAGGTAAAGTCATTAATCATGGAATTAACGCCTTATATAGGGGCGTTTATTTATAAATTGACGGCTTGTTCAGCAGTCGTTCATTCTGTATTTCTATTTTACAGAATTTAGATAATATGGAATTTTAATAAAAACGCGCCCTGGACAGGGGCGTTACTTTTCAATTAGCGCCTTGTTCTGGGGCGTCAGTTCAATAAGAGACGACCTTCATCAGGTCGTTAATTCAAGATGTTCCAGGATTAATAGGAACAGGGGTAATTTCAAGGATAATAATATTTCAGAAAGAGAAATCACACTGTCAGGAAGAGAAAAATAGCAGGATTCGACAACTATGATCATGTTAGATTAGAATCATGTTTTGATAAACATAAAAGTTTTAAACGTGGGTAATTTAAAAACTAGATGAAATTGACAACTTAATGTAGGACGTCAAAACTGGAATTAGCGACCTGGGCATGGTTGTTTCTTTAAATTAGCGCCCTTGATAGGGTCGCTTCTTTTAAAATACATAGAAAACCCTTTTAAAAACTATAATAAAACTATATTCATGCATGCCATGATGGTATTATGATGGAATTAAACTAGTCTGGGCTACGTTCTTGAGAAAACCTACCTGATGAATGTTCTGGTGAAGGAACGTGAAGAAAGTTGAAGAGAGAATGATACTCTGTTCTAAACAGAGTCTTCTGATCACCGGAAGAAGAAGATGATGATGAAGAACTCCACGTCCTTCAACTATATAAGAGTTCCTTCTCGATGCAGGCAACCTACAGGAGAACAAGATGAAGAAGCATTAGTTTTCTTCATAATACTCAACTGAAGGCAGAGGAAGAAGAACACCTATTCTTCACGGTTGACAGCAGCAGCACGATGAAACAGATCGCCAAAATAGCGGTCTAGGTCGATCGGGAGGATATTTATAGAGTTTTAGGAACCCTAATAGAGTTAGAGTTTGATTGGAAGATCTATTTCCCTGTTAGAGTCCTTGCTATAACATATCTTCCTCGTAGTTATTAGAAACTTGCTCTGGATAGTCTCCTGGTTTGAACGAAACTTGAACGGAACCCAAATGGAATTAACGCCTTACGTTAGGGCGTTAATTTAAATTGACGCCTTGGTTAATGTCATTTCTTATGTAAAACGCGTCCATGTGGAGGGCGTCACGTTTACTTGCCATTTTTATTATTTTGGCCGTTTGGGAATTGACGACATCTGCTGTGGGCATCCTTTCTGAAATTTGCGCCTTGTATAAGGACGTTTCTTTTTGAAGTAGCACCTTGAATCAAGGCGTTATTTACATTTTGGTTTATTATTCACTTCTTTAAATCTTTTAATCTTATTTTGATCAATTGGGATTTTTATTTCCTTTTATTTTTACCAGGGTTGCTACATTTACAATATTGAAGACATGCATGGAGGCGCCATTTTCAATAGGACCCCATCGCTTTATAATATTAATATATATGTGTACATCTTCAATGCTAACACGTGATTGTGGCAGAATTGTCTAAAAATTAGCGCCCTCTTGCAAGGGCGTCATTCCGATTAATAATGCCACCTAAACTAATGACGTCCTCATGCAAGGCGTCATTTATGTTAATAGTACCACCCAGATTAATGAACGACCCCTTACAAGGGCGTCATTTAAACCTATGTTTTTAAAAGGTTGAAACACGAACAACCTTATTTTAGTTGGCAAACCCCATGCCTACTCAGCAGGACCCGCAAGGCATTAAACCAATGTCTTAAGATTCCCTATAACTAATCTCCTACGAAACACTGTCAGAGGCTACTGCAATCTTTCAGTGCTTGCAGAAGGGAATATTTCCCTTCGTTCCTAAAAAAGCGTGAAGTCTACGTCCTGTTGCGGTGGGCTTCATCCTATCATCTTTTCTCGTAATCACACGTAAAAAGGTAGGTGTTCTCAAATCTTTGTCTAACTAGTAGCTAAATAGGTTAACTGATGCATGCTTAAAGTTCGATTAACTCGTCAACCATGCTATATATCACCTGGCTTTACCATGATCACAAAATAATCATGTATAT
This sequence comes from Amorphophallus konjac, assembly GCA_022559845.1. NCBI lineage: Eukaryota > Viridiplantae > Streptophyta > Magnoliopsida > Alismatales > Araceae > Amorphophallus > Amorphophallus konjac. The sequence continues at coordinate 144,044 of JAHNEJ010000846.1, read as the reverse complement.
ACCATGTTATATATATTTTAATAGCATGTTTCACCTATCGCATATGATATTTATACATACTATTACCATGATCTTTATGAGTAGAACATAGTCTGTTAAGAATGATTTCGTGAGTTTTTGAACATATTTTATTACACAAGTTTTACAGACTTAATAACCATGTTTTAAACCTTAGTATAGAACTTCTGTACATCAAATAGTTGCATGTTTTGAAAACCCAAGAGTCCCAGCTCCCAGGTAAATGGCGCCCCAGACCTAGGCGCCACTTACAAAATTGAAGACCCCTCAAGGGGCGCCAATTTCACAATTGAAGACCCCGTGTGGGGGCGCCAATTAATTGAAGGCATGCTCCACGTCGTCATTTCAATTTCTGAAATTTCTAGTAATTAATAATGAAACACATTCAAAAATCCATAACTATCAAACTAAAGCATGAAATCTTTACATGAACATGTTTCTGGAATCCTATCATTTATCTTAACCTGCTCGTACCATTACTTCCCTATTCAGAGCATTTTGATACTGATGAATAGTGCACACTCACCTATAAATGGCGCCCCTGACCAGGGTGCCAACTATAGAATTGAAGACTCCGCGAGGAGTCGTCAATCGCGGAGTCTTCAATTAATTGAAGACATGTACCATGTCGTCAATTCAATTTTCTGTAATTTTCAGAAATCAGTAGATCAACACATTCAAAAATCTATAACTAATAAATTGGACCATGAAAATGTTGACTGAATATACTTCTGTAACCCTAGGATTTTTCTCTACCCGACCATGTCTTCAAATTCTGATTCAGAGAAACTTTGGAGAAATGAATAGTAACTTGTATCACATAATATACCACTCTGATAAGAAGCACAACTCACTTTGAAAAATAACTCAATTGTTGACCCTACGTTGTGTCATCAATTCGAGTTGAACCTGTACTTAAATTGAAGACACTCCAGAGAGTCTTCAATTAAATGAAGACTACTCACAGAGTCTTCAATTTGTTAAATAGCGGTAGCCAGCAAGTCTTCAATTTGTTAAATAGCGGCAGCAGCAAGTCTTCAATTTGTTAAATAGCGGCAGCCAGCAAGTCTTCAATTTGTTAAATAGCGGCAGCCAGCAAGTCTTCAATTAAATGAAGACTACATACAGGGGCGCCAATTCTTTAAGTATATATATATTTTCAAAACAATACCCTCTGTAATTGGCACCCCGAGCCAGGGCGCTAACTACTTAAATGACGGCGGCCAGGTCGTCTTCAATTAAATTAAGACACCCTAGGAGGCGCCAATTTTATATATCCCTATATAAAATTCTAAAAATTAAAAATTTGAAGGATTGGCAAACCCCCAGATGCCAATTCAGTAATTACAACTACTGATCTTGATATATCTCGTGAATTGTGCAAACATAACCCAAATCCATATTCATGCATATTATGAATTCTTGAATTCCATTCCATGAAAAATCTACTTGTGTATATCCTACATGGTAAAACCTTGAACCTCTTAAACTACCATTTAGAAGTGTTGGAGCTAAGTGCCATGCAAGGCAAAGCGCTACGTTGTGGCAGCCACCTCTTGAGGCCGTACGGCGCAAAGTGTTACACGACGGGAGCCACCTCTTGAGCCTATAGGGGCCACCTCTAGAATCCTCCATAACCAAATGACTAGTTAATCTCATCTGTAATACTATGTTTCTTAATTTTTGAAATTCTATATTGGCTATAAATGAGAGTGGATGTCAAAGGTAATACATGAAATGTTGTGCATATAGGGCCCTGTCTGGTCCTGGGAGGAGCACCCGAAGGTACTTGTGCCCTTGGGAGTTTTTGACCACGGTGTTTAGCATTGCACCGGAGTACTTACTTTACTTGAGACACTCCACCCCTACTCTCTCTCTCTCTCTCTCTCTCTCTCTACTTGACTTGACTTGCGAGGCCCGGAATGGGCAATACTTGACTTGTGGCCTGAGAAAGGGTAAAATACTTGCTTGACTAAAATAGCCAATTCTACTGATACGTACTTGACATTACTTGTTTGAATTAAATTTACTTGCTCATACCTGAGATATACTTGTACATGAGTTCCTTCTTGCACTTGAGTTCGTACTTGTACACGAATCCTTGCTTGCCCCGATGTGGCATTTACATCTGTAAATTCTCGAAATATTGCTTGTAAAATACTTGAAATCTTGATATACTCTCTTTATACAGTTCTTGATCTCTTATTGTTCATCATGCCTAGATTTATCGGTATACCTGATTTTCTTATATGTACGTCATGCATAGCCATACTGATAATACATGCAAATTGTAAATCACGTAAAGATCGCTCGAATTTGAGATGTAATTCCTACTGTGCAATTCGCTCATCAAGTTGTTTCCTAACATTTTCAGGTGATTCAGATAGCGACAAGAATGGGTTGGAGACCGATTGAAGAGTGCTAGAACGCCAATCACCTATCATTAGCTAGTCGCGTCTTTCAATTTTATTTGAGTCTTACCTTGTATTCTAGTATGTCAGTTGTCCGAACCATGTTAAGGCACCTAGCCTAGTGTTGTTTTTTTTATTTGGAAATTTTCATGAACTCTCTTTCATTTCCTTTGGTTAATCAAATAATCATCACTTGGACTATTGGGATTATTAAGTTTTATTAGTCTTTTGCGCACTCCGTAATTATGAATGTCAAAAAAATTATCACTTTAATGACACGATCTATATAGACGTGTCACGCATCCGAGTATCTTTCGCGCTCGGGACGTGATAGCAGGTCTACAGGGTTCCTAGCATGAGGCCCAACTCTTCTGGCCGGTTGGACTATTGGGATTATTAAGTTTTATTAGTCTTTTGCGCACTCCGTAATTATGAATGTCAAAAATTTTATCACTTTAATGACACGATCTATATAGACGTGTCACGCATCCGAGTATCTTTCGCGCTCGGGACGTGATAGCAGGTCTACAGGGTTCCTAGCATGAGGCCCAACTCTTCTGGCCGGTCGGGAGAGGTGGAGATCCAAGTCCCAATCTGCTGTTCCGTGCGCTCTGGCGGCTCTACGTTGGACCGTTTGAGGAACTGTGGCGGCTTATCGTAAGGCCATTTCTTGAACTGTGGCGGCCTGATATTAGACCATTTCTGTTCGCAGAGTTCTGGTTTTCATCTCCCGTGGGCGGGTGTTGCATCCTCCTCTTTCCAAGGTCTTTAGCCTAGCTTTGCTATTTTTAATTACCTCGGTGGTGATCACATTTCTTTAGTTGGGTATTGTTCATCATTGTCATCGTTCTTGCTTGCTTTTCTTCTTTGTTCACTTGCTCCACACCTACGATGTGTGTTTTTGTTTTATTCCTTTGCTCCACGCCCCGACGTGTGTTTTTATTTTCTTTCACATAAACATTGATGGCATGCCCATGCTTCTGATTTTGGTGATTGTTTGAGTTAGGTTATTACTTGCTCACTATCACTTGCATCTCTCGTACTACTATATTCATGCATCATCACATCACACCACAAAAGGAAAGAACACCAACAACCTAATTTTTTGGTGATCACGGTGGGACATCTAGTGCCAATCGTGTTGAGCCTCTGTTTGACCTGCTGTTGTTGATTTCACCCAATTGCCCTTGTGTTTTCCTCAAATTTCCCGTTTATTTTTCTGCTATTTTCTACTCTTTGGTCTCCTTGGTGGTCTACTGTTCGGCCGTTTCTGGCTTAAAAGCGGCCTAGAAATAGGCCTTCTTATCTCTTGGGCGGTCTCAGATTAGACCATTTCTCCAGTTACAGGTCTTTCGTTGCATGTGGAGTTGCTTCCAATCTCTAGAATCATCACCTAGAGGCAATTCCTTTTCTATCATCTATTTCAATCCCTTGTTTGAGTCAAACATGTCTTCCTTTGATCTTCCTTGTTCCCAGGAGGAGTCTCTTCCTCAAGGGCTTCTAGAAGACCCCTCGCGGGTCATCACTTTCCAATCCGGAGAAGGGACCGCCCTTCCTCCATCTTCCATCCCTATGGAGGGCACGCAGCCCACCAACCCCCTCTCTTCTCCTAATTCCGCCAATCATGTCCTTCAAATGATGGCCCAGTTGGATCCGGCCCAACTTCAGACTGTCTATCAGGCTTTGCAGGGGTCCAATGCCCCATCTCCTACCATTGCTCAAGGTATGTCCAATACCTCCATTACTCAACCTAGAATTGATGGGCCCACTGTTCAGCCCATTCCAATTGATCTCACTCCGGTCCGGCCTAGGACCATTCAATTCTCTAGTATGGAAACGGGCCAGTCTTCTGGTTCAGCCCAGCAAGTTCTTGACAAAGGGAAGACCGTCCTCCCTTCTCCTATCCATGCAGATTCTTGTCGGGCTATTCCTACAATGTCGCAAGTTCTTGTTGGCCCATCTGATTTCGTGCGCCCTCAGCAGGGGGCGGCCCAAGTCCATGCCAATATGGGTCATCCTTTGACCCAATATCCTTCTTATGGGCCTCCTACCACTCCTTTGGTTTATCCTTCAGCTCCCCGCTTTGAGCCCACTCCCCTTGATTTACCTGCACTATCTAGGGAACAATACCTTCTTGATAAATGGGCCGCCATGCAACAACAACTCGACTTTCTCCAAATGTGGGTTAGCCCACAATCTCTAACGGATGTTCAAGTTCCTAGATTTCATAACATCCGGTTCCCTCCACAGTTCGAGCTCCCTACATACCCCAAATATGACGGGAATAGCAATCCCTTCATTCATGTAAGGGACTTTATGTATGAATCGGCACAGTTCCAATATGATGATAGCCTTATGGCATATTTGTTCCGCCGATCTCTAGATGGACTTGCTTTGGAATGGTTCTATGCTTTACCACTCGAGGATGCCGAGAGCTTCAAGGTAGTGAAAGAGAAATTTATTCTAAGGTTTCAAGACCGGGTCGGCCCAGAATATTCTTTCACGAACTTAGTGGCCGAGAAAATGAAGCTAGATGAAGAATTTGCTACATATGCTGATAGATGGATACAGATAGCCGCCCGTGTGCCGGGTCACCTCCCGGAGGAAGAGAAAGTTAAGTTGCTCATTTCAAATGCTACCCCAACTTTCCGCAACATTCTTGCTATGAATGACATATCAAACATGCATCAACTATATAGCCAGGCGCCCTTTATTCAAACCCAATTTAAAGACTCCCCCATACATTCGCTCTTTGAAGCCCAAAAGCCCAAATATCACAAGAAACCTCAAGGGCCTGTCACCAAGGGAGTCCAAACGAATGAGCAGGTGCAAGCTGTTACATTCCCCTTCCAATCCGCGCCATTCTGTTTTCCACAAAACCCCCGCAATCCCCAATTCTCCACGCCACAAAACACCCAACCCACTTTCTCCGCTCCACAAAATCCTCACCCTACCTTCGCCGCTCCACAAAATGGCTTCCCTGCTCCACAACAACCTCTGCAACCTCCCCAATACCATAATGTCCCTCCACCCAATGGCTACACCAACAACAATAAGCGCCCGGGACCGAAGAGAGCACAATACCCTCCTTTGCCTGAGTCCCTCACGGACATCTTTTCAGCTCTCATGTCCATGAATGCCATTCAACTTCCTCTGGAATGGCCCAATTGGAACTCGACCGTTGATCAGATGAAAAATTGCATGTTCCACCGGCAGCCTGGCCATACAATTTAAAGTTGTTTCCAATTTAGAGATCTGGTATACAACTTGCATGAAGGGCAGCACATAGATTGGGCCGAGATGCACAAGGCCATTGTTGAAATTAAAGAGAAAAGAAGGCAGCCGCAGAGGCAGCAAGTGCAGTAGCAACAAGCACCGCCGCCACAGCAACCGCCACCACTGCAACAACAACAGCCCGCTCTAGACTTGGGGATCCATGATAACCCCATGCCAAACCATCCTCCCGCTCCATAGCCACAACCACTGGCACCGGCTCAAGTCAACCTCGTCCAACCACCGACTCCCAACGCCGGGTGGTCTTATGATGATGATGCATCCGTACAACGGCTCATGGCCCTCCACCACAACCGCCGTAGCCTTGCTCATTCCGTTATCCTCCCACCTAACCAACAAACTCCACCAGCCTCCACACCCACCAAACCCCTCATCCTACCATCCGCATTCCCTATAAACCCGTCTACGCCCACTCCACCACCTTCTACCTTCGCGACCACCACACCACTAGCCAACCATTCACCCGTCATCCTCCTTCCAACTACTCCTACCCCATCACCGACACCCGCACCAATCATTACTCCACCTCCATCAAACCCCTTGCCAATCGTCCCCATTACACCTTCCCCCATGCCAATCATTCGGTCCAGTTAAGCCACTTATTTTGAGCCCATCCCAGGCCGTGCCAGCCCAGAACCTCGCCCTCCAGAGTGGGCGCTTGTTTCATAGAAATTATCCATCCACTGGTGCACCCGCACCCAATTACCAGTCTTCTTAGCTGGCTGTTGATCAGGAGGAGGCAGATCCGCTGCCGGGAACACAATATGATTTATTGCACCATCTGGACAGGGTGCCTACCAAGATCTCCGTACTCGAGCTGATAAAGAGATCTACCTTTCATCAAGCTGCACTCAGGAATTTTCTGAAGAAGGTAATTGTTAATGAAGACATGGCAGTAGATAGGCTGCCAACAGCTCTGGCTACAATCTCCAAGGGGCCGGCAATCACATTTTCCGAAACGGAACTGGCGCCCCCAGAGAACCGAAAAATGCCGCTATGCATTTCCATAACTCTAAACAAAGTCAGCATAGATGCAACGCTTGTAGATACAAGGGTATCTATCAATGTCTGCCCTCTCAGTACATTAAGAGCCTGCAATTTATCAGAAGATCTGTTAAGGCCGACCCCGACAACCATAGCAGCATATGACAATTCTCGAAGGGCATGTCACGGGATGGTCACTATTCAGGCCGAGCTTGGGCCTCTCACTATGCCAGTTGAATTCTATGTGCTGGACATCGACCATATGTTCAAGGCTATCTAGGGTCGTCCGTGGATCAATAACCTCAATGACGTACCATCCACTGCCCACCAATGTCTAAAATTCCCTTTTCAAGGGAGGGTGGTTAAGGTGAAAAGCATGTCTATGGTCCAGTCTGTGAAGGCCGTGTCAGAGAAGATTTTGCCCACATTATGGCCCATCACGTAGCCGGTTATTTCAGTACTATATCTGGACTTCCCATGGGCTTACGCGCCACGCAAGCCTGTCTCGGCGACAGTGAATATCAAAGTGAAGCCCAAGATTCGAGATTCGAAAGGCTGGGACATGATATTGAAACTGGGCTATCAGCCGGGGAGAGGCCTCGACGCACAACTACAGGGGCGAACTAAGCCGGTGCCCTAAGGAAGAAAGATGAATAGAAGGGGCCTTGGCTATCGAGATTCCACATTGTCAATTGTGGGCGATTCTGGGCCCTTGACCTGGGATTACCGTCAACATTTTGTTAAAGGCCCTCTCCATCCCGGCACCTTGAAAGCACAGTCGAGTCAGCCTAAGAAAGAAGAAGATACAACTCAGGTATTTGCCAGCCCGCCATTGCTTCCAAAGGGGCCAGTTGATGACATGGTCGATTATAGCCAGGCTTTTGAAAGGCTATTCTATGAAGAAGAAAGTCAAGAGGTACAGCTTGTGTAGTTTGAGCCGGAGAAGCCAGCTTACCGTCCATGGGAAAATGGGAGCTCACCCGCTGTCTTTACTTGGTCTCTCTCCTGTCTTATGTCTCTCTTCCAACAACTGGAATCTATACCCCGATCACCCCCGATCATGATTGATCCATTCTTGACGGAACTGCCGACTGAGGTACTGATTATACCATGTGCATGTGGGCGATGCCCACCCATTGATATCTCCACAATGTGGACCCCGTCATCCAATCTCTCAGACATATGGTTTTCTTCTTCCGATCCATCCTTTGATGTCTTGTTCCCATCTCTCTTCCCTCTTCAACTCCCTCCCCCTCCACCATCATCTCCCTCTTACTGCATGATCTCCTCTGATCTCCAAAAAAAATGTCAAATTTGAAATGAAGATTTTGGTGGAAGATTACACTATCTTGTCTCCATCTTCCTCCCAGGGGCATGAGGTCTCTGCTGCCTCCTTCCCATTAGATTTCCTTTCTCCTAGGTTAGGTGTAGGGTCTATCGAGTCTAGGGAAGAAGAGTGTTATGTCCCTGTTGATTTTGAAGATGACAAAACACTTGTTTCTATTGAATAATGCATTTTAGTGTGTTCATGACCTTGCTTCCATCTAAATCCTTGTGCAGCTCCCTTTTCATTGTGAATGTCATAGTAACCATGTTTTCCTACCTCTTCCATTGTGAGACATGATATGTTGTAGGAAAGGATGGTAAATCAGCTCAAGTTTTACACCCAAGACTAGAAAAAATGTGCAGTGAAGGTAATGGGAAGTATGACCTTTATGAAAGGTAAGAAAAGTGGTTCATACATGTCCAAACATGGCAAGAAATACTTATCCCATTTTCTTAAATGCTCATGATTGAAAAACCCTTGAATCGGCCAAGGATCAATGCTTTTTTTCATGCCTAGATATCAATGGGTCGACCCCCCTAGCAGATGGGTCGACCCCTGTAAGAACAAAAGCTGGTTTTTTGTCTCTAGGATAGATGGGACGTCCCATCTGCCAAGGGGGGTCGACCCCTGTAAATCACAAATTCTGGAAACAGAATATGTTTGATACATGGGACGACCCACCTGGCTAGATAGGTCGACCCCTTCTGCCTGCGTCCTAATTTCAGCAATTTTCAAAATGAAAATTTCTCTAAACATTAGTAGGGTGTTCCTAGGGTGTTAATCACGTGGTTTACTTGTACTTAACCCATTGGGACATGGCTTAGCCATCTAAACCTTTTTAACATAAAGTATCACTCCTAATATCAATTTTACGTTTTAGATCGTCGGATTAACACCTGGCGGATTGGCTGCCAGGTCACCCATTCGAGAGCCAATCTTTGAGGAGATTCCTCCTCTCTCTCTCCTCCAGATCAGAACCCCCTCGTCCAAGATATTAATGTAAAATGATTAGGGCGTTTGAACAACACACGACTTGAAAGAGAAAGGTGGCCGCACAAGCTTGCACAAGTTTTCATCCGAAGAAGAAGGGCGGCCGAACGAGTTGGAGAGAGAGCCTCTTCCCTGAAGAGAAGGTTGTGATCCTCAAATATCTCCATCCTTCAACAAGTCTGGGAACCATTCAGCCTGCAGTGATCTTCATCTGAGCATCAGTTTGTTGTGATCATCATCCAAGCCTCAGCCTCTTCCGGGATTCAGCCAGATAACTTCCCAGTTTGCTTGATCTCTTCAAGCCTCATCAAGCAGCGGAAAGGGGGAGCTCGTCCTTATGTGTTTTTGGATTAGCTTGATGCATTATTGTATATCTGACTCGATTTTAGCATCTTTCAAATTCATATGTGTGCGTGTGGTCGGAGGTCCTCTGAACTATGCCTGTGGTTGATGCTTAGTCATCAGTGTGTGTGGTTTTTGAGGTCATCGACCTCGTGTGTGTCTGTACGCTACTTTTACGCAGCTCATCTATAGTGGAATCCTCTCGAGTTGAGAGGGGTGGACGTAGGATCGCACTTGGGTGCATCCAAACCACCTAAAAAATCATAGTCTCCTGTGGTTTGATATTTGTGCGATTGCTTGTGTACCTCTTATGATGCGATCGATGTGCTCTCATTTGATCATCAATCTCAACTCTGTCACCGTTAGCATATAAGTGTTCAAACCAGCTGGTGTTTAGTGTGTCTCTCAATTTCACTATTGACCGCACTGCTTTAGATCTGTTCACATCATAATTATTTTTAATTCCTACTTTGAGACCAATCAGTTTTATTTTTGTCGGCAACCAATTCACCCCCCCCCTCTTGCTTGCCAATTCAGCGGGACAACAATTGGTATCACAGCCTCGGCTCTAATTTTTGTGAACCTCACGGTTCCTAGAGTGATCCTTTGAAATGGCAAACAAAGGAATGATGCCCGGAGGGCACTCAATTCATCGACCTCCGTTCTTTGACGGGACGAACTACAGTTATTGGAAAAATCAAATGACTGTATTTCTTCACGCTCAAAGTCATGAGATCTGGACCGTTGTCAACAAGGGTCCACATACTTTACCACCAGATGAAGGAAAATGGTCTGATGAACACATTAAACAAGCCACAGTGAACTTTAATGCCTTGAATATTATCCAGTGTGCCATAAATCCTAACGAGTATGCTCGTGTCTCTATGTGCACCAGTGCTAAAGCAATGTGGGACAAATTGAAGTAATATATGAAGGGATGTCAGAAGTCAAAGAGACCAAGGTGAATTTACTAATCAGAGACTATGAGCTATTTCAGATGAAGCCGGAGGAGAGCATATCAGAAATGTTTGCGAGGCTCGTGGAAATCACCAATAGGCTAAAGGCACTAGGGAAAGACTGCTCAAATTCAGATCTGGTTCGTAAGGTGTTGAGGTCATTATCACCAGCGTGGCACACTAAAGCCACGGTGATTGAAGATTCGAAAGATTCATCTACTCTATCATTGGATGAGCTCATATGTTCACTTATGACCTATGAGATCAATGTCAAAAGAACTGAAGAAGAAGGCAAGAAGAAGAAGTCAATTGCACTAAAGGCAAACCCAGAGCGGTCTAGTTCAAGTGATGAAGACTCCATAGAAGACATTGAAGAAGAGGAAAACATAGCTATGTTGACTAGGAAGGTGAGAAGATTTCTGAGAGCAAGAAAGAAGATTTCAGGAAAATTTAAGAAACCATTCAAGAAACAGTCCATGTGGAAGACAGAAGGAAGCAAGCTTAAGGATGTGATATGCTATGAATGCAAAAAACCTAGCCACATGCGTGGCGAATGTCCGGAGCTGAAAAAGAAATTCAAGAAGGACAAAGAGAAGAAGTCCAAGGCAATGGTCACTACTTGGAGCGACGATGAAGAGGATGAAAATGATGAAGATGATGCGGAGCTGGAGGAGCTGATGAAGAGCATGTGTCTAATGGCACATGAAGAAGAACAAGATGAGGTACTCTCTGACTCAGATACTCTTACTTTAGAACAGTGGGAGTCTGAATATGTTGCACTTTATGCTAAATTCAAGAAAACAAGATCCAAAAATAAACAGCTGAAAAAGAAAATTGAGCTTATGATGCATGCCGATGTCTCAAATGATAAAATTGCTGAACTAACTAAAACTTGTGCTGATATGAAGGTTGAAAATGAAGCCATGCTTAAAAAAATTAAAAGCCATGAGGAGAATGAATTGCAACTCAAGAGTGAACTGGAAAATCTAAAAAATGTCCACCTCCACAATTCTAAAAATGAAAATAGCAGTGAAGAAGCTGATGCTAAAATCCAAAATCTTGAGGATGAAAATGAGAGGATGAAAAATGATAATAAAATCCTGAGGGATCAAATTTTGATGTGCCATGAAAAACTAAATCAATCCGATCAAAAAACTCTTATCTTAAACAAGGAGATTGAAGGGTTAAAGGATGCCTTGGCTAGATTTGTTAAAGGAAAAGACAACCTTGAGAAGGTTCTTGGAAGTAAAGTCAATTTTCAAAAAGAGGGAATCGGTTATGAACCTGGTAAAAAGAAATCATTTGGAAATAAACTGATGACATCCTTTGTGTTGTTTGTGCCTGCTGCAAATGATAACTCTTTTTTGCATGAACAAATGAAGGTTAACTCAAAAACTTATCAACAAAGATTTTCAGGTCTGAAGAAAGGAAATTTAGGAAGAAACAAAATTTTCTGTTACTATTGTGGTCGTGTTGGGCATGTTATGTCATATTGTCGTACATTGAGTCAAGATGATTTTTATGTTCGTAAATCTAGAAATGTTTTTATGAATAACAAAACTCACAAGCACGGACTCAACTCAGTTTGGGTACCAAAACTTGTTCCTTGAGTTTATGTCTTTTTGTAGGGATGCCTCCAGGCCGAGGATTCACATTAGTTTTTAGATAGCGGTTGCTCAAGGCACATGACCGGAAACAAGAAGGTATTAGCTGAACTTAAAGAAAAAGAAGGAGGTTTTGTTGCTTTCGGTGGAAACGACAAAGGTAAGATCGTTGGTATTGGAAAGGTAAGTGTGAATAACTCCAACACCATCGACAATGTTTTGTTAGTAGATGGTCTCAATCACAATCTTCTTAGTATTAGTCAATTGTGTGATAGGGGACAAAAAGTCATTTTTGAATCTTCATACTGCACAATTGTAGATAATCACACAAACGAAATAAAATTTCTAGGCCTTAGGAAAAATAATGTATATACAATTGACTTGAATGAGATTCCATGTAAACACTTGTGTTTAGTTGCTAACGATGCCGACAGTTTTTGGATTTGGCATCGAAGATTAGGACATGCTAGTAGCAGTGTTATTTCTAAATTGTGCAGAAACAAACTTGTTGTAGGGCTACCCCAAATAAAATTAGATGTTAATAAGATTTGTGAAGCTTGCGCCAAAGGGAAGCAAACCAGATCTTCATTTAAATCCAAAAATATTATTTACACCACTCGCCCCATAGAGCTATTACCTTTTGATCTTTTTTGTCCAACTCGGACTCATAGTTTAGGGGGTAAGTGTTATGGTTTTGTCATTGTTGATGACTTTTCTTGTTTTACATGGGTTCTATTTCTGAGTAATAAGAGTGATGTTTTGTAGGAATTCCAAGTCTTTTGCAAGAAAGTTCAGAACGAGAAAGGATATATGATCACTGGTTTGCAAAGTGATCATGGGCATGAATTTGACAATGCTAATTTTGATGATTTTTGCAGGATCGAAGGATACATTCATAACTTTTTTGCACCAAGGACACCGGAACAAAATAGTGTGGTTTAAAGGAAGAACCGCACACTAATAGATATGGCAAGAACAATGCTGAGTGAGTGGAACCTTCCTCGATATTTTTGAGCTGAAGCAGTGAATACATCATGTCACATTATAAACCGCGCGATGGTAAGGCCGTTTGTAAATAAAACACCCTATGAACTCTACAAAGGTAAGAAACCGAACATCTCATATTTTAAGACCTTTGGGAGTACTTGTTACATATTGAATAATGGTAAGGACGATTTAGAAAATTTTGATGCAAAGAGTGATGTTGGAATTTTCTTAGGTTACTCTAACAATTCACGGGCTTATCGAGTTTTTAATAAAAGAACCTTAGTGATAGAAGAGAGTCCACATGTGATTGTTGATGAGAGTGTGTCTAGGGATTCTATTACAATCACTAATGAATCAGATTTTTTACAGGGCACAGGACAAGAGAATGTGAACAAAGAAAAACAGAATGAGCCCTCAACCTCAAGGACAGCAACTGAAGAACATATTGAAGTTGAGGAACCAAATACAAATTAGTTGAAAGAAGCACCCCAAATTCACTTAGATCTGCCTCGCTCTTGGAAGTATAACAAAGACCATCCAGCGGAGAATATTCTGGGTAAAGTCGATGAAGGTATAAAAACATGTTCATCTCTGAAACTTATGCTTGCACTAAATGATTTTGCACTCACATCACAAGTAGAACCCAATAATATCGATGATGCATTAAAAGACGATTCATGGGTAATGGCTATGCACGAGGAACTCCACCAATTCCAACGGAATGAGGTGTGGAAACTAGTGCCCCGTCCTGATAACCACAATGTGATCGGAACAAAATGGGTATTCTGAAACAAATTGAATGACCAAGGTGTGGTTATTAGGAATAAGGTCCGACTCGTGGCCAAGGGTTATAGCCAAGAGCTCGGGATCGATTTTGATGAATCATTCGCTCCGGTTGCTCGCCTTGAAGCCGTGCGTATTGTTCTTTCCTTTGCATGCTCTAAAAATTTCAAATTGTTTCAAATGGATGTGAAGAGCGTGTTTTTAAATGGATTTATCAAGGAAGAAATGTTTGTTGAGCAACCTCCAGGGTTCGAAGACATAAAAAATCCAAATCATGTGTTTAAATTAGATAAAGCCTTGTACGGTCTGAAACAAGCCCCACGGGCTTGGTATGATCGCCTGAGTTCATTCTTGATTGACCATGGTTTCAAGAGGGGTTCTGTTCATCAGACCCTATTTACTAAGCATTCTAGAAATTACTTGCTTCTTGTTCAAGTTTATGTGGATGATATTATCTTCGGGTCTACTAATAAGATTCTGTGCAAGGAATTCTCTAAGTTGATGTAGGCTGAATTTGAAATGAGTCTGATGGGCGAGTTGAATTATTTCTTGGGGCTGCAAATTCAACAAAGGGATGATGGAATATTCATCAATCAAAAGAAATACCTGCTGGAGCTTCTGAAGAAGTATGACTTTGAGAATGTCAAGCCATATGCAACACCAATGTCAACAACCATAAAACTAGAAAGGGATTACAAAGGTAAACCGGTTGAACCAAAATTGTTTAGAGGTATGATTGGTTCTCACTTGTACCTAACTGCAAGCAGGCCTGATATTCACCTTGCAATTTGTCTATGTGCTAGGCATCAATCTAGTCCTCGGGAGTCTCATTTGAGTGCCGTTAAAAGAATCTTTCGTTATCTTGCTGGTACTCCTGATCTAGGTCTATGGTTTCCTCATAGATGTGTTTTTGAACTTGTGGCTTTCACCGATGCCGACTATGCTGGGTGACTTCTTGATCGTAAAAGCACGAGTGGCACATGCCAGTTTCTCGGAGGTTGCCTAGTCTCTTAGGCCTCCAAGAAACAAAATTCAGTGGCATTGTCAACTGTCGAAGCCGAATATGTGGCTGCCGGCAGTTGTGGTGCACAGGTCCTTTGGATCAAACACCAGCTAGTCGATTATGATGTGTTTCTGAAATGTGTTCCCATCATGTGTGATAATAAAAGTGCAATTGATTTGTCAAAAAATCCAATTCATCATTCTAGGTCTAAACATATAGATATCTGACATCATTTTTTGAGGGACCATGTAAATAAAATAGATTTTGAGCTGAAATACATCGACACTGATAAGCAATTAGCTGACATTTTTACAAAACCTCTCAGCAAGGATAAATTCACTTCCCTCAGACGAGAATTAGGAATATGCAGAGTGGAGAGCACTTAGATAGAATTGCATTTCTGCATTTTGTTTACCCCATATTGTCACTCATTCAGTCATGTTTTTCTTAATTTCTTATATCCATACAACATAGCATGCCACTCATTGCATTAAGCCTTCATAAAAAATCTTCTAGCATAACTCTGAGCCCAATCTCGATCCACATAATGCCTTTCATGCATATGCATAGTTGCATGCCGCACATTATACAATAAAATTTTTATTACTAGTATTGCCTGCTTTTATCTTGCATGGTACAATTACTCCTGAATAATCCTCATGTTGACTTTTTTGGCCTATTTAGCTCTTTTTGATTAAAATAAGGTGCTCTTCAATTTAGGCTGATAGATTGATAAATTCCTTGGTTAGATGATGTTGGGAAGTCTTATACAAAATTCTAGAGTTAGTTGTAGCATTTATCACTTCGACCAAATCTCCTTTTGTTACACCTAAACCACAACTTTAAGTTTCCATTTTATCTACATTATCCTTCTTCTGGGTCCAGTGAGTAAGCCGTGCTAAAACATTTCACTCACACCTTGTTTTACCTTGCTAATACTCTGGGATGCCCAAGGGAGGACCCATCCCAGGCAAGGGTCGACCCTTTTATTTTTGGTCTTTTTAACCTCATTCCACTCCAAACCGGTCAAACATTTTGAACCATCTTTTGGCAGTGTTTTTTTTTATTTTATATATGGGCATCTCCTACTAAAGCCAGCCGCAACCCTTGTACACCGCGAAGCCTTCTTTTTGCCCCACCTGCACACCATCGCACCGGCAGACATCCCAGCGGCTACCACCGCCCCATCCTTTTGAGGGCATCAAAGTCTCTTCTTCGAGATTCCCACAAAGGTGCAAATGAACCCTGACTGGTGGAGGGAAGCTTCTTCCAAGGTCGACTGTAAACCTCCATCTCAAGGAGAGAAAGGCGAGTTTACTTTGGTTTGAGTCGGGGCTCTTCAATGGCTCTGCAGACAAAGGCTATGGCTAATCGTCCAAGGCATCAGGCTGCTACAAAGGCTTCACCGTCCGCAACTAATCCACACTCTTCTAGCCTTGAAGATGAAGCTCCCCAAGCAATTCCTATCAAAGCTGGAAAGAAATTAGAGGGGCGGACTAAAAGGAATCATGATGAGGTACTAAAAGGCTCCATATTTTCTAGCATATATCCTCGTACGATTATGCGACCCAGAGCAGGGGACTTCAATGATGTTACTCTCATGGTCCCTCAGCTATATGATTTGATTGACTCCCAAGAAAACTGGGAAAAGTTCATGTCTGAACATCGCAAGTTTTATCCCTCATTAGTTCTGCAATTTTATCAAAATATGGTGATTAAGAACAACAAAGTCTACACAGCTGTCAACAACAAATCTTTCATGTTGAATCCCGGACTTTTTAGTCGCATCTTTGGATTTCCACGTGATTCTGCTACAAAACTAGCAGATGAAGTGGATATTTACAAAATAATGATGGGCTTCAATGATACAGTAATTCTTGATGAAGATGATATTCCATAGGCTTTGAATGCCAATGTCTTTCCCCCTGCCCAGCACATTCTTCACCATCTCTTCACCACCATTATTTATCCCAGGGGAGGCAGTAGACACAAAGTAAATAAAATCCACAAATTTCTATTCCACTACCTTTACAATGGTTGTGCAGCTGACCTTTCAAGTCTCATGCTAGATTTAATTCTACTATGTCACAGAGAGAAGAGACGCAGTCTTCCATATGCTGCATAATTAACTACTGTTTTTAAACACCTTCGTCTTGACTTAGATAAAGAAGTCTGTGAAGAACTGCCACACAAGTATGTATATACTGGACAAAGTCTATGCAACAATATGGGCTACAAGAAAGATAAACATGGAAAGCTTGTTCGACATCTAAAGAAAATCAAAGGAAAAGCAAACCAAACTGATGAAGATAGTGACCATGATGAAGAAGAAGCTCCTGCTACTACGGATGTTGCTCAGCCACCTCTTAGCTCCTCTCGGGCCAAATGAAGCAGTTCTGGACAAGAGCCTTCTGGATCTCGTCTCGATCGAATTGAAAAAAAGGTGGACCAGCTGACTGAGGAAGTGAGTGGACTGTGATAGGGTGCTAGGCCCGGATACAAAGGGGGGGTGAATGTATCCCTCTACCAATAATGCCCAAATTAAAACCTGGATGCTAGACACAGTCCCAGAATAAAACTAATTCAATTGAACTCATGAACAAACACAGGGAGCGCACCTAAGCAATCATCTAGCGGAAGCAAAGCAAGGCAATCAAACCACTGCACAGATAATTTTTTAGGTGGTTCGGTCCAGAGACCTACGTCCACCCCTCACTCCCAACCGGAGTGAGGCTTCCACTAGCACAAGCTAGAAACCGCAAACTCAGTCTGCAATAGGTGCTGCCTAACAGCTTGACCAGGGGAACAACCTCCCCTCTTCCTCCAAACTGGAGGGACCCTGCTAGTGACAGCCCGTCACTAGCAAACCAGAGATCACAGATCTCTCTTCCTCCAGACCAGGAGGGAACACCTGGACTTGCAACCCAGAAGACCAGAACCGAAGACGAATCTCCCTTCCTCCAACCCAGAGGGAAACCCACAAGTGACTCCCAGCCACTTGCAACCGGAGACCCAATGTCCCCCTTCTCCTGAGTCAACAGGAGGAACCCGACCTCAATCCAGAGAGTTGGAAGAACAATGATAACCAAATGAAAAGAAAAAACAAGAAATGAAAATAACACAGCGATCAGAAAGCTATAAAGCGAAATCACAATTTGGCTCTCGCAGTAGCTGACTGGCCTGGATATGATCCACGGTCCAGTAGGATCTAATCTTCTGATGAAGCTTCTTATCTCTCGATCTCTCTTCTTCTTACTCTTCTTTTTCTTCTCTGCTTCTTTCTCTCACTGTCTACTCTTCTTCTCTCGATCCTCACGAGCTCTCTCTCTCTCTCTCTTTTCTTCTGCTGCTCTCTTCTTCTTTCACTCTCTGCTGTCTTTGCTGCTCTCACCTTCTTCTATCACAGTCTCGATCTCCTCTGCACGATCACTCTCTCCTTTTTTCTATCAGATTTCTTCAGGAGAAGAAGCTTCGCATTTATAGCAGCAGCAACTAGGGCGTGTGCTGGGCTTATGCCCTCTTTGTCCTCGGGTCACGTGCCAGGTGCCAACCTCAGATCACGTGCCAGTCTTAATTCCCTCGTCCAGTAGTCCTGTTAGATAATCAGCCGAAGACAATATCAGCTAAAGTCAGTAAGACCCTGTACAGGCTTCATTCATGCAAGCAAGGCAGTGCATGGCTGTACAGAGTTGGTCGAGTGAAGCAATGGACGAGTGTACAGACTTGTTGAGACAATGCATGAACAAACGATGCAATGTACAGACTTTGTTATGCAAGGCTATGGCATGCTGTCAAGCAATGTGCAGACTTGTGTGTGAGACATGAAGCAATCGAATGTATAGACATGCAACAAGGAAGTGTATAGACTTGATGAAAGCAATGCATGCACAATGATGCAATGTTCAGACATTGCTGAAGGCTGCCAGTCGATGTATGGACTTGGCTGAAGGCAACGCTGAAGCAACGTTCAGACTTCAAGTATGCAATGCAGTGGCGTGTACACACTTTGTGAATGTGAAGCTATAGCATGTATAGACTTCACATATGCAATGCAGAGGCATGTACAGGCTTTGATTTCGTGCATGAGAAAACAATGTTGAGACTTGCTATAATGCATGCATGATAAAGGAGCAAATGGATATATAGACTTTAAGTAAAGATGCATGAGCAATGTATAGACTTAGCATCTAACTAAGTATGCACAACGACAAGAAAATGCTCAGGCAAGCAGTCAAGGGATGTACAGACTTAGCAGATATGTGTGTGAAGTTCAACAATGTATAGACTTCGACAGACTTGCTAGCGTGGAATGTGCAGACTTCATGCAATGCAATGCAAACGAATGTATAGACTTTCACGATGTATAGACTTGCCAAAGGAATGATGAACGATATACAGACTTGAGCTAAGCAAGGGCTGTACAGACTTGAGAGTGCACGATGTATAGACTTGGGCAAAGCAGAACGATGTACAGACTTTGTGTTGTGAACACAGGCTGTACAGACTTTGAATGATGCATGCACAAGACATTGATGTATAGACTTAGTCTATGCAGCGCTGTATAGACTTCGTGTGTGTGCTACAAAACAATGTCTAGACTTTGAAAGCTTAAACACAAACAGGCTGTTGTATAGACTTGTACAGTTCTAGCCAAGGGATGTATAGACTAGAACATGTATGCTAGATAGTGTATAGACTTGGACATGCTTGAAGCACACGATGCAGCAACGTATAGACTTGATGAAATGCAAGGCAACGCAGACACTGGCTGTATAGACTTGGATATGTATGCAGGGCGAGGCAAGGTAAACTCTGTACAGACTTGAAACACAAAGAAGCACAGGGAGTGTACAGACTTAGTCTTGCGACAATGGGCTGTACAGACTTGGTCGAGATGATGCATAAGACGCTGCCAGACTCTGTACAAACTTGCTAAGACGATGCATGAGACGCTGCCAGACTGTACAAACTTCGAGTGAGATGATGCATGTACAAGCCAACCGATGTACAGATTTGAAGAAATGCAGGCTACAGTGCAATGTATAGACTTAGTGCAATGCAAAGGCTGTAGTGACTTACCGTGCGGATGTATAGACTTCATATGAAGGAATGCACAATGTCTAGACTTGATATGAAGGAATGCACTGGCTGTACACACTTGAAGTAATGTAGGCAGGAGACGATGTACAGACTTGGTCTTGCATGTGTAGACTTGAGGTCTCGCATGCAATGCAGTGTGTAGACTTGTCATGCCTACACAAGGCGATGTACATACTTGCTGCATGATGCTAATGTGCAGACTATGTAAATGCATGCAGTGTATAGACCCACTTCTGTCCAGACTATGCTGAGTGTAATGATGCATGGATGTTTAGCCTGTACTGACTTCCACAAGCAGAGTAAAGCAACTGATGTATATGTAGATGAATGCTTTATGCAGCAGATAACATGACTGAATATCAAATGCAATGCTTTAGATCTGATAAACTAACTGAACAACAATGCAATGCTTTATGCTCAGATAAACTGACTGAACATCAGAATGACTAAAATGACTGAATATCACATGGTGACTCACAGTGCTTAACTCACATCAAAACCAATCATCAAAACTACAGAGGCACAACAATCTCCCCCTTTTTGATGATGGCAACACTGTCAACACAGTGAGTCATTCTGATGATGTGAGTCATTCTGATGACTCAAACTATTCTCCCCCTTTGACTTCATCAAAAAGAAAATAGTTTGAGAAGTTAAAGCATATTTATGACTCAGTCAATTTCTCCCCCTTGCTATAATCAAGATGAACCATGGAGAGGTATGAATGCAGAGATGCAGATGCAACAAGAAATGCAATACCTCCCCCTAAATATATGAATGCAAGGTCACAATTGATATGAACATGATTCAATATGACAAGGAAGCTCCCCCTGAATAGATACCAATTGATATGCATCTGTTGCATTTCTCCCAATTGATATGGTTGAGAGGGAGACCACAGTGGCATTCAAGGATAAGTTCAGGTCAATGAACCAAGGACAGTGAGCAGAAGAGTTTCAAATAATAGATTTACAAATAAGCTCCAAACACAAGAAGTTCAGCCAGATTTTCAAGGAGATACCAATCTCATAAATCAATAACAGAATTTTTCAAAGTCTTCCATTATAAGGGCTTATGAATGAACTTTATTGAACAGCATGGTTTAAACATGATGTATGCAAAGTTTGTCAATAAAATTCTGTATTTATATCTAAAATCATAGTTTAATAAAAGTAAACCAAGCCCTCATATTTATATCTTGATTAACCTCCCTTTCTCTTACACAATCAAATTTACTGACTTCTTTAGGAATTACATTCACTAGTATTGAGATCAAGCAATTATGAAGTCATGTGAATTTGTCTAGGGTTATAGCAATTTAGCTTTTGCATCAATATTCAAATATTGCAATTTGTTCAGCAAATTTTCATTCTACATATTTCCAGAGCACTCTAGTTCAGTGCACACCTTGTAACTAGAGGATATACGTTGATCAAACGCCAATATCCCTAAGCACTTAGTGTGACTAACAGTCATGCTTTATCAACAGAGTTAACATTTACACTTCATGACATACCTCATCTCATTTCTTTGATGAGTGAGATGTATTTCTCAGTATGCATGCCATTGCTCTGCCAGATTAACAAAAATTCTTAAGCAGAGTTAACTATGGCACCTCATGACACAATCCTTTGGACATGGTTTCTCAGTGACCAAAGTCATTGCTCTGACAATTATTTACCCTTCAGACATTTCAGAGAGCTCATTTGCTTCAAAATAATACTAATTTCATGTACTTAACCTCATAAAGCCATGAATTCAATAGTGCAGATTCCAGAAGTTTTTACAAGACTCAGCATGAAACAGTTGGTTGAAGTTTATTAAAACATGATTCAGATATTTTTTAAGAGATTTAAAGTCAAACTTCAATGAATACATTAAACTTAAACCAGCTGAGTTATTTCAGACATTCATAAAATCGTATAATAGAAGATTCCTAGTTCAAGTGTTTTCAGATTTATGAACGAGAGATGTCCCATTGAAATCTTCATGAATGACTGATGGAAGAGGTCTTCAAGAATGAGTGTTTTTGAAGCTCATTGTTTTCAGATATGATCAAGGTTTGTCAATTAAAATCAATGAGGAAAAGGTTATGCACATCAAGCAAGATATCAGGAGGTCAGGCATGCTTCAGGATTTTCAAGATTAACATGCAATGAATTTTGACCTAAGTGTATGCATTTGACAATCTGTATGCTATGCATTGACTCCCCCTGACAATATGCATTCAATCACTCTTTTTGGCATTTTTCAATGAAATGCAATGCAATTAACTACATGTATGCAAAGACATGTAATGTTTGCCATGAAGACTGAACACATGACAATGTGACTCATGCTCATTCAGACTGCCCTACTAAGCAAAATGACCCATGGTACTAGGCGGAGCACTTGGTCTAAAAGACCACCTCACACATAGTAAGAACCTCCAGACAGATTTCCCTGCCTTTTGGTAGCTTACTCTTTGATATACCATAGTGGTCATGCATGATAATTCAACATGGGCAGCATGCATGGATCAAATTCAGCTTTCAGATTATCAATGACTGTATATGCAACTGCAATTGGCATATGTATGCATCAGATGCAGACAACCCTTTTAATCTCATATTTGCACAGAACACTCAACAAGTGCATGATCAGAAAATAATGCAAATGGAAGATGATGAATGAATATGCAAAATCAGATTTAATGTGCTATGCAGTAAAACTAAAAATAGGAAGTGCAAGAAATTTACCTGAAAAGTTCAGGAAGGGGTTTTCATTCTTGAGTGCCTTGGATTAATCCCCTCTTTATTAATCAGCTTCAAGGCACACCTGCAAGTTAGCAAACTATTTTGCACAAATAGGCACCCAAGAAGTCTTGGGTCCTGACATGACAGTATCACTCCTAGCAAGTTTTCTCAGCACATTTTTAACTTGATGATCATCAAATTTCATCAGAGGATAACCATCCATCAAATGTCCAGATTTGCCATCATGATGGCAAGAAGCAGCAGATTTCTGATTTGATTTATGCACATTCTTATTAGCATGAATTCTATGTTCATATGCATGAAGAATTTTGTTAACAGAATTAAAATTCTGTTTACCAAAACTAGTCTTGCTTTGGTATCCTGCCAGCCAACAGGTTGCAGCCCTGTGACCTGGCTTTCCACAGTTATAGCATGAAAGTTTTGGAAATTGTTTTACAGGGAATTTGACAGCATGGGAGTTAACAGAATTCTTCTGAATATGCCAACAGTCCTTGATTGTATGGCCATTTGTCCCACACTCAAAACATGTAGAAATCTTTCTTCTAAATGCAAATTTATTCCCACCAAAATCATTTCTATTTACAGAGAATTTAGCATGTTTGAAATTCTCATTCCTACCCTGAATATGCCAACAGTTTTTGACTGTATGGCCATGCTTTCTATAGTGAGAGCATTTGAGAGAATTTCTTCTGAAGGAACCTAACCAGCATTCAGAGGCCTTGTGACCAGTTTTGTTGTAGTTAAAGCCAATGATGTGCTGGTTCTTTGAAACAGATTTGTTCTTATTAAAAACATGCTAGCTTGTAGAGAATTTAGCATGATATGAATGAGATGTTTTCTTACCACTTGCAAACCAGTAGTGAGCAATTGTGTGTCCTAATTTGCCACAGTGAAAATATTCAATTTTCTTTTTCTGAGATGAAGAATTTTTCTCATGAAATTTCCTAGCATTCATTATGCTGGCACTCATATCATTCTTCTCCATCAACCTGCAGTCATGCATCAGATGACTAGGTTTATGACAATAGTGGCATGACATTTTCTTTTTGTGTGCATGTGTGTGTGTTTAGGTTATGTGTCACATGCACACCATCAACATGAGTGTTTCTTTGCTTGCTCTTCACATGATCATTCCTTTTCACTTTTTCAGCTTATTTCTAAAAGTCAGTTTGTTTCTGCATTTTCTGAACAGTGGGCTGTTTATCTTTTGAGGTGGTGGCTACATTTGATGAAGTGACAAACGATGGCATTAGCTTGTCTTTAAAAGCCTTTTTATTGACATTGTTGTAACCTAACCCTTCCTTCCTGACATTGATTTTTACACCTAGTAGCTTGTCTAGGTTTTCTTGCCCACTCACAAACTTAGACAAAGAGTTCCTCAAGTCTTGGATTTCGTTTTCAAGAGAGGCAATGTGTAACTCATAACTTGCAGTCTCTTGTTCACTGCAATTGACAGCTTCATTCAAAACCTTGTTGGCTATTTTATATTCTTCGATCTCCTTTCTCAGATCTTCTACTTTTTCAGTTTCATTTGTAGAGATCATTTTCCCTTTCTCCAATGTAAGAAGTCTTTCAGACATGGCACTGTTTAACAATTTTAATTTTTCAACTTCTTCTTTAAGCTTATCATTTTGAACCAATTCATTTATTAGAAGCCGATCTTCTGAATTGACTTCTTGCTTTCTTCTATTTTCAAATTCCTTCATTTCTCTTTGCTGTTTTTCATCCTTTTTCTGTAACTCCATGTTTACAGATTTTATGGCTTCAAATTTCTCAATCAGCAAATCATTCTCTCGTTTAAGTTTCTCTAATTTTTCTTCATTTTCTTTGGAGAATTTTCTAAGGGAATCTTTTTCAGACTTCAGCTTGTCTAAATTTGAGTTCACACTTTCGAAATTTTTCATCAATTCTTTACTCTGAACAGAATCATGACAAGTTAGGCTAAGCTTCTTCTCAAGTTCAGAGATTTCTTTTACATGATCTTGATTCTCAATTTTCAGCAATGAAATTTGTTTCTTCAACATTTGAATATCAGACATATAAGCATCATGAACATTTTTCATTTCAGCACAATTTTTACCTGGAGAATTCAAACTGTCTGATCTACTATTCTTCTTCAAATGTTTGTATTGTTTTTATAACTGATCATAAGATTCTTGCAATTCATCATAAGCAACAATCCAATCATCTAATGAAAAGTTCTCGAAGGGATTTACCTCTTCATCATCATCTTCTTCATTTTGGCTGCCACTTTGATTGCTTCTGTTAGCCATCATGCAGCTGTCTCACTTCTCTTCTGAGCTCGCTTCAGCATATCTAGAATGTCTTTAGCAGAGCTGCAATCATGAAAGCAGGAATGTAAAGCCTTATCAGTAGCTGCCTTCATTAGATTCATAGCTATCTGATTCTCTTCATACATTGATCTGTGACTGTCAGTCCATTTGGACTTTTTCTTTGGTAATTTATGAGGACCGTGTGAAATTAACTTCTATAGATCAGGATTAACTGATATAGCATAATTTTTCAGACTGACAAACCATACATTAAAATTGGAGCCGTTGAAAATTGGTGGATCACCCAGGGAAACAGATCCGTTTTAATGCAATAGGAATATTGATGCACCAAAAGCAAATTAGCACCGAAGACTGCAGGATCGGATCTGCAGGTCGGTGGACCTTCTATGCAGACACCGCTCTGATATCAATTGATAGGGTGCTAGGCCCGGATACAGAGGGGGGTGAATGTATCCCTCTACCAATAATGCCCAAATTAAAACCTGGATGCTAGACATAGTCCCAGAATAAAACTAATTCAATTGAACTCATGAACAAACACATGGAGCGCGCCTAAGTAATCATCTAGCAGAAGCAGAGCAAGGCAATCAAACCACTGCACAGATAATTTTTTAGGTGGTTCGGACCACAGACCTACGTCCACCCCTCACTCCCAATCGGAGTGAGGCTTCCACTAGCACAAGCTAGAAACCGCAGACTCAGTCTGCAACAGGTGCTGCCAAATAGCTTGACCAGAGGAACAACCTCCCCTCTTCCTCCAGACCGGAGGGACACCCCAAGTGACACCCAGCCACTTGGAACCAGAGACTAGGTCTCTCTTCCTCCAGACTAGGAGGGAACCCACCAGTGACTCCCCGTCACCAGCAAACCAGAGGTCACAGACCTCTCTTCCTCCAGACCAGGAGGTAACCACTGATGACACACAGTCACCAGCGAACTGGAGATTAGATCTCCCTTCCGCTGAGTCCACAGGAGGAACCCGACCTCACTACTGAGTATCGGAAGAACAAAAGTAATCAGAGTAACAAAAGGAAAAATAAGAAATGAAAATAACACAGTGATCAGAAAGCTGTAAAGTGAAATCACAATTTGGCTCTCGCAGGAGCTGACTGGCCTGGATATGATCCACGGTCCATTAGGATCTAATCTTCTGATGAAGCTTCTTATCTCTCGATCTCTTTTCTTCTTACTCTTCTTTTTCTTCTCTGCTTCTTTCTCTCACTATCTACTCTTCTTCTCTCGATCCTCACGAGCTCTCTCTCTCTCTCTCTTTTCTTTTGCTGCTCTCTTCTTCTTTCACTCTTTGCTGTCTTTGCTGCTCTCACCTTCTTCTATCACAGTCTCGATCTCCTCCGCACGATCACTCTCTGCTTTTTTCGATCAATCTTCTTCAGGAGAAGAAGCTTTGCATTTATAGCAGCAGTAACTAGGGCATGTGCTGGGCTTGTGCCCTCTTTGTCCTCGGGTCACGTGCCAGGTGCCAACCTCAGATCACGTGACAGTCTTAATTCCCTCGTCCAATAGTCTTGTTAGATAACCAGTCGAAGACAATATCAGCTAAAGTCAGTAAGGCCCTATACAGGCTTCATTCATGCAAGCAAGGCAGTGCATGTCTGTACATAGTTGGTCGAGTGAAGCAATGGACAAGTGTACAAACTTGTTGGACAATGCATGAACAAACGATGCAATGTACATACTTTGTTATGCAAGGCTATGGCATGCTGTCAAGCAATGTGCAGACTTGTGTGTGAGACATGAAGCAATCGAATGTATAGACATGCAACAAGGAAGTGTATAGACTTGATGAAAGCAATGCATGCACAATGATGCAATGTTCAGACTTTGCTGAAGGTTGCCAGTCGATGTATGGACTTGACTGAAGGCAACGCTGAAGCAACGTTCAGACTTCATGTATGCAATGCAGTGGCGTGTACACACTTTGTGACTGCGAAGCTATAGTATGTATAGACTTCACATATGCAATGCAGAGGCATGTACAGGCTTTGATTTCATGCATGAGAAAACAATGTTGAGACTTGCTATAATGCATGCTTGATAAAGAAGCAAACGGATATATAGACTTTAAGTAAAGATGCATGAGCAATGTATAGACTTAGCATCTAACTAAGTATGCACAACGACAAGAAATGCTCAGGCAAGCAGTCAAGGGATATACAGACTTAGCAGATATGTGTGTGAAGCTCAACAATGTATAGACTTCGACAGACTTGCAAGCGTGGAATGTGCAGGCTTCATGCAATGCAATGCAAACGAATGTATAGACTTTCACGATGTATGGACTTACCAAAGGAATGATGAACGATATACAGACTTGATCTAAGCAAGGTCTGTACAGACTTGAGAGTGCACGATGTATAGACTTTGGCAAAGCAGAACGATGTACAGACTTTGTGTTGTGAACACAGGCTGTATAGACTTTGAATGATGCATGCACAAGACACTGATGTATAGACTTAGTCTATGCAACGCTGTATAGACTTCATGTGTGTGCTACAGAACAATGTCTAGACTTTGAAAGCTTGAACACGAACAGGCTGTTTTATAGACTTGTACAGTTCTAGCCAAGGGATGTATAGACTAGAACGTGTATGCTAGACAGTGTATAGACTTGGACATGCTTGAAGCACACGATACAGCAACATATAGACTTGATGAAATGCAAGGAAATGCAGACACTGGCTGTATAGACTTGGATATGTATGCAGGGCGAGGCAAGGCAAACTCTGTACAGACTTGAAACACAAAGAAGCACAGGGAGTGTACAGACTTAGTCTTGCGACTATGGGCTGTACAGACTTGGTCGAGACGATGCATAAGACACTACCAGACTCTGTATAGACTTGCTAAGACAATGCATGAGACGCTGCCAGACTGTACAGACTTCGAGTGAGACGATGCATGTACAAGCCAACCGATCTACAGACTTGAAGAAATGCATGCTACAGTGCAATGTATAGACTTAGTGCAATGCAAAGGCTGTAGAGACTTAGCGTGCGGATGTATAGACTTCATATGAAGGAGTGAACAATGTCTAGACTTGATATGACGGAATGCACTGGCTGTACACACTTGAAGTAATGTATGCAGGAGACGATGTACAGACTTGGTCTTGCATGTGTAGACTTGAGGTCTCGCATGCAATGCAGTGTGTAGACTTGTCATGCCTACAGAAGGTGATGTACATACTTGCTGCGTGATGCTAATGTGCAGACTATGTAAATGCATGCAGTGTATAGACTACACTTATCTGGGGAGTCGACCCATCTAGAAAGGGGGTCGACCCACTTCTGTCCAGACTATGCTGAGTGTGATGATGCATGGATGTTTAGCCTGTACTGACTTCCACAAGCAGAGTAAAGCAACTGATGTATATGTATATGAATGCTTTATGCAGCAGATAACATGACTGAACATCAAATGTAATGCTTTAGATCTGATAAACTGACTGAACAGTAATGCAATGCTTTAGATCTGATAAACTGACTGAACAGCAATGTAATGCTTTATGCTCTGATAAACTGATTGAACATCAGAATGACTAAAATGATTGAATATCACATGGTGACACACAGTGCTTAACTCACATCAAAACCAATCATCAAAACCACAGGGGCACAACAGACTGAGGCTACATCACGAGTTGTTCCTGCACCAATTTGATACCATTTCTAAGACTCTTGATGCCCAAGGCCAAATGCTACACCGAATCTGGGATTCTATTTCAGGACCAAACGATAAGTCTAGCTAGGAGTGCGTCCTCTGTCAGCTCTAGATATGAAGCTGCCCATTTTGTTTATCCCCTCCTAGCAGCTTCCTTGATTAACTATTTTATCTATTTAGTTGCATGACTGGATGCTTGTGTGACCATGTTCGAGTCTCTCTCGTTGGTCATCTTGTTTCTCTCTGTTTTTTTTTGTTTCTACCCCTCATCAGTATGCTTAGTCTCATCTAGTGCTCTTACTCGGTATACCTCCTTTTTGCTCCTGCCAAAGGGGGAGAAGAATGCAATTTGCTGGTAGTGCTTTGTAAACTTGCTCTGCTATTTTCACGTTTTGGGGGAAATGCTTTGATATCTTGATCATGTTTGTGGAATGTGGATTGCTCAAGTTTTTTTATATACCATAAAAATGTTTGAATCAAGCTCTGAGTGAGTTGCCTTGAACTATTGAAACTTAATTGGTTAAGTGTTGCATTGTACAAAAATTAACTTCTTGTTTGTCAAACATGGCTGCAATTCAGGGGGAGTGTTTGTTTTTCAGATTGATTTCCTAACCACTATTTACACAGCTCAAATTGCATTAGGTTTTGTCATCATCAAAAAGGGGGAGATTGTTGTGCCCCTGTTGATTTTGAAGATGAAAAAATACTTGTTTCTATTGAATAATGCATTTTAGTGTGTTCATGACCTTGCTTCCATCTAAATCCTTGTGCAGCTCCCTTTTCATTGTGAATGTCATACTAACCATGTTTTCCTACCTCTTCCATTGTGAGACATGATATGTTGTAGGAAAGGATGGCAAATCAGCTCAAGTTTCACACCCAAGAATAGACAAACTGTGCAGTGAAGGTAATGGGAAGTATGACCTTTATGAAAGGTAAGAAAAGTGGTTCATACATGTCCAAACATGGTAAGAAATATTTCTCCCATTTCCTTAAATGCTCATGATTGAAAAACCCTTGAATCGGCGAAGGATCAATGCTTTTTTTCATGCCTAGATATCAATGGGTCGACCCCACCTTGCAGATGGGTCGACCCCTGTAAGAACAGAAGCTGGTTTTCTATCTCTGGGACAGATGGGACGTCCCATCTACCAAGGGGGGTCGACCCCTGTAAATCACAGATTCTGGAAATAGAATCTGTTTGATACATGGGACGACCCAACTGGCTAGATGGGTCGACCCTTTCTGCATGCGTCCTAATTTTAGCAATTTTCAAAATGAAATTTTTCGTAAACATAATTAGGGTGTTCCTAGGGTGTTAATCATGTGGTTTACTTGTACTTAGCCCATTGGGACATGGCTTAGCCATCTAAACCTTTTTAACGTAAAGTATCACTCCTAATCTCTATTTTACATTTTGGATCACCGGATTAACACCTGGAAGATTGGCTGCCAGGTCAGCCATTCGAGAGCCAATCTTTGAGGAGATTCCTCCTCTCTCTCTCCTCCAGATCAGAGCCCCCTCGTCCAAGATATTAATGTAAAATGATTAGGGCGTTCGAACGACACACGACTAGAAAGAGAAAGGTGGCCACACAAGCTTGCGCAAGTTTTCATCCGAAGAAAAAGGGCGACCGAACGAGTTGGAGAGAGAGCCTCTTCCCTAAAGAGAAGGTTGTGATCCTTAAATATCTCCATCTTTCAACAAGTCCGGGAACCATTCAGCCTACAGTGATCTTCATCCGAGCATCAGTTTGCTGTGATCATCATCCAAGCCTCAGCCTCTTCCGGGATTCAGCCAGCTAACTTCCCAGTTCGCTTGATCTCTTCAAGCCTCATCAAGCAGCGGAAAGGGGGAGCTCGTCCTTATGTGTTTTTGGATTAGCTTGATGCATTATTGTATATCTGAACTCGATTTTAGCATCTTTCAAATTCATATGTGTGCGTGTGGTTAGAGGTCCTCAAAACTATGACTGTGGTTGATGCTTAGTCATCAGTGTGTGTGGTTTTTGAGGTCATCGACCTCGTGTGTGTGTGTGTACGCTGCTTTTGTACAGGTCATCTATAGTGGAATCCTCTCAAGTTGAGAGTGGTGGACGTAGGATCGCACTTGGGTGCATCCGAACCACCTAAAAAATCATAGTCTCCTGTGGTTTGATATTTGTGCGATTGCTTGTGTAGCTCTTGTGATGCACTGTGCTCTCATTTGATCATCAATCTCAACTCTGTCACCGTTATCATATAAGTGTTCAAACCAGCTGGTGTTTAGTGTGTCTCTCAATTTCACTATTGACCGCACTACTTTAGATCTGTTCGCATCATAATTATTTTTAATTCCTGCTTTGAGACCAATCAGTTTTATTTTTATCGGCAACCAATTCACCCCCCCTCTTGCTTGCCAATTCAGCGGGACAACAAAGAGTCTATTAGGTCTAGAGAAGTAGGGTCTTGTTCTAGGTCGCCCAACCCTTCCTCGCCCGAGCAGCGCCCGCTTGCGCGTCATTCCAAATCCGTTCCTGATAGGTTCTTGCAGGATCTAGTCCAGCGATGTCATGCTCTTCTGAAGTGCCCGGAGTTCAAAGCTACGGCGATTGTGATAGAAGAAGACGAGGAGCAAGAAGGGGTATGGAGTGACGATGGACTAGGTGTATACGAAATCATAGATGAAAAAGACCCGGTCGATGATGAGGACAGCAACGTAGATGACACCGCCGATCTATATGCGCAAGGATTAAAGAGATTCGATGGGCCATCGTCAACGGTGGAAGAACCTACAAAGGAAATAAATCTGGGAACTGGAGAAGACCCCAGGCACATTATTGGTGCTGCTAATCTCCCTCTAGAGGTAGAAGAAGATTTGATCAAGGTTCTAAGAGAGTACATCGATTCTTTTGCCTGGCCTTATGAGGACATGCCAGGTCTTGACCCCTCTTTAGTGGAACATCGACTCGTACTTAAACCAGGAGCAACACCCGTGAAACAAAGGTCAAGAATATTTCACCCCCACATGGCCTTAACAATTAAAGAAGAGGTCGACAAATTATACAAGGCCAAGTTTATCAGAGTTGTCTTATATCTTCAGTGGGTGACGAACATAGTCCCAGTTATCAAGAAAGATGGCAAGGTGCGCATTTGCATCGATTTCAAGGATCTTAACAAAGCATGTCCCAAAGATGATTTTCCGCTGCCTCACATAGATGTGTTGGTGGACAACACCGCCTGGTATGAAGCCTTATCATTCATGGATGGTTATTCTGGACAAAACTAGATCTGTCTCGCTCCTGAAGATGAAGAGAAAACCTCCTTCACCACGACCTGGGGTACATATTGCTACGTGGTTATGCCGTTTGCTTTGAAGAACGCCGGCGTCACTTATCAAAGGGCAATGATGGCTATATACCACGACATGATGCATGTCTATATGAAAGCTTACATGGATGACATCTTGGTGAAGTCGAGGACCAAAGAAGAACACACCTCCATTCTGGCTAAGGTGCTCCAGAGAGCTAGGGAATACCAGTTAAAAATGAACCCAAAGAACTGTGTTTTTGAAGTCTCTTCAGGGAAGTTGCTAGGCTTCATAGTTAGCAAACAGGGGATTCAGATTGATCCTAATAAAGCAAAGGCCATCATGGAGATGCCTCTGCCTAAGAATATCATAGAGCTCTGAGGATTGATTGGTAGATTGCAATTCATTAGAAGATTCATATCCCAACATTCTCAGAGGTGCCGCCCATTTTATGAATTGCTAAAGGCGGGGGTCAAATTTGAATGGAATCAAGATTGTCAAAAGGCCTATGAGGACCTAAAGGAATATTTGACCAATCCCACGGTTTTGCAACCTCCTGTCCTTGGGAAACCCCTAATCCTATACATTTCTATCATCTATGACTCCCTAGGAGCGGTTTTAGCACAAGTAGATGATGAAGGAAAAGAGCGGGCATCTTATTACCTCTCCAGGTTATTTAGCCCGATGGAGATCAAATACATCGCTATGGAAAAGACTTGTGCCGCCTTAGTGTGGGAAGATCAGAAACTGAAACACTATTTTCTAGCCCACCCAGTTAGGTTGATCTCTAGAATGGACCCGATCCGTTATCTCTTAGAAAAGCATGTCCTTTCTAGTAGGTTAGCTCGCTGGCAGAGCTCCCTCTTTTAGTTTGATATCACATTCATCGTTCAGAAGGTAATCAAAGGATATGCCATCGCTGAGCATCTTGCCCAACTTCCAATCCTCTGCACAGACTCTATTCAGGATGATTTCCCTGATGAGCATCTCTATGTCCTAACCCATCATCCATTCTGGTCTTTGCACTTCGATGGTGCACTTAATTATCAAGGCCAAGGGATAGGTGTCGTTCTCCTCACTCCGGAAGGGGTGACATTCCCTTTGCTTACCAACTCTGATTTCTTGCTACTAACAATATCACCGAGTACGTGGCTCTCCTGGTTGGATTGAAGCACGCCTACCTCTTGGGCACGTGCTACCTAAATATTATAGGAGACTCTCAGCTCGTTCTGCGGCAGGTTCTCTCCACTTACCGCACTCGTGACCCGAATCTCAAGCCATATCAAGATTTGGTCACTCTCTTGGCTCGACAATTCCGCAAGTTGATCTACATCCATACTCCTCGATCTCAGAATATTCTTGCTAATGCGCTGGCATCACTTGCTTCCTCTCTATCTTTCCCTCTCAGTCGAAGCACTAAGACTATCGTCATTCAGAGGTTAGATGCTCCCTCTCTTCAGGTTCCTTGGTATCACAACCTTAGGAAGACTGTAGAAGCTAAGGCTGAGAAGGAAGATTTGAAGGAAGTGTCTTTAACGGAATTAGAAGAGATCTTGGAGGAAGAAGAATTGCCATAGTACCATGAATTAGAGCTATATTCCAAAGATGGATCGTTCCCAGAAGGGGCAACAACCGAGCAGCGTAAGGCTATTAGAAGGGCCGCCTCAAGATACACTATCATTGCTGGAGAATTATACATGTGCGCTCTCAACGGAATGCTCATGAGATGCCTAGATGACGACGAAGCTTGGAAGGTGGCCGAAGCAGCCCATTCTAGTGAGTGTAGAGGTCATGTTAATGGCCAAGCTCTAGCTAAGAAAATCCTTGGGTAGGGTTATTATTGGCCCACTCTAGAGGAAGATTACTCCCTCTATGTCTGGAGGTGTCTTAAATGCCAACTCCACGTTGATAAAATCCATACTCCAGCTTCGTCTTTACATCCTCTCTCTGCTCCTTGGCCATTCTCCATGTGGGCTTTCGACGTTGTTGGCCCGCTCGATGATCCTAGCTCTGAAACCAAGCAAAAATCATTTATCCTTACCGCCACTGAGTACATCACCAAGTGGGCTGAAGCAGAGGCGTACGCTGAGATCAAAGCAACAATGGTGTGCCGCTTCATCATGAGGAATATCATCTCACGGTTCGGAGTGCCAAGCAACATCATCACCGACAACGGATCCCAATTCATCTCTCAAGAGCTCAAGGACCTTTGTAAGAAGTTCAATATTGCATTGCATCATTCATCTCCATATTATCCTCAAGGCAACGGTCAAGCCGAGGCCACTAATAAAACCCTTCTTAAAATCATAAAGAAAACGTGTGAATCTCACAAATTTTCTGATTGGCCTGAACGATTAGTGGAGCTCTATGGGCTTACCGCACCTCCGTCCGTACTCCTACGGGGCAAACCCCCTATGCTCTTACCTACGGGATGGAGGCGGTGCTCCCATATGAGATCTTGGTCCCTTCCCTAAGGGTGCAGCTCGATAAGGAACTTAATCTCGATGAACGTCGAGAGGCGTTGCTCGTCCAGTTGGAACTCTTGGATGAGAAGAGGATGAATGCGGCCGATCATGTGTCCGTTTATCAAAAAAGAGTTTCACGTTATTTTCAAAAGAAGGTGATCGAATGCAAATTTCAAATAGGTGATATGGTTTTGAAACGCAAATTCATTAGGTCCAGAGGTCCCAGGTCCAAATTGTAACCTAACTGGGAAGGTCCGTTCGTTGTTAGAGAGGCTTATCTGGGGAATGCGTACCGCTTAGTCAACGTAGAGGGTGAGGAGCTGTCTCACGCTTGGAACGGGTTGTATCTTAAGCTCTTTTATCCTTAGAGTCAGGCTAATGAATGCCCGGTAGCGAGGTATCTCTTCCTCGAACAAGAAGGAGGATCCCGAGTTCGATAATTCACACACTTCACGCCATCCCTGGTCGGGTTTCCCAGTTATGTAAATACCGTTTCTCCTTGGCCATGCCTAGGGGAAGTCAAGGTCCCTGTCCGTTTCTCTCCTCGCCTGAATCTAGGGGCAAGAGGTGAATAAGGGGGTGATGACTAATCTAGACACCCTGATGATAGGAGGACTCAAATAGGGGCAGTCCGTTATGACATGATTCCATAAGAAAAAAGCAATTCATCAAAGAAAAAGAAAAAGATGGAGCAACAATCGTGACAAAAAACAAAGATCTATTTCAAAAGTCCATATCCCAAAGTCTATAGCTTCGAAAAAAAAAGACTAGGCATGACAAGAGTGGCAGTACAGTTTCCCCGCGGGACGTTATGAGCCCGATCGTATGTGTGCCTAGGGTGGATAAAGGTTCGATGACGGACACAAAGCCCCGACACAACAGGCCGAATCTCTGAGAGGGTTGTCGTGAGAAGTAATCAAACTTTGAAAAACCTCTATACCTGGCCTAAGCTTTCCCCCTCATATTCTATTTTTCTTTTAGGACTAGATAGTACCTTGGGTATGGCCTCAGTAGAAGCACCGTCATGCAAATTGGCCCTGGCCAGGGATTGTCATTTCAAAAGCACGCCGGTCTCAGGAGAATCCAAGTGGGGCAGGTAGGGCTCTTGTTACCGGGACAAAATTGGCTTTTCAAAATTCAAAAAAAATCCTATATTTCAAAATCCAAAAAATCATATATTTCAAAATCAAAAAAATCATATATTGTAAAATCCAAAAAAATCATATATTTCAAAATCTAAAAAAATCATATATTTATAAACTCACAAAAATCATATATTTTAAAAACCTCACAAAAATCAAATATCTTTTAAAAATCCAAAAATACCATCATGTCGCATTGCATGCATCGCATTTTCTTATTATATTTCTACATATTTAATAAGGCTCCACCCCTTGACCGAATATCAAAGAACTGGTCATTTTCTAACTTGCTTCAGACAAGGGGTTGAGTCTAAGAGCAGATCTAGCTTATTTTCTTGTGTAAGTGTGTGCAGTCGCAGGTTCAAGCGCCCAAGATTCAAAGCTCACAAGTCTTCTGACTATGGCTCTTTCACGGTCTATAATTAGACCGCTAAAAATCTCTGGTAGTTCATAATTGGATCGTTTCCTTTCTCGAAAGCTGAAAAAATCAACTCTCAGTAAAACTGTCTCTAGCGATCTTACGATAGACCATCACAGCCTTCTGGCGGCCCATGATTGAACCGCTTTCTTCTCCCGAGGGTTGAAAACACTCAATTTTTCCTGAGTGCCATCTCTGGCGGTCTCTTGTTGGACCGTCAGGCTCGTTTAGCGGCCCTATGATGGACCGTTTGTCAGATAGAGAACCCTGTTTTGAGCTGATTTGTCCATCCATTCAAGATCAATCAAGCGAATCCATTGCGCATTCTCAATACAAATCTTTTATTCCATCCAACCAAAGTCATTAAAACATTATTTCATTACATCTCGAAAAGAAAAGTTCAAGTTACATTCATTCTTTTATCCGCGTGAAGCTAGATCTTGCACAATTCCTTCACATAAGCACGGTATCCTTCTTCGTCTTCTGCCACTTCTACTTGCCAGGCACGCACCCAGCTAATTTCCCACATGATTTGCGCATTCCGAACTACTCGCTCGTCGTCCTCGGTCCCCATCTTCCTAGCTTGAAGGGGAGGGAAGTGTGATAGTGCAGGAACCATAGTACGAGGTAGCCCAACTTGGAGATAGCACCGGTGAGGGTTGTAGATCACTAAGGTAGTGTCCCCCTCTACCTGCAGCTCTAGGCCCGGTCGTCGAGGAACTCTAAGGGTAGTGCTTCGAAGAACTCTTGGTCACATCACAAACTTTTCCATTAGCAATGTGTTGAGGTAAAGGCGCCAATCATCTCGTGTCTTCTTGTCTGCTACCCGGCACTCAACCTGTGAAGAAAATTCGAATGCACCTCCTATGAAGAATAGAGGGTGGCTCCCGAATATTCGGCTAGCTGAAGGTAAATCCTCTTTGGGTAGAAACTTAAGTCTCACTCCCATCCAACACTCAAGGATGATCATTGATCTGAAAAGTGGCCCTCCTAGGCAAGATGAGCTAATGCCTTCATAAAGGTATGAAAGGACCGCTTGGGAGATAGATAAACCTCGCCACAGCCCACTAATAATGCTAAGATTTTGGATGTCCAAGAGGTGGCCAGTGGTGGTGAAAAGGAAGACCCCGCATAAGCAAACTGAGGTAGCTTTGGCTATGGCTTCAAATCTTCCGCTCGTGTTATTACAATAAGCGGTTATCCATTGAGCCATAGGTATCAAATGGATATGGCGTGGGCTCATCATGGTCCTAACATCTTTTGGATTGTGTATAAAATCCCCTAGAATGAGTGATGGGTCTATAGGCTCAACCGTATGACACACTAGGTCTTCATCCCCAATCTTAGTCTTAGGGAGGGCTAGGTAGGTCTCTACCTCCTCTAATAGGACAATGGCTTCAAAGCTTGGGAAGAGGAAAGTGTGTGTTTGTGGATGCCATAGCTCTACAAGGGCCAAAATGCTTGACCAATCCAAGGAAATTTTCTGAAAATTCTTAGCTAGAACCACTAAGGGTTGAAGGTGCCATGCCCATAGGATTGAGAGGACCTCTAAAGGGAGTGCCTTGATCATGGGAGCCACCCACTTTAGGTTGGAGTAGCATCTTGGGCCAAGAAGAAGCTAAGAAAAAGGAAATGAAAAAGGAAGAAGAGAGGAAGATCATGAGAAGAATGAAAATTCAGAACTTTATGAAGTTTTGAATCAAATTGCAACTTACTTCTCTTGAAGAACTTGAGCTCAAGTGCTTGGGGATTGAAGTCAGCCGCTGTAGCTCCCCATGCTCCTTCTTAGCTGACTTAGGTCCGGTGTAGACCATCTCCCCTATAGCACTAGCTTCAAAGGTCCTCTTCATGGTGTTTTTGGGAGTTTTTTTGGAATTTTGGGGCTTGTAGCAGAGAATTGATGTGAGCTGTGAATTCTGGGCTTGTCCCTATTTGTAGAGGTTTATTTTTAATCTTGGTGCATTAGGATTAAGGCTGGGTAGCCTTATCCTAAGTTAGATTAGGTTCTAGTGTAGATTAAGGCCTCTTTCCCCCGAGTTCGGACTCTTACGGAAGAGTCCCGCTCAAAATTACACAGTTTCCGCACTAGCGGTATATCGTGAGACCGCTAGAGTCCTCAGGCGGTTCACTATTGGACCATTTTCATCCTTCCATCCACTGACTACCTCTGTCTCTCTCACGGTCTATAATTAGACCGCTAAAAATCTCTGGCGGTCTTCAGTTAGACCGTTTGTCAGGTTTTTCCAGATTTTGTTAAATTCATCCCCCCTCAGTCGTCAGTCCTATTCTCTCTCTGTCCTCCTCACTTGTACTCTCTGTCAGTCAGTTAAAGCATCCACATTCATACACATTCATGCATCTTAAATAAAAATAATATAACAAGAAGATTTCATTCCACTATCAAAAGTCATATACAAGTGTGCATAAAAAAAAGAAGAGTACAAATCACTCGGCCAGTCTGTCTCCCGGGCCACCGCTATCACCCGTACCCTCATGTCGCTTCACAGGCGGCTCCATGGCACTGCTTGCCTCCTCTCGACGGCGCCGTCGCTCCTCCTCCTCATTCCTCCGATGGCCGGAGGAACCGGTGAAGTAGTCTCGGTACGCGCTGCTCGGTGCAACGCTCTTGCTCCTGCTAGACTCTGACTTCTTTCCCAGAAGCTGGAGGGCATCCTTCAGGCCTGATACCACTCCTCTCAGCTCTATGGCCTGCACTCAAGACTGGTCTTGCTCGCTCCTTAGCTGGGCAGCCTCTGCTCTGAGGCGCTCTATCTCATCCTCGTAAGTACGACGGTGAGCTCCTCCTGCTCTCAGTCGCGCCACCTCCTCATGGAGACGGGTCACCTCTACCGCCTCTACTCGCCATCGCTCTGCCTCTGCTCGAGCACGCTCCGCCTCGGCCAGCGCTGTGCTCAGCTCTCTCACCTGCATTAGCATTCATCACATTTAGGCATAGGCATATCATAAGCATTTAAAGTCTAAGGAACTCGGTTGGATTTTTCTTACCCTCTCCGCGAGAGAAGCCTCGGCATCCTCAGCCCAAGCCACCGCCCGAGCAAAATCGGCGTCTCGCTCAGCCCTACCTCCCACAGGCTGCGATGAAGAGGACGGAGATCAGGTCCCTGCCGCTGCGCCCCCTCAACTCGCTGCATTTTCAAAGTCGAGGTCAGTCACATTCATCATAAGCATAAGCATAATTAAGTCCAAGGTTTAGGAAATTTACCAGAAGGTCGAGCGTGCACTAGAGCTCATCCCTCTGCTGCACAGTGGAGTGGAGGAGGCCCTGGAGCTCCGCTATTCGTCCCTGGGGGTCTAGCTGCATATAGCATAACCAAGGTGTCAGTGCATATAGGAATAAGGCAATTTAATTAAAGAGCATGAGTTTAGAAGTCATACCGATCGTCGGACGCCGTCGAATACCGGGTCATTGGACGCCGTCGAATACCCGGTCGCCGTACCTCCTAGTGAAGGCCTTCAGGTAGGCTTCATCATTGTCAGCTTGGGCCCTCACCTTCCGACCCCTTCGTGTCCTGTCCCACACCTGGTCGATCACCCAAGTGACCCAGTCGATGTCGCCGCTGAGTCCCTTTGCCGATCTCCCAAAGCGCTCGTCATCTCGCTCGGGGAACTCCACCTCTGGCTGATGTACTCCCCTTGTCCTCAGCTCGACGATGTTGATGCAGTGTAGCCAGATCTCTCGTCCGGCGTACGCCCGGGCTGCCTCCACCCAAGGCTGTCCCTCGTGACCCTCGTCACGGTAAGGTGTCCAGCGCACCTGAAAAGGCAATTGAGTCAATGTCAGCATTTAGATAGCATTGTCAGCATTTAGAAGCATTTAAGCATATAGAGAGTTTGAGTTTAGAATTTACCGATGCATATGAAAAAGTGTCGATGTCATCCTGGATCGCCCGAGCTAGGCGCAGGATCGATCCCATATCCCGTGCTACCACCCACCGTCTCGCGATGGGGATCCGCTCGGGATGTAGCTCCTTCCCTCGCCCTAAGCCAGGGAGGTATAGGTAGCTCCAAACCTGCATAAGTCAGTGTCAGCATATAATAATAGCAAGCATATAGAAAAGCATTAAAGTTTAGAGTTTAGGGCATTTTACCTGTAGGAATGGCGAGAAGCCGCCCAGCATGGTCTGCTGGTCGGTCGTGCTCAACGAGTCAAAAAGAAATGCCAGGACTGCTGCTCCCCAGGCGTATCCTCCTACTCCATCCAGATCTCTCAGCAAAGGGAGGAGCCTAACGCTCACTCCGTCGGCTCTAGTCGCAAAAAGAAGCTTCCCGAAAAGCAAAATCAGGAAGCGCCGCAAAGTGATATCTCCCTCAAGTCCTGGTGCTGCTGCCACTCTGTCTCAGACCTAGTCTATCACTCTTCCTATATGCTCCTCTGGAAGTTCCCCTACCAAGATAGCAGCTCCCCACAGCCCCAGGCTCTCCTGGAGTGTCGATCGTCCCAACATGGATGACTGGTGCCCTGGCCTCAACAAATCCAATCCTAGTAGCTACTCGGCCATCTCTCGATAATCCCCATAAGTCCATCATGTCACCGGTGCTCCATGGACCCGCAGTCCGGTGATCCTCGCTATGTCTTCCAATGTGGGGATCATGTGGCCCCAGGGGAAGATGAATGCTCGGCTAACTGGATCCCATCTCTCATGGAGGGTATAGATCAATGTTGTGTCAATTCTGGTCACCTTGATGCTCAACATCTCCCCAAAGCCCAGGGCGGCTAGTCTCTCTCTCTGCTAGTCGGGCAGAGCCAGGTATACCGCTCGGACTTGCAGCCAGGAAATCCGAGTTCGTCTCTTCCCCTGCACACATTTAGAACATAGGTCAGTCATTGCATTGCATTTTCATTACATTACATGTAAACAAAAACAACAAAAAATCAAATAAGACAAAAACACAAAAAATATCAAAGTCTTGTCTCTAGTTCTCTTGCGGCCATATCTTGGGCCGTCTGAGTCCTCTAGCGGCCATAGACTGGGCCGTCTGAGGCTGTAGCGGTCAATGGAACGACCGCTACCAGACCTGTGAATGGGCGTTAGTTTCTTTGTTCCCCCATGCTATGGAAATGGCCTCAAAGGGCCTACAAGGTATTCTAATGGGTCCCCAGACCCATTCCATGTTCATTCATACACATGCATGGTTGAAAAAAAAATCAAAAATTGGGTTTTTTGGGCCAACGGCCTACCTCCGATGGCTGGCGACTGGTCGTCGCCGTTGGTGCCTCTCCGACTGTCGTGGCCTCTTCCTCCTCCTCCATAGTTTCCCAAGGATGTTCCTCGACCATCGGTTCTTCATTTCCCGCCATTTGGGCCGACGGCCCCTCCTCTCTCGCCGGTGGGTTCTCCTCCGTCGGAGGCAGCGTCCCCTCCTCCGCTAACTGCCGTTGGAGGTGCTTCACTGCCTGTTTCTTCACCATCGTGGTGGCCGAATGGGGGTTGGACGGAGGTCGCCGGTGGGCCTCACCGGAGTGGAGTGGGTGGTGGCTCGGTCGTTTGGGTGTGTGATTGAATGAGTGTTTGAATGAGGGGGGGGGGGGGAGAACGATCGGTTGTTTTTTTGAACGCTCAGGAAATTTGGCAGTCTATCATTAGACCATTACAAGGTTTCTGGCGGTCCTTCCTTCGATCATTTATCATCAGGGTGTCCTTCCTTGAAGGATGTGAACCGACGTTCTTTAGCGGTCCATTCTTAGGCCATTAAGGCACTTTTAGCGGTCTATCTTAGACCGTTTTATAGGCTGAATTGCTTGATGAATTACAAATGCTTGATCCATTATGATTCATGTTTTCAAGGATATATCTGTTGTGCTTATTTTATGGATCTATTTGATGATGGCTAACCTTTTTCAATAGCAAAAATCATGAAAACCATCACACTTTATTACCGCTCGTCAGGCTGGTAAGTCAGGTAAGTATTTCGATCCCTGATCCCTTTAATGCATTACTATATGGTATCTATGATATATATCCTCAAGAATTGGCTGGTCATTCATGTGTTCCAGGATCTGATGTTCCCCTCTAACAAAAACGATGATGATCTAAGTTCACATGTTTAATCGTTGGATAGGCCGTTAGGTTGGCCGAGTTGGGGGATGATGGACTCTGTCTTGCACGCAGTTGTTGTAGATAGTTTCTTGACCCTGATTTGTCCGGTCTAGCAATATTATTCTCGAGTATCTTGTTATTTTGTTCTTTCTTTGCATTCGTTTTGATGATTTCTTTATTTTAGCCCAGCATGCATCATACGCATCTTTTGAGCATTTATATGCCCTCATCTGTCCGAGTGTCTCAGTGATGGTGGATAATTATTTGTCTATGGTCTTGAGTAAGGAGAGTTATTCCACTCTACGTTGGAAGGTTTCCGTCGGTCTTTTTGCTCGGTTTGGTTAACTGAGGATTCCTATCTGGAGTTTAGTTACTCGTCTCTTTGCTTTTCCATTTGCTCCTACCGCCTATCAGCTGTGTGTTCCAGTGAGGAGGTTGGTCGTGTTTTTTTTTCCTTTGTTGTTAGTTTCTCCAGGCATGCGTCGTTCGGTTTACTGCTCCTTGTGATTGGTTCAAAGTTTTTCAAAAGATTCCTATCGCTTGTTGGTTGGGGACAGGTGTCAATTTACCCTAACGCCTACTTTTCAGTCCACTCGCTTCATTTCCGCTTCACCTCCATGTTCCATGTCACTTTCGTTTCACCTCCGCTCGTTCCCTTGCAAAGAGGACGTTAAGGAGGGGCATCTGTTGACAACCGTTTTATGACCAATGAGTTGGGTCATCTCCTTATTTATCTTTATGATGATCCGAGTTATTCGTCGTTTATTGAGCCGTCTTGGTCAGCTTTAAGGCTTATTTCATGGGTCATTCTCCTTAATGGGTCTCGCTCCCTATTTATTTTCCATGGATTAAAGCTTAGTGGGATTTTCATTCATTTTACCACGCTTCTGTCTCTAGCGGTCTATTATATGGGCGTTTGATGACGTTTGGCGATCTATCATAAGACCGTTTACTAACGCCAGAGTCCAGAGCTAACGTCCTTTCTCTCGGCCTTATCCCTTTGTTATCCGTTGAGCTCTGGCAATTTATCGTGAGGCCGTTAGAGGCACTGTGGCGGTCTTGATTTAGACCGTTTCTTGGCTCCAGAGTCCTGATCACGAAGTTTTCGCCAGTTGGCCTTATCTTATGAGGGTGGCGGTCTATTCTTAGACCGTTAATTCCAAGTGGTGATTTATCGTAGGACTGTTTCAAGAGATAGAGAGTCCTAATTAACTGTCTTTTCTCTGCTACGCTGTGGTCGAAGTAGAGTTTTAATTTGGTGATTTCTCTCTCGATAGTGATCCTTAGAAGCTTCCGTTTGTTTCTATGGACTCTTGGGAGTATTATCTTCAAGAGTTTGCTAAGTTTTATCCTATGTTTTCGCTGGAGTCTCTCCAACTCGAACCAAGACTTTAAGGGTCTATAAATAGAACCCTTGAGTTCATGGGTTGGGGAGGAGATTTCTGGAGTTTACGTCAAGGTGTTGCCACGTTCTGGAGCGAGTACCCATCAAGGAGAAGTGCTTTCTATGTCTATTAGCCTTCAAAGTCCAGGGAGTATTAAGTTCTAAGGGTTCATTGTGTTGTTTTCTTCTTTAGTTCATTCCCCTCTTCATAGCATTCACAAGCATATTTCCCCCTTCTTCTTCCACGTTCTCTACATCTCAATCACATTTTTAAACATCCTTCCATCTTTTTCATGCCTCAGAGGGGTTAAAAAACCAACCTCCTAGGTATTCACCCTTCCTTTTACATGCACCCTAGTTCATTTGCATTATAGTTACCACACTTGTCATAGGGCTAATTTGGATTGTCTTTCTGTGCTTCTACACTCTTTGCAGGTCTACAGGGTTCCTAGCACGAGGCCCAACTCTTCTAGCCGGATGGGAGAGGTGGAGATCCAAGTCCCAATCTGCTATTCCGTGCGCTCTGGCGGCTCTATGTTGAACCGTTTGAGGAACTGTGGCGGCTTATCATAAGGCCATTTCTTGAACTGTGGCGGCCTGATATTAGACCATTTCTGTTCGCAGAGTTCTGGTTTTCATCTCCCGTGGGGTGGTGTTGCATCCTCCTCTTTCCAAGGTATTTAGCCTAGCTTTGCTATCTTTAATTACCTTGGTGGCGATCACATTTCTTTAGTTGGGTATTGTTCATCATTGTCATCATTCTTGCTTGCTTTTCTTCTTTGTTCACTTGCTCCACACCTATGGTGTGTGTTTTTGTTTTATTCCTTTGCTCCATGCCCCGGTGTGTGTTTTTATTTTCTTTCACATGAACATTGATGACATGCCCATGCTTCTGATTTTGGTGATTGTTTGAGTTAGGTTATTGCTTGCTCACTATCACTTACATCTCTCATACTACTATATTCACACATCATCACATCACATCACAAAAGGAAAGAACACCAACAATATGCAACTGTGGAAGCACCAATGAATGAACCTTCTGTAAGGTTGTTATTTCATCCTTTTTCCTCCTATGTTTTGTTGACAAAAGTGTTTATTTTTAATATTTTCTTCCCTACACAGAAAATGGGTGACCTACTTTAAACTTCATTCCCCTACTGCTCTCTTTGCTAATTGTGATCCCTCATGTCAGTAAATTTGATTTCCTTTACAGTAGATTCATGTTGTTCTTTCAGC
Source organism: Amorphophallus konjac (assembly GCA_022559845.1). Classification (NCBI taxonomy): domain Eukaryota; kingdom Viridiplantae; phylum Streptophyta; class Magnoliopsida; order Alismatales; family Araceae; genus Amorphophallus; species Amorphophallus konjac. Next base: position 99,518 of record JAHNEJ010000846.1, on the reverse strand, counting down.
TGATTCTTTGTGTTTTGCATTTTGCAATTCTGATACTTTCCTTAAAGCACATTTTTCTTTTTCATCTTTCTACTTTTACTAAATTTAAGTAGTTTTATGATTTTGGCCTTTTGAAACTACTTTTATTTTGGCATGTCTGTGGGGACTACTTGGAATTCCCTTTTTAGCCTCTGTTTTGGATATTCAGTGAGGTTTACAACTTAGCTTGTTATTTATCAAGAGGAATCTCATGTTTCAGAAAAAAAAAATGTAGGCAGATGCTTTGTTGCCATATTTTCATGAGTGTATTTTTTTTGTTTAGTAGATTGCTAGTAGTTAGGCTAAGTGTACCAAGTGAAGTTTAATTTTTCCATCAATCCTTTTAAAACTTTTGTTACATTAAAATTTTACCTAAAAACTTTTATTTTTTACCATCCATACATATTTCTCAAGGATTTTTTTTCCTGAAATAATTGGAGATCTGTTTGCGACCTTTTCTTTCTTTCCGCCTTTTCGTTCGCGTATCGATCAACCATTTGGCTAACTGGTAGTCAACTGACTGATTGACGACGTGGGCGTGCCAGTCACATGAGTGACAATTTTATTGTGCGCTCATTCTGACCCATATAGGGCGAATGTGAGGTTCGGTCGAGACCAGCAGTCCGCCATGCCATAAAGGTTATGGCGTTAATTACATCCCCCACAAGGAGGGAACACATTTGATTAATTGCCGAGATAGCGGGCCGTCGAAGCCGGATTAAAAAGAACTACATGATGATTATAGCAATGACAGGCAGGATGCAAATATTTATCGTATAGCAGATGTATAGTTCATGGAATTATGGACCCTCGGTACGTGGCGGAGGATGTAGGTCCGAAGACCACCATCGCGCATGACGAAGACTTCCGGCCGGGCGTAACCCGATCTTCTGTCGATGCCATTTGATATACCCAAGGATCGATGCATGCATGCACACAAGACATCCACACCTAGATTATACCTGAAGATAGTGTTATGAAACGGTGGCAGTCAGCCGCATTTAATACCCCTCGTCGAGAAGAGGAAGGGCAACACAAATATGCTAGCGAAAGCGAAATGCTAACGGATTATGATGGTGAGTGTGATGATGACATGACTCGGGCTTGCTTGACCCTTCTTTATTCAATTCACTACCTGCTACGGCTTGTGGACATTGCCCCCGAGAGGCGAGGCTTGCCCCGGGGTAAATGAACCATTAGAGCGGCACGAGGCTTCAAAACCGGCGTGACTATGTAAGAAAACTTATGCGGCGCGCTAAAGCATAGGCATGGTGGCTAATACGGCACGGTCTTCATGCAGTTGAAACGGCGCGCAAGAGGGTTGGGGCGCGCCGGGAAGGCGCAAGAAAATTTTTTAAGGAAATGAGTGTGGGGTTAATCCGGCGCGGGGGGGTACCGCGCCGGTTTAGGGCGCGCCGGTTAAGACCGCGCCGTATTAAACCTGTTTTGTTAAATTATGAACCTTTTTAAATTTATTAGACTTCATGGGACCCTTTCTTGAGTTGTTGGGCCAGATGATTGTTTGATTGGAGTCCATGGCCTTCTGGAAATGAAGGGGAGGTCAGTGCGAGGTTCATACTCGAGCACTCAGTTGATTCGATTCGGAGCGATCCTTTTATTGACATAATTATCTGGAGTCTGTCAGAAATTTGACAGCATCTCCCCTGAACAAACAGAGTTGCAGGGGAGAATCGGGGTCATACTCACTAATGGAGCAAGCCCCTAAATCACCGGTCTGCCCAAAGGCGGCCAGCATACCCCACTGGATAGGATACCCCGAGGACAAGCCTGCTAGGGGCACCAAAGCTCCATGGGGGAAGAGACAGAAGGGCGAAGTCACTGATGATGAGGACGACACCCCGAGGGCTAGCCTACGAGGGGTGAAGGACTCGCAGTCAGTGATTCGTCCCATGGAGGGACTGACCATTAGGAGAGTGGGACTCCGAGGACTAACCAACAAGGAGCACACACCCCCTGGTCTCGATCGGGCCCTGGTCTGTCGGGGTTGAGTTCGTTGACCGAGGCTCCCTGTCATTATCAGCCATGGCTTCGAGAAAGCGCCTACCACGGAGAGGTAGAGCCCTCAGTCGCCCAGCAATTGCAGGAAGTAACGGGGAATGTCCCCCTCCCCGGGTGATCAAAACGACGAGGAAACCTCGGAACGATGCAGATGACCGTGAAGAACGAGTAATAATGGCATAAGTTAGACTGGCACGTAGTAGGGGCATATGCTCGAACAGCTAGAAAGCAATGTTCAGGGAGGTAAACCCTGTGTGGAGCGACCAGAGACACGCGCAGAGGCACGGCTCCCTCCGAGAAGAAAAGGGGTGCGAAGACCCCTGCATCAAGCATAACAACACAAAAAAGAAAATGAATCAAAGAAAAGCCCCCGGGGAGGGGTGTTTCTATAGCCCACGACGAGTCAGGGCACAATGCAACCTTCGGAGGAACCAAGGTTAGAGTGATGCAGAGAAGAACTCAGACAGACGTGTTAGCATAGATAGAGAAAGAGAGGGGAGGATCATTCATCCGATTCATTGATTCAAGCATTCACACGCACGCGCATACGTTGCCATTCCAAAAAAATGGGAAGGGTTTAACATTTACATAGCGAGAGTACAGCCCCGGCACCATCACTTGATCGCCGTTCGCCGACAACAGAGACAGAAGACATTCACGGTGCGATAACGGAGGAAGAAAATCAGAAGGGATCGCGTAGAGGGGGGAGGAGAATCGACTCATTTCATTGTCGCTCCTCCCCCCCTCGCTTACATTCGACGGATAGGAGTTTCGAGGAAGAAAACTACGGAAAATAGGAGAAGATCAACGCCCGCGCCCACCTGTTCCTGAAACAGAGTATCGCAGCCGAAGAAGATGGCCGGCGGTCATTGCTCCCGAGAAACCTTCACTCTCTGTACCTCAAGCGAAAAAGGAAGCCCTCTCCTCCCTCTCGAAAATGATCAGAGGGCTGACAGACGATCCCCCCAAAAAAACTATATCGTCCCGTTATTTCGAATAGCCATCTTTATATATACATGATCGAGCCCCAAGCCTTGTACGGCGTGAAGAACTGCGCACCGGGAAAGGCTTCATGGGCCTTTGCGTGCCGAAATAGCCAAGCCATGGGTGGGTTTCAGCGCGCCAGGATAGAGGGCACCAAGCTTGGGGCGCGCCGGTTTAGGGTGCACCGGGCTAATGTTCCTCGTGGGCTTCGAGCCAGTTGGTGAGCCCGGAATGATTCCGGGGGTCACCGTGAACATTTATCTTGCCAATGCTCCTCGAAACTTCGACGAGATGTCTTGTAGAAGCTCCCCGGTTGACGTACGGTCATTCTCGAGGTTCCGAATAGCTTTATCTTGATCGTACGAGCTTTCTACTGGCACGGCCTTCGGCTCTACGCTCCATGCTGTTGGTCCGGCCTGACTCGTACTCAGAGCTTTCTAGGAGGTTAGATAGTCGGGAGATAGTTCCGCCTGAGCCGGGCGATCATTCGGCCACTAATGGGCCCATCTTGACGGGAAGCCATGCCCATGCCGGGCGATCGGGATCTTCCACCATCAGATCTTTCGGTTCTCCGTTTCGGGAAGCCGGGGGGACTCCTTTATCCTCGGGAGAGCCTTTCATGAGGTGGGTAACCACCGGGTAGACCGTCGACCTTGGTCGGACAACGGGTGTAGTGGATGCAGCACGATAAAGTCGATGCCGGTTCATTGGGCAGGCTTGGTCGCACTGCCGGTTGGTTGTGGATTCATCTCGGCTCTCCTGAGGTGAAATCCCCGTGTCCACACGGAGTGACTCGAGGCTCTGTCAGCTTGAAAAGTCTTTAATATGTTGATCTTTATCGGCTTCCGTATTTCGGTGGGCCGAGTCATTCGTCCTTATAGCTTGGTCACCGACAATCATATTTTGAGTGCCAACAAGATCATACTGGCGACTTTTATATGGCTAGAAACAAAACAAAATTTTTACCTCATTTTTTTTTAAGTTGATGAGGAGGAAACAGATGCTTCAGAAAAATGTTTAAATGAGTCTTTGATGTTCCAAAATGGTCCAAATCTTTGTGTGAACACTTTATGTCATTGGTAAATAAGTGACATGGGTCATGGATTTTTTTATAGGTTTAAGAGTGCAGTTTCTATGACTGAGAAAGCAGGACAGATTGATCCTCGTAACATGGAGGTAGCAACTGTCCTTGCTAATGTGAGATCTGTAGCAAGAGCCAGATCCCGAGGGAATGAATTATTTAATTCTGGAAAGTTCACTAAAGCATGTGCAACATATGGGGAAGGCCTAAAATTTGATCACTCCAACCCTGTCCTATATTGCAACAGAGCAGATTGCCCCTCAAAGCTTGGACATTGAGTGAAATCTATCGAGGACTGTAATGAGGCTCTTAGGATCCAACACAATTACACCAAGGCTTTCTCTTCACAATTTCTTTATTGTTTTATTTTTTTCCTTTAGATGTGTGTTTTTTGTCAGAGATCGGACAGAGGTAAAAATTTGGCTTTTATTTTTATTTTTTTTATAAGCACAAATGTGCATATATATATATATATAGCACTTTTCTCGAAACACTTATGTTTCTTTCTTTACCTGTAATTGCTGGTTTTCTATTGCGGCATGGTTTGTATATATTGTGTCTGCCTGTGGCTTTTCATTCAGTTATTTCCATTCGTCTAAATTATGAACTAAGTGGATGTTCTTCTCATGTGCCCTTCTAAGTGCAGTTACCATCCAATTCCCATGGTATTTTCTTAAGCAAAGGGTCCCTATGTGTGGGATCCCGAGGAAAACAAGTACATAGACTTACTTTCTACTTACTCTACAGTCAACCAGGTCCGTGTAATCTTCTTTGGGTATGCAGCGATGCTGACAATGACACAACCTTGAACCATGTTGAGAAATCATTTCTGGGGGACTTGCATTTTTGGTTTTTAATGTTGCATATGCTCAAAGGAGTTAATCAGCATGTCTTTTAATCTGACTGGATGATCATGTTATGTACATGGCTTCGGTTTTGCAGGGTCACTGCCATCCCAAGGTTATGAAAGCTTTGGTTGAGCAAGTAGGAAGGCTTACCTTAGCTCTAGAGCCTTTTACAATGACAAATTCCCAGAGTTTGCAGAGATCTTCACACACATGTTTGGATATGACATGGTGCTACTAATGAATACTAGTGCTGAAGGTGTGGAGAAGGCTCTAAAGTTGCCAAGGAAGTGGGGTTCTGAGAAGAAGAATATACCCAAGGATGAGGTAGGGAATTTGTTTCGAGGAAGGAGCTCCCTAGCGATAATGAAATTGTTGAAGCTCTGTTCCATACTTAAATAGCATTGAAAAAATCTAGAGGTGAAGAGGTTTCAAATTTGAAGTTTGGAGGTGAGGTCGAGAAAATTTCAAGCATGCATCACCCTACAGCGATATCCTTATTTACTTTCTCTTTCCTATGGTCATATTTAGTTTTTCTTTCCCATGGTCATATTTAGTTCCTCTTTGCAAATTCATGCTTGTGTCTTCTTTTATTTTTATTATTTTTTCTGGTTGTCTTTTAGATAGTCCAAAGTCATTTATGGCCTGCAAGTGGAAGTAAGCATATTTTGTTTTCTTTTCCTCTGTACGTATGACTGGCATCAACTTTAACTAAGAAGCCATTTTGTCAACATTTTATGATGAGACTTTCATTGTATATTAGAAAGGAAAAATGAGGGACTTCATTTAACATGTAGAATTCTAATATCCCAATGAGAGCTAATGTGTATCTTTCTTCTGTCATGTATGCTACTCAAGTGGTGTTTTGTGGGTGCTATTTGTTTGTCATCAATTTTCATTCTTAACCTGTAGTACCTATTTGTCTTGTCTCATTTATCTTGACCAAGAATAAAGTTTCTGTAAACTTTCAAGAGTTTATGTTGTCCACTGTATGGCTACTACGAACCAACAATGTCTCCAGATATCTCCATTCGTGGATGCATTGTGCACTAGATACCCATCCGTCAATTCTCTTAAGTTAATCTGATAGATCTTGTGTACGTAGTTCCCTTTAGGTTGGGAGGATCACATTAACTTGCATGTGAAGATGGGCCAGGCAATGGTTTGCTTCTTTGCCAAGTTATTACACATTTTTTATGAACAAAGGTGTGTAAAACATGGTGTGCAGCCAATTCGGGCAATCACATCACTTTTTACAAAATAATTTGATGGAGACAGTGGATGAGATATACAAAGTCACATCTATTTCGCTCAGTCCTAGGTAGGGATTGCACGGGGATCCTCTTATAGGAGTCTTGTAACAGTTGCAGGGATTGCATGTGAGAGGGGATCATGCTGCTTTCTCTAACAGTGACACTAGGCTTAGGTTGTGTTTGAAAACAATGGGAGGGAAGAGGATTTTTTTCAACCAATGAAATTGCAACCCTCTCCATCTGCACATCATATTATCGTATGTGTCGACCAATGAAGCCTCCTAGGCATTGATGCTTGCACTTATTCTTGTCTATTACTTTTCAATCAATAGCATGAGTTTTCATATCTAGGTACAGAAGGATGGTTTTGAACTTCTAACCAAAATCCACTAGTTTTGAACAAGTTCTCGAGAAGAGGACTGAATCATAAGAATGTGCATAAGCTAGCTTATGTTTGTTGAATATAGTGTGATTTGCTTATAGTTTGTTTAATATTGCATTATGGAGTTAAATTTGTTGGCTAACTTTGAAGTATGTTAGATGATTAGTTTATGCTTCTTTCAGTGATGCATTACTGCACCTTTTGACCCATACCAAATGCATAGCAAGCTAACGTTGGACTGAGATCTTATACTATTTGTTCCCCTTAATCAGATTGGCGCAGTAGTGTTAGAAACATCCAGGACTTCAACACCTGTTGTATAGTTGTACTGGTTGCAGTACCAGTGCCCTACCTCTGTTCTTGGCAACTGCATTTCAAGAATTTCAGAACCTGCAATATTGAACTGTTCAAAATGGAGATCAAGAGATTCTAAAGATTGCCAACACATTTTAGTTGGTTACATTGACTGTTGGAGATTGTGTGATGTTATAGTTTTGTATAATCAGTGCAAATATATATTAACCTCTACTTAGATGTACACTGTTTTCATCTTTCTGATTAATTTTTTTTCATATATAAAGGTGAATGATGATTTCTGAGATTTCTAGTCTTGTGTTCAGGCCCAAAATGATGAGTTTGCTTCTATATTCAATCTCAAAGACTACAAAGGTAAGAATGGCAATTGATCTATAATCTGTTGAAATGAGTTGTCTAGCGTCTCTTTTTTTTGATTTTTCATATTCTTATGTTTCCCTAGTCTCTTTGTTAATGTCCAATTGAGTTTGTTGGTCCTTACTTGAATGCATGACATGTATCTTCCCTAGAAATGTGTGTTAGTGGATGGAAACCATGGAATACAGATATCCAATTTAATTTCAAATTTTGGGAAATACTTATAGGTCCTGATTTTGGAATGTGCAAGCCTTTTTAAGCAAATGCAAAGCCATGGTAAACAGTTACTGGATGGGAACATTATTAATACAGTAGATAAAAAGCATGATTAATATCTCAACTAAGTCAACCACCTTTGATTGGTATAGGAATGCCATCTTGGGCACATGCAAATCCAGGCTGAGAAATGGGGTGAGGGGATCCTTCGCAAGTGTCTCCCACTTGTATCTTTTGGATTGCCCTATTGTTGGCACCGGCTTATTTTCTCGAATTAATTGAGGATTAAGCATAGGAAAATACTCCCTAAATAGAGCAAAATGGCACATCGCCAGAGCTGCTCTACCAGTCGAGTTGAGCTCAAAAATCGAGACACTTCACCGGGTCAAGCAGCAACATAACAACCGGGGATCGGCCCCGAGCAAATGGCACTATGCCAGCCAATTTCCCGACAACCAGGTCCGTTTCGAGATTCAGGACAACCTACCATACCTTACGGCACTCTGTGAAGATTCGGGGATCACCCCCGGACACCTTGCATATGGTATCACACCGCCGATGCTTCAACAACCGGGTTAACTCGAGACTCAGAACAGCCTGCCGCATCATACGACTCTTCGCCAAGGAGCGAGGGTCACCCCGACCACCAGACAAACGGTATCATCATGATGACACCCCAATCACCGGGCCCAACCAAGGGTCCTAACCAACTAGCCGTGACCCATGACAACATCAACAATCGATCGAGCCCACCCCCGATCACTCAGTTTCTTCCAAGGGAAGAACAAGTATGAAGATTTTCCTCCGATAGCACCGGTGGCCCAGAAGCGGAAGAAGAGGACACGACGCCAGGCCGCTTCGTCATCTTCTTCGAGAGGAGGGCAGGGGGAAAACCCAAACCCTACTGGTGTTGATGCAGTGACTCACTGTGCTGCATATTTGGTTTATTGGCTTTGTTCCTTGGCTCTCCCTCAGGGTGACGAGAGCGTGATCAAGGCGGAAGCCATATATCCATCCTGTCTTATGGCTTGGGGTACCAAGCTGTCTCTTTGCCCAGTGGCCCTGTGCCTCATTTACAAGATGTTGGGAGACTTGCATAAGATGCGCCTCCCCAGAAGCCTTCGGACGGTTGGTCCGTTACATTTCTTTAATGCTTGGGTCTGCACCCTATTCCCGGAGGTAGCTCCTCGGGCGCTACAAGCAGTTCCTCTGGTCCCGCGCATGATAGAGTTCGCAAGCGCCGAGCCATCATTGCAAGCGGAGCAACTCTATGCCATTCGGGGTAAATTGACCCGTCTTCTCGTGGACTCACCCGGGGTTCTTCATTTCTGGAGCTTAGCTGCTCACTCGAGCCCGTTGACGAACAGGATGAGGCAATGCAAGCTCTTTGAAACTGAGGAGTACATCCATCCGATTTCCCAAGCCAATTATACCAGGCCTATTCTGGAGCCGGAGTTGATTGATTGAGCACTGGCCATCAGGCCTAGTGTCCTCGTATTCCGCAAGAGCGGCATTCTGTGGCTGGAGCCGTATTACCCGTTCCGTTTCAGTCAGAACTTTGGCTACGACCAGCATATTCCACATTCCTCTTCGCAATTTGGATTGCCCAACAGGCACAGGGCCGGGCAAACGTCCAATGATGACGCCCGGATATGGTGGGACTTTTTCCATCGTCGCGAAGATGTTTCTTTCCTGGTGCCCGCCCCCGCACGGTTCCCTCGCGTCATGCCTGAATACGTCAAGTGGTGGAACGCGCGGACGGAATTTTACAGGACCTCCCGGAGAGAGTGCTGGGCCGTGGCGGAGCACAGGTTCTTAGCTTCCCAGCCGGAGCCAGTTCTTGATATTGACGCTTCTTATTTGAAGAAGTTAAAATCTTGGACTAATACGGACGTGAAGGCCTATCTAGAGGCCCGCAAGCTCGTAAAAGGCCGCAAGATGAAAGTTGAGCTGAAGTTGCCCCCGATCAACAAGGATGATTATGTGAAGACCCTTCGGGGTTTATGCCGGGTAAGCAGTGAGAGGGTGATTCTCCAGCAACTCCCTTTGCCAGTAGAGGAGCCCATCGCCGCCGTGGCCGACTGGCGTCCCGAGCTGGACAGGTTGTATCCCTACCGGACTTTCATTCACAAAGAGGACAGGCGGGCTGACTTATATGCCAACACCCCCTGGCTGTTCGCACTCCTTCGGTCTCACGGCCTCTCGGTGGGTAGCCCCAGTGAAGCCATACTGGTCCATCCTCTTCAGATCTCCTTCAAATATGCAGACAGGTGGGGGCTGGACCATCTGAGCCTGTATTATCTGCTGTCCTCTCATGGACACGAGGACCTGGCGTTGCTAGCTGAGTCGAGCGAAAAGATCGGGGATCTATGCTGGCTCATTCGCGAGGCGGCTTCGAGGGACAAGACGCCATCGCTATTTTATTGGCCTCTCTTCCCCTTTTACACGGGACCGGCAAGTAAGTTCTATCCTTTCCTTCAGGCCCTTCGGCCAGCTTTTTCCTTTCATTGTGGTTGTGTCATTCTCACCCTTGTGCGTATACAGTTCGACCGACTTCGGAGGAGACCTGGCACTTTAGGGAGCTGATCATAAAAGCCAAAAAGCTGGCATATTTTGAAGTTCCTGAGCCGGCCCCGACCATGACGCCACTACCTCTTGGAGATTCGAGGAAGAGGACTAGGTCCCAACTACGGGAGGCCGTCGGGAAGGCGAAAGCGGCGGTGACCCGAGTGACACGGGCGCGCCGGAAGAAAGCCGCAGAGAAGGAATCGGCAACCGTCCTTCCTCCTGTTGTATCTTTTGAAGAGTTTGAGGCTTCTCACGCACAAGGGCTAGAGGCCGAAGGTAGGATCTTCTTTTCTTCAGAGTGCATTAGCCTGTTTCGACCGCTTGGGGTGGCCCATGCTGACAGTTGCCGATACAGCTGCCGCGGTCGTCGGATCGGAGGCGACGGTAGATGTAGCGGCTAGGGACGGGGCAGAGGAAGTCCCCACTGCTCCCGTAGAAAGGGATCTGCCCTCTCCAATACCCTGGCGGGAGATGGAAGGTAATCTATAGTTTAGTTGCGATAGCAACGCAAATCTTCGTATCTTCAGACGTCTTGACCCCTTTTTTGCTGTGAATTGTAGTCGATATACAACCACCATTATTTTCGGGCTCGGAGAGTGCAGAGGAGGTGGTCCCCTCGGGGCAGGGAGAGCCCGCCCCTGAGGTATCATCTATTGCTGCCCTTGGTGTGGAGAGCTGTGGACATCAAAAAATGATGATGATCATACGACATGCATGCCTCAGCACTCGAGAGCGAGTCGAAGACGGAAAGGCTGAATAAACCCTGTGCCCCCTCCAAGAAGGACGAATACCTACCCGGTGCTCCACCACCCAACAAAGAAGCCCCTCGGGTTGAAGAGCTAGCCACGGCTCCCAAGTCGACAATGCCGAAGGTCGAATCAAAGAAACTCAGGAGTCCGAACGCCTGCTCGGCATACACCGGAAATCACTCAAAGCCCTGAATCGAGACTTGGAGGCGCACAACTAAAGGAACACAGGAGGGCAAGCATCTGTCCGAATCACCACTAAGCTGGGGGGAGCCCTTTGACGCTTAAACCGGTGTGGCATAGCTTTAAACCGGCGTGGCATAGCCTTAAACCGGAATGGCATAGCCTTAAACCGGCGCGCCCCTATGGGGGCCTTAAACCGGCGCGCCCTTTACAAGATGCTAGTCCGGCGCGCCCCATGAACTCCCATGCTTTATGTTAAAACGGCATGCTCCCGTTGAAGGGCCACCCCTTTGAATGCACTAAACCGGTGTGCCCATTTTGGAGTGCTAATACGGTGTGCTTAGTTTAGAAACAAGCCTTTCTCTGAGGCCTTTATCCGGCGTGCAGTGAAGCCATCCCGTCATCAATGCGGTCCCCTGTTTCCTGGGAACGACATGATGATGAACAAGCCTAAAATGGTTAAAGCTCCCACTTCGATCCGGCGGGCAACTGAGCATATGTCGTGAATGGAAGTTCTCGAGCCCCATCCCGCCTTGTGCTCATTCCGTCGGTCGGCCGGCCATTCTTCAGCAAATGATGAAAGCAACGTGACTCGTGGTGGACATGCCAGCGGAGGAGGAGGCCATGCCTCTGCCTCCCCTCCCGGTCACACTATAGCCTCGGCGGAGGTAACGTCGACAGCAGCAGCAGGGCAACGTCACCAACGTCAGCAGTAGCAGTGGTGGTTGCGGGAAACAAGGAACCAACGGGAGGAAGAAGAATCCAGAGGGCATCCCTCCAAAACAGGGCCTCCGGCCCCTATAAAAGGAGCACCCAGGCAAAGCTTAAATCGGTTGGAAGGTTGGAGGGGGAGAAACTCCTTGAAGCCCGAAGCCAGTGTTCCTCTGAGAGCGAAGTGAAGTGAGAAAGGAGAAGGAGAGAGCAGAGAGTGAGGTGAGGGAGATACAGATCTCCCCTCCCCCTTGTTTCTTTTTCTTTCCTCCGATGTATTCTTCCCTTTGGTTCTTTTCTTTAGATGCATGAAGAGCCCATGTATTTGCACCCCTTCGTGGTGAAATGAAAATTATCCTTCGGGAGATTCTTTTTTTTGATATGTTTCTGATCTTTTTCCCCACTCGTTCCCCTTTGAGGGATCATTGCCCGTGAGTCGTGAGAGCTCTTGAAGGCTAGTCCTCGAGCTTTTCCACACTCACACTTGGGTTATCGGACCGCCGTGAGGTCTAGATTATTGAGGTTCACCCCGGAGCAATCCGTTTGGTGTTCCCCATTGCTCTTTGGCAAGCTTCAGTCCGGGGGAGATGCTGCCCAAATTTCGCCAGGGCAAAAACATGTAAGAACAAACGAGCAAGTTAAGCTTTCTAGGAGTCAGAAGACCAGATGCTCGAAACCACTGAAACAAACTGAATCTCTGAGTTCCTGCACAAACTATTCTGATAAAACACGCGGGTCGTCATGACAATCCACCTGAACAAACACTTAAAACACTTAAATCTTCTTTCCACAAACATAATCCATCAATAAGATGAACAAACCAATCAATAAATCAACTTGCAGTTGAAGGAAAGAAGAAACAGAGCATAAACGGGTTGAAAGGAAGCTATACAATGCTTAATCCGGCGCCCCCTAATCCGGCGTGGGTTAATCCGGCGTGCTACCCCCCCCCCCCCCGCGCCGGTTTAACCCCACACTCAAAACCCATCTTATTTTCCTTGCAGCTATCCGGCGCGCCCCTCTTGCATTAGCCCATTAAACCGGCGCGCTACACTGTTCATTGCCTATTCCGGCGCGTCCTTGGAACTTCTGCCTTGCTTAACCATTAAAACGGCGCCCCCCTCATTGGGCCTATTCCGGCGCGCCCCCTTGGCCCCCCTTAAACCGGCACGCCCTTCAGCCCCCCTTGTAGTATCCTTAAACCAGCGCACCCTTCCCCTTGTGGCATCTTTAACCGGCGCGCCCCTCTTAATACACTTAAACCGGGGCACCACTCTTCTTGATACTAATCCGGCGTGCCTGGGCATCTTTAACCCCGCGACCTGACCGCGTAGGTCGATCCGCGTGCGAGGGCGCATGTTGCCGAGTTTTGGCTTTACACTTAACAACCCGCTCCCCCGGACTGAGTGTAAAGAGAAACTCAATGATGCCTTGTGGTATCGAACGTGGACCTCGGGACTCCCGACATGGTCATGATCCGTGCACCTCTTGGGCCGATAGTTCATCAGCTTGACCCACTTCTTCCAGGATTCGATCCCGCACCCACATGAAATGTGCCGTACCTACGGCAGATATCTGAATGTCTTTATTGTTACCTTCGATGCTTCGAATATGGACTTTCGTCCGAATGCTGAATGGTCCGTTAGTGACCGACATGCATATACTGGGATCTGATCCCGCATTTGTATTAAACTTGCCATACTCACGGTAAGTACTTGTACGATTTGTCACCGTCTCTTACGCTACAAACACGGACCTTTGTCCGAACATAAAGGGGTCCATGAGTGACCGACAAAATCTGAATGGGACGAGAAGGATCTCGTCATCCCCGGACCCTATACATGGGAATATCAATAAGGCCTATGTGGGCCATGCTTAGACCTCGGGTCTGCCCCGATCATGGTCATTGCTTGACCCATATCCTCGGCCTATAGCCCGCTCTCTTCGAACGCATATTGGTTCTCAGATCTTGTCCCAGGACATCCTCCCGTTGCCCCCTTGGCACCGGAAACATTGACGATGCCCACGCGAGCCCGACTTCGACCGCGGGGGCCCACCACAGTATGGTCGTAGCTTGATCTTGCACTGGGCCGACAAACTTGTTGGTTTTCGACCACTCTAACCAGGATTTAACTGAACGTTTCCCGTCCCTTTGAACAATAAATTTGCCATACCCCGGCATACATATGCTCCAGCTTTCCCCGTGACGATCACGATTCTCTGAAGCCGGACGCTCGTCCGAATATCAAAATGGTCCCTTGAGTGACCGACATCTTCCGAATGCTTGCTTCCCTAGACATAGGGCTTTCCGACTGATTCGAGACCGCTATCAGCTTGTTTCTCTCGATATAGTTTCTTGGCCATGAGGCCCCGATTCCCGACGATTAATCAAGGGTGTTCCCCTCTCCGAGGGGATGTAAATAACGCAGTGACCTTTACGGCGCGGCGGGTTTTGGTCCCGACACAAACTACACAATCGCCTGATTAGTCAGATGGAGCGCACCCTGGGCTTCGGACCATTCCAGTCTTGAAGCCCGAACACATTGTCACCTAGGTGACTGGCACGCCCTCGCACTAGATAAACCGATAGACCGATAAAAGAATATCCCGATATTTTCATGAAACCAACGAAACTTAGTGCGTTCCACAAGAGCACCGGGAAAGCTCCCGCCGAGGGTGATGCTCCTACTGGCGAGGCTCCTACTTCGACGGTGGAGCATCCTGAGAGAGCAGAGGGGTCTTCCTCCTCTAAGCATGTAGATTATGGTAGCGGCTCCAGTGACGAGGAGCCATCACCGCTTGATTTTGAGACCGACGATGCTGGGGTGTCCTCGGCCTATGAGAGTGACTATCCGACTTTCAGCCCGGCCCGGTTATCATGGGGCGGTCCTGTGCCATCATTATCACTTACGGGTGAGGAGGCTGGCGCTAGGGGAGCTGCTCTTAAAGATTTGAGCTTAGTCCCGGTCGAGGTAAGGACCTATCCAGGACCGATGCTTACCATGCTTCTTTTCTCCTTCTTCTAGCCAGGTTTTAACTGTATATATATCTCCGATGCAGACTGAGGTGGCGCTGCCAACTATGACGGTGCAGATACCACTCCCGGCCCTGGGAACAGGCCAGGCAACTTTCCTATCCATCCTGCGGCCCATCGCATTGCGGTACCCAAAGGATCATGCAGCAGCGATGGTTCTAGTTGGTCCTGGAGCGCTCGTGGAAGTTGATAGTTCGGCAGTAGCCGAAGATTCTCCGCCAAGGGAGGCTGCACAGCAGTCAGTTCTGGAGAAGGGTGGCTCTGCAGAGATAGAAGCCGGGGAGATTATTGAGGGACGGACGTCCTCGGTGCTCGAGGTTCTCGTTGGACTCCCACCCCAGGGGACCGGCAAAGAGATTGTTGTTGTTGAGGATCTAGCCACCGCATCTGCCAGTGCGGTTGTTCCCAGTGGTAGTGGGCTGCAGCTTATGCCGTCGTCATCCTTCGGGACGGCTGATGATATATGGGCTGCCGTGGATGGCAGAGTAGAGTTCGAACTGCCCGAGACGTCGCCACTTGGTCTTCAGTCCTCGAGTGATGTCGTGTGGCAGTTCCTGGGGACCCTCCAGCAGACCGTAACAGCCAGTAGGGATTTAACTTATATTCAGCTGAGGGGCTTGATAGAGCATCTGTTCCGCTCGCTGCTGGCCCTCGGTTGTCCCATGGACGACTAGACTCCGCGGGTAATCTTGCTCCTGATGTATGTGAACCGGAGGGAGTTCTTGGGCAGGGAGGCAGCTGACCAGCTGGCTGCCATATCATTGGAGCGGGCTGAAAACAAGACGGCCCTTATTTCTCTGCAAGAGACCGCGGCGAGGGCGAGGGACGAAGCCAACGCCTCTTTACAGCGTCAGAGCTCCCTGACGGCCCGGATGACGGCATTGCGGGCCAAACTTTCTAGGATAGAGGCTGAACTTGAAGAAGTAGATCGCCTGGGGGTCCAAAAGGTTGAGGATGCTGAGATGGCTGAAGGACAAGCTGCTTCCCTGGAGATGAAGCTATCCGAACTGGAGGCCACCGAGTTCAGATTGCAAGAACTGATCCGTCATCCCTCCCTGGGTATTCCTGTGCTGGAGGACATCTTCCGACGCCCTTTGCCGTAATCTCTTTTCTTTATGTGCTCCCTTTTAATGCACCTTATGTATTCCAGGGCATGGCCCATGTAATCATGTGCTTTTTACTTCATAGTAATAAAAAAAATCTCCATCCTGATTTTGAATGAAGACTCCATCTTGTCATTGTTTTTTTTCTTTCATTTGCCCGTTGATTCTAGTCCGAGTGTATGAGTCACTAGGGCAGGAGAGCGCTCACGCCTTCAGGGAAGGGGTGAGGTGTTCACTCCACCGCGCCGTGACTTTTCTCGAGACTAGAAACGGCCTATGCCGGCCGAGAGTTCGGGGGACTCAGGAGGGCATAGTGAAACTGATGGATACACGGTCCTGCCGAGAACGGCCAGAACCGAGAACGGGTAGCGACCGGTCTTGCCGATGGTGACAAGGGTCGAAAGGGGTAGACAGTCTTGCCGATGGTGACAAAAACCGGATAGGTAGCGACCGATCTTGCCGATGGTGACAAGGGTCGAAAGGGGTAGACGGTCTTGCCGATGGTGACAAAACCGGATAGGTAGCGACCGATCTTGTCGATGGTGACAAGGGTCGAAAGGGGTATACGGTCTTACCGATGGTGACAAAAACTGGATAGGTAGCGACCGATCTTGCCGATGGTGACAAGGGTCGAAAGGGGTAGACGGTCTTGCCGATGGTGACAAAAACCGGATAGGTAGTGACCGATCTTGCCGATGGTGACAAGGGTCGAAAGGGGTAGACGGTCTTGCCGATGGTGACAAAAACCGGATAGGTAGCGACCGATCTTGCCGATGGTGACGAGGGTCGAAAGGGGTAGACGGTCTTGTCGATGGTGACAAAAACCGGATAGGTAGCGACCGATCTTGCCGATGGTGATAAGGGTCGAAAGGGGTAGACGGTCTTGCCTATGGTGACAAGGGTCGAAAGGGGTAGACGGTCTTGCCGATGGTGACAAGAACCGGATAGGTAGCGACCGATCTTGCCGATGGTGACAAGGGTCGAAAGGGGTAGACGGTCTTGCCGGTGGTGATAAAAACCGGATAGGTAGCGACCGATCTTGCCGATGGTGACAAGGGTCAAAAGGGGTATACGGTCTTGCCGATGGTGACAAAAACCGGATAGGTAGCGACCGATCTTGCCGATGGTGACAAGGGTCGAAAGGGGTAGACGGTCTTGTCGATGGTGACAAAAACCGGATAGGTGGCGACCGATCTTGCCGATGGTGACAAGGGTCGAAAGAGGTATAGACACTAGACGTGTATAAGTGGGATATCGGATGAAGACCCTCGCCCCGACCTCGGAAATGGCCTTTGGACGACGGATGGTTCATCACTATTCACCATTCACTTTTATTCACATTACTGACCTAAGCGCCCTTTCGGGTTTTCGCCGAAGCCAGCCCCCTCTTGCTTTTGCCCCGCGCCCTTTCTGGTTTTCACGTGGCGGGGTACCCGATTTTGCCTGCGACACCCTTTCGGGTTTTCGCCACAGTCGGGTTATAGCCATTTTTGCACTTGTCCCGATATAGGAGCAAGTCCGGCGGGGTATCTCTATTTTTAACCCCAATTTCTTTTCCTTCTTTTTTCTTCTTCTTCTTCTTCTTTTTTTATGTTTTTGAATTCGAGATTCAGAAGAACTGGACCGCGGGAACGCTGACCGTCCTTGTCGATGAGGACAAGGGTTGGTCTTAGGTTTATCTCGTCGACACTGGTTAAATGTCGAAGCAAGGACGTGGCTTATTAACAAGGATGTAGGATCCAAGTTCAAGAGTAGAGATCGACCGTTCTTGCCGATGATGGCGAGAGTCGAAAAGGGTTTATTCGTCGGCGTATGCTACTGCCGAAACAAGGATGGGGTTGTCAACAGGCACGTAAGGTCCAAGTTGAGGGTAGAGATCGACCGATCTCGTCGAGGATGACGGGGGTCGAAAAGGATTTGTTCGTCGGCATATATCACTGTCGAAACAAGGATGGGGTTGTCAACAGGGACGTAGGGTATAAGTTGAGGGTAGAGATCGACCGATCTCGCCGATGATGACGAGGGTCGAAAATGATATGTTAAAGGATTTCCGGCGGGACTTTGATGATTGTCCCTTTCGGAGTTTTATTGGGTGGAGAATAGGAGAGGCATTTGGAAAATTACCACTTTACCGACTCAAGCGCCCTTTCGGGTTTTCGCCGAAGCCAGCCCCCTCTTGCTTTTGCCCACGCGCCCTTTCGGGTTTTCATGTGGCGGGGTACTCGATTTTGCTTGCGACGCCCTTTCGGGTTTTCGCCACAGCTGGGTTACGGCCATTTTTGCACTTGTCCCGATATGGGAGCAAGTCCGGCGGGGTATCTCTATTTTTAACCCTATTTTTATTTTGACTTCTTTCTTTTCTTCCTCTTTTTTTTATTCAGAATGCGAACCGAGAGAGGGTAGCTTGATCGGGGCGAAATGCCGCTAACCAAGGAAAGGTAGCTTGATTAGGGCGGAGAGCCGCTAGCCAAGGAGAGGGTAGTTCGATCAGGGCAGAGTGCCACTGACCGATGAAAAGTAGTTTGATCAGGGCGGAGTGCCGCTAACCAAGGAAATGTAGCTTGATTAGGGCGGAATGCCGCTAACCAAGAAAAAGTAGCTTGATTAGGGCGGAATGCCGCTAACCAAGGAAAAGTAGCTCGATTAGGGCGGACTGCCGCTAACCAAGGAAAAGTAGCTCGATTAGGGCGGACTGCCACTAACCAAGGAAAAGTAGCTTGATTAGGGCGGAATGCTGCTAATCAAGGAGAAGTAGCTCGATTAGGACGGAGTGCCACTGAACCAAGGGAGAAGGTAGCTCGGTTAAGGCGGAGTGCCATTAAACCAATGAGAAGGCAGCTCGGTTAAGGCGGAGTGCCACTAACCAAGGGGGAAGGTAGCTCGGTTAAGGCGGAGTGCCATTAAACCAAGGAGAAGGCAGCTCGGTTAAGGCGAAGTGCCATTAAACCAAGGAGAAGGTAGCTCGGTTAGGGCGGAATGCCGCTAACCAAGGAAAGGGTAGCTTGGTTAGGGCGGAGTGCCACTAGACCAAGGAAAGGGTAGCTCGATTAGGGCGGAGTGCCACTAGACCAAGGGAAAGGTAGCTTGGTTAGGGCGAAGTGCCATTAAACCAAGGAGAAGGTAGCTCGGTTAAGGCGGAGTGCCATTAAACCAAGGAGAAGATAGCTCGGTTAGGGTGGAATGCCGCTAACCAAGGAAAGGGTAGCTTGGTTAGGGCGGAGTGCCACTAGACCAAGGAAAGGGTAGCTCGATTAGGGCGGAGTGCCACTAGACCAAGGGAAAGGTAGCTTGGTTAGGGCGAAATGCCACTAGACCAAGGAAAGGGTAGCTCGATTAGGGCGGGATGCCGCTAACCAAGGAAAGGGTAGCTTAGTTAGGGCGGAGTGCCACTAGACCAAGGAAAGGGTAGCTCGGTTAGGGCGGAGTGCCACTAGCCAAGGAAAAGGTGTTCCGACCGATCACTCGGGGTGTGTCGGCTGCGCCGCATGATACAGCTTAATGTTTTTTTCGTTGAGGGGAGAGAACTGGATGACTCCTTTGTGGTCTACAAGGACGTAGGCACCCCCTTCATATACTCGGCGGACGATATACGGTCCGACCCAGTTTTCGACCAGCTTCCCCTTGGGGTTAGAAGCCATCACTTCTCTTCTTTTGACCATTATCAGGTCTCCTTTCTTGAACTCTCGACCCTTGACTAACTTGTCAAAAGCACGGGCCATGCGAGCTTGGTAGAGTTGGATGTTTTGTTGCGCCTGGAGGTGTTTTCCTTCGAGCTCAGCGAGCTCTTCCAATCTTCTTTCTGCATTGGTCTGCTCCCCACTGACTAATCCGTGCTGGATGGCAACTCGCAATGAAGGAACCTCAAGTTCAATCGGCACTACAGCTTCCGACCCATAGACAAGGGAGAAAGGTGAACAGCCGGTTGGGGTCTTGTAGACAGTACGATAAGCCCAAAGTGCTTCGTACATCCTTTCTTCCCAATCCTTTTTGTTAGACTTGACAGTCTTTGCCAATAGTGTGCACAAGGTCTTGTTAAAGGCCTCTGCCAGTCCATTGGCTTGAGGGTTGTAGGGGGATGATGTCCTCCAGTCAATTTTGTATTTGTCGGCTAGCCGATAAACCTTCTGGTTTCTGAAATGACTGCCATTGTCAGAGATGATTCGGTTGGGGATCCCGAACCGGAATATTACATTCTACCGGAAGAATCTTGCAACTAGTTCTCCCGTCACATCTCTTAGTGCTATTGCTTCTGCCCATCTGGAGAAGTAATCTGTAGCTGCTAAGATGTATTTGCATCCTGATGAAGATGCTGGCAACGGTCCTACCACGTCCATGCCCCACTGAGCAAACGGCCAACTTGGTAGAGTGGGATGCAGTGGCACTGGAGGTCTCCTCGCCACATTAGCGTGTTCTTGACATTTCTGACAAGCCTTGGAAAATTTGCAACAATCATTAAACATAGTGGGCCAATAATAACCCAGCTTCTTTATCTCAATTTTCATTTTCGGGCCAGCCTGGTGTGCTCCAGCTGATCCTGCATGAACTTCTTGCATCACCTGTCCCGCCTTTGCTGAAGACAAGCAACGGAGTAGGACTTTCCTTCGGGCATCTGCCATAATTCGGAACAAGGTCCCGCTTCTCATCTCGTAAGAATCCTTGATCCTCAGGAGCCTCATTCTCTGTTCCTTTTCTTTTGGAAGTTGCTAGTGTTGAAACTAGCGTAGGAGATGCTCTCGCCAGTCGGGCTGCTGAACCCCTTCGATGACTGCTACTTCCATCTCTTGTTCGTCGATCGGGACCTCAATTACGCTGGTGTGGACACCGAAAATTGCACATCCAAAATGTCATGCTCAGCCCAGCATCAACAACGGCGCCGAGTGAAGAAACCCCCGGGGAAATCAAGCACAAAAGGCTCCACAGCCCGTGGGCCTCGAAGAAAATCAAATGGGCCACAACTCATGCTCACAATGGGCTCAAAATCGCCCATTTAGCCCTTCAGCGGCACGCCCAGTTGAGGCCCCAGCGGCACGCTCCCTTCAGCGGCACACCCTGCCGCGGCCCTCGCCGGCACACCCCTATGGGGGTTCACCGGCACACCCCCAAGGGGGTTCACCGGCACACCCCATGGGGGGGTCTTCACCGGCACACCCCCATGGGGGGGGGTCTTCACCGGTACACCCCCATGGGGGGGGTCTTCACCGGCACACCCCCCATGGGGGGGGGTCTTCAGCGGCACACCCCCTTTGGGGTTCAGCGGCACGGCCCTTTGGGGCTTCAGCGGCACGCCCTCAGCAGTCCCCAGCGGCACGCCCTTCAGGCCGTTCAGCGGCACGCCCATCCGGGGCTCCAGCGGTACGCTCTTTTGGCACTACAGCGGCATGCTTGTTCAGCCCTTCGACGGCACAGCGGTGAAGCTCTTTCAACGGGCGACGTGAGGCCCATGCCCTACACATCCTTGGCGCGCAGTGGAGCCGTCTGAGGTGGCAGCTGGTCGTTGGGCCACGTAGCCTACCCCACTGACAGCCAGTACAGGGGCAGGTCAAACCCATCATCACAGCCGGCTTCCCGCCTTCGACGGTCGTGCTCGAAGTCGTCGGTGGCTGGGAGTATAAAAGCCTCCTGGTAAAACAAAACAAACAGGGAGGGAAGAGACGAACAGAGAGAGGAGAAGAGGTTCCAACAGTAGAGGGCACACACAGGAGAAAGAGGAGAAGAAAGAAGAGAAGAAGAGGCCCTCCCGGCCTGTGCTCCGTCCGACGGCCACCGGGAAGAAACAAGAGTAAGAGAGAGAGAGCTTGTTGTATTGGGGGAAAGGGTTGGGGATAGTGGCCAATGTCTGAGGCCCGGATGTTTTCGTCTCTCTTGTATCCCATTCCTCCTGGGGATTCTTTCTCCTTCTCCCTTTTGTCCATGGCCCCATCTGGGGGTTTGCTTTTGTAATATATATGTAGGGCCACGCCCTCTTGATTCTCATGAATGAAAACCACCCTCTCCGGGTTCCTCTTCGATCTTCGATGTTTTATGCTAGGCTTTGCGGGCTTTTCGACGGACGATCCGTTACTCCCTCTATGTCTTCATTCCTCCGGCGTCTTTAGGGTCCTCCACGTCGATGTAGGTTTCCCCCTTCTGTTAGCCTTGGCTCCGTGAGCTCCTCACTCCCTTCCATGGCCATCTACCGTGTTCCCGGGCTTGAGGAGAAGGGGAGTTACCCTTCTTTCTTCCCAACCGCTCAGTTACTAATAGGCCACCCTCGGCCTTGAAATCCCCTGTCTTTCTTCCTCTTTCCTGAACAGCCACCAAGTACCCCCCCCCAGTTGCTAATACCCTTTTCAAGCCTCTCAGCGGTGCACCTTTCCGGCCTTTGGCCGGTACACCTTTCCGGCCCTCAGCGGCACGCCCAGATCAGCCCTCAGCGGCACGCCCAGATCAGCCTTCAGCGGTGCGCCCACCCTTGGCCTTCAGCGGCACACCCTGTTCAGCCTCCAACGGCACACTTTGTTCAGCCTTCAACGGCACACCCTGTTTAGCCTCCAACGGCACACTTTGTTCAGCCTTCAACGGCACACCCTGTTCAGCCTCCAACGGCACACCCTGTTCAGCCTTCAGCGGCACACCCCCTGTTCAGCCTTCAGCGGCACACACCCTGTTCAGCCCTCAGCGGCACGCCCTTCAGTCCCTCAGCTTACCCCTTTGTCCAGTCCCAGTCCAGGTCCCTTAGATGTCTTCGATCTGTCGTTCTCCTTCACGTTTTCCGAGTCTCTATAAAGGTGTTGCCCCCCCGGGGGCCCACCTCCAGTTGTCGGGTTCCGTCACATCATGTGGGCGCGTTCCCTGTATCTCCCTTACGCCCCGGGTTAAGGGGAGATGCTGCCGAATTTTTGTGAGAAACTAATAAACAATTCAAAGAGGCAAAAGGAGGCAACAAACAAGCAAGATAACTGACGAAACCTTCCTACTCATCAAACCACTGCCGGCACCCCAACGAGAATTGAACTAGGCTAATTAACCACCTGGCCGCCCGAAAACCCGACCCGCGAGAAAAGAGACCGAACCGAACCAAGAGAACAAACACGGGAGGAATTTTATATGAACTTACACAAGGGTTAAGACAAGAAGAAAAGAAAAGCCTTAAAGCAGGTAATCGAAACTGAGTTAACCTCCATCACTCCTTGCCCAACTCCCAGCGGCACACACACACCCAGCCTCCAGCGGTACGCCCCTGCAGCCCTCAGCGGTACGCCCTTTGCAGCCTCCAGCGGTACACTCTCTACAGCCCTCAGCGGTACGCCCCCCCCTGTAGCCCTCAGCGGTACGCCCCAGCCCTCGGCGGTACACTCCCGTTTTCCCCTTCGCCGGCACACTATACATATACACATATACAACTTGACAAGGGCATTAATAATAGCAAATAAATTAATAAAAATTACGCTAATTAAAGGACTCCGAATGCGTAATATTAATCACAATAAAAGAGGCGGGAGGGGTAATAGAAAAATAAATAATAAACCAATGATAATAATAAGAATAATCATGCATAGAAGAAGAGAAATCATCCCGGACAAAGGCACGAATAAATAGTAAACATCAAATCAGAAATCCCAGAAGGTATAACCTAGAAAGCTCTAGATAAAAGATGCTAATGCCCACGCCGCAGCCCGCTCTCTCCCCGGGATCCGGGGCAAAAGGAACAACAACGCTGCCCCTTTAGGTCGAGCCCGAGTCTCGGGAATTCCCCCGATATGGCCGGGCTTTGATCTAACCTCGGGCCGACATCCTAATCGGACCGGATTTGTTTTCTCGTTCCGGATACCTTCCGAACCCTCATTTAAAATTGCCGCATGCTCGGCAGACATTTGAAGGGATCTACCTCGATTTTCTCATTGTGGCGCTGTCACGGACTTGTGTCCGAATACGAAAAGTCTACGAGTGGCCGACACGGCCGACAGTTTATGGCCTTAATACAACTTTCAGTGTGACCCATCCCTATCTCTCTCGTATAATTAGTGTTACTCCTTTCGGCCGCGGGGCCTCTAATTTCGGCAATTAATCAAGGGTATTCCCTCGTATGAGGGATGTAAATGACGTCGTGACCTTCATGGCGCGACGGGATTCGGTCCCGACACGAACCACACAATCGTCTGACGAAGTCAGATCGAGCGCACCATGGGCTCTCCGGAGCCCGAATAAATTGTCACTCCGGTGACTGGCACGCCCACGCACTTAATAAAACCAACAGACGAACGGGAGCCCCAGTCTAACGGAAAGTGCGTCCACAACTCTGGCACGCCCGGTGGGACCGCTCCACCCTTCATCTCTTTGCCGAAATTAGGGGCCCCACAGCCCCCTTCTTGTAATACTAACTGCGTTATCTTTTTAAATGCAGAAGAAAAAAAAGTGAAGAGAGAGAGGCATCATGGAGCCGACAATGGGTGTCATCTGCAGCCCTGAGGTTGTGGAGAATCACGTGCGAGGTGGCTACCTGGCGGTACCCCTCACTTTCGGGAGCTTCCCTCCCACCGTGGGCTTCCCCAACTTCCTGGGGGTAGCCTTCGTCCAGATCCTCGACGTGGAAACGCCCGAGGAGCCTCAAACCAACGCTCCCGCTCCGGGAGCCGTCGAAGCTGCCGCCGGCCGAGCTGTGGCCGAAGACAACAATAGCGTCCGCACAACGACGCTCAGCTGCAACGTGCACCACGTGCACCAAACTACCGGCCCGTTCCACCAAGGGTCGACATCCCACCGGAGAAGGCTCCGGAAAAGCAACATCGGCGCCGGATCAGGGCGTCGCGCCTCCAACTCCGGGAAGTCCATGACGGTTGGGGCCCTCCGAGTCCGCCTAGACGGGCAGAGGTCCCAGGTGACACCGGACCGCATCATCCCAACCGTTCCAGTCCGCAACTCCTTTGAAGGACTGGCTAAGCTGAAGGAGAAGACGAGGCCCATAGCCCCGGTCGTAGCACCAAAGAGGACGCCGGGTCACAGGCCGGCTAAACTGAAGCAAGTCTGGGTGCCTAAGGAGACCCAGCCCAACGCACCCGCCCAGGCAGGGCCCAGCATCTTCCGCCCCAGGAGGACCCGACGCCATGACAGGGCTGAGGTAGTGACCCCCACTCTCCGACCGGCACCTGTCATCCTGGTGCCGTCCGAGGATGCTCACCGCCGTCGCCGGGGGCGCCGACACAACGCCGCCCGCCCGGCACTCAGGGCCTACTCTCCTTCCGCTGCTGTCGTCGACTCGCAACCACAGGCCGCTCTCCCTGACCAGGAGTGGGAAGGGATCGAGCAGGCCATGAGAAGCTACCTCCGAGGCCCGGGTAGCACCCCCGCTGGCCGCCGGAGACTACTGGGGGCAATGACCTCCGCCTTCCAGGAAGAAAGGGGGGAACCTGCACCTAGTATGGAGTCGAGGACCCGCCCGGAAGAGCCGCGCCAGTCCCCTGTACGGGAGGAGGCGCCGTCCCGACGGTCGGTCTTCGACAGGCTAACATTCCCAGGAGGACCGTCCCGGAGGGCGTCAAGAAGAAACAAGAATAGGAAATGGCTGACATTCACCTGCAACATGGCAGGAGTCCATGGTCGGTATGGGGCCTTACCCGCCGACCCGGAAGAATTGGCCAGAATAGCTGCCAGGCCGGGACCCCTTACCAGAAGAAGGAGAGCGGCAGGCGGCGCGACACCTGGGGAGCCCCTCACGGCCCTCACGGCCAATGTAGTCACCACCGGCGACACGAGTGGCGGACCCTCGACATCATCCGAGGACGCCCCGGCCGAAGAGACGGGGGGCATACCCAGCCTCCCCACAGCTGACCCAGCAATGCTGCTCATGATGCAACGATTCCAGCAGGAAATCGAATCACTTAAAAAGCAATTGAATGAGCGAAACACACCACCCCCAATGTCCTGGCAGACCGAGGTCACACCCGAGGCACCCAGGGACGGGGGGCAGTCTCCCGAGGCAGCTCTCCCAGCAACCCTCAATCCTCTCGGGGGCGCGCCCCCGCAGCAATCACATTGCGCAGCAGTCACCCCGCCACAGGCTCTGCTTTCACAAGGATCCCCCATGGCCCCCCGGGCGACCGTGGTAGCCACCCCGAGCGCACAGCCCGCTCATTTTTACCCGAGCCCAGTCGACCCGGCGGCAGTCAGCCGGTTAATGCTCGAGCAGATGATAGATATGAAATTGGCTGAGAGGGGCGATGGGGGTCAGACGCCTTTCGACGTCTACCGGGTACCCTACCCGGTTCATTACGCTGCCAAGAAGCTGCCGGCTGGCGTCACCAAGCCGCCGAAATTCGAGAAGTTCAACGGGCAAGGATCTCCCAGAGAGCATATTGCCTATTATGTGAACGTCATGGGAGACTTGGCTGCTGATGAAGCCTACCTCCTGAAGTTCTTCGGCTCAACACTCACCGGGCTTGCCTTTGAATGGTACTCCGGCTTGCCGCCCGGGTCCGTGGCCGATTGGCCCGACATGCAGAAGAAGTTCAAAGAAAGATTCTACGTGGCCGAGAGAGAAGTTACCATGGCTGAACTCTACGCCACGAGGCAGAAGAATGATGAGTCGGCTCTTGACTACATTAAGAGGTGGAGGAACCTCAGCATGAGGTGCAAACGCCCCCCGCATCAGGAGGACGCAGTGCAGATCTGCAAGCAAAACTTAAAGAAAGAAATCCTAGAAAGAATGATCGGCACTGAGGTAAGACATTTGACCGTCTGAATAATGTGGTAGCAGAGATCGAGGCATTCTTGGCCCGATACTCCTCCACCCCGGCTATGTCAAGCCAGAGGGCCAGACAGGCGGAGAAGAAGCCGGCTCCCCCGGAGGTGCATGCACTAGACTTCCAGGCTTTCGAAAAGCAGAAGGAGAAAGCCAAGGGAGCAGCTAACCCTCCGCCACCCAGAACCACAGAACGGCGAGAAGGCCCCTCACTAAGAGAGAAGATGAGAAACAAGTTGTATTCCTTCTCCCGGGACAAGTCCAAGCTCCTGTTTGAGTGGGCAACCAGCTACAATAAGATCACATTGCCAGAGCCGAAAAGGCCTGGCGACTCAAAGAAGAAAGATGACCCGCGCTTCTGTCTGTACCACCGGGTGCTCGGGCATACTATTGAAGATTGCTACGTCTTCAAGGATGTTATTGAGTCCTTAATCAGAGACGGGGAGCTGGACATGGGGGAGCATAAAGTAGACCCCCCGCAGCCACACGAGCTGCCCAGTATAGCCTCCTCCGTCAGTATGATCTCGCTATATCAGGAGCTGCCAGAAGAATGGGCGAAGGCCTGTGCCCGTGCCACTTATGAAACCTTTATCATGGCCCCAGCTCAAGACCAAGAAGGGTGGCAGACTGCACCCGGAAAAACCAGGAAGGCGCGCGCCTCTCGACCCACCCCAGGAATTCACTCGAGGGTAGCAACGCCCCTGCCTGCACCGCCCCCAATAAACCCTGTCTGCCACGACACGGCCCCCCGGCTGGTCATGAGGCGGCCCACTCACAACAGGAAGAGCTCTGCCCCGCTGCGGATGCACAAGAAGACTAGCCCGGCGGTTGAAAGACTCCAGGCTATTATTGACGGGCTCGAAGATTATGAACAACCCGAAATCCAGCCTGTGGAGCTGAAGGAGTATGTCCCCTGGACGGAGTTCGAATCACTCGAGCTGGCTCCGGGAACAGAAGCTGATGCAGACAAAGAGCCTCCCCTGTGGGGTGAACCTCCTCAAGAGCAGCCACCCGCTGCAGCAGGCAAGAAGAAGAAGAAGAGAAGACCCAGGGGCAAGAAGAAGAAGGAGGTTGTCTTCGCCTGCAATACCCTCTCGGCGCTGTTCGACACCGCTCTCTCCCTGGAAGAGAAAGAAGGAGAGCCACCCCATGAGCCGGCAGAGGTGAATCAAGCTGAGGCGTCCACCTCCCAACACGCCACCAGGTCCGGAAGGAAATGGGGGCGCCCTCCTCAGGACAACCTCAACATCATGCTCAGGGGGGAACGACCATACCAGGTTCCCGAGCCCGAGGTCCGAGGCACCGAGATCCCTCCTCCATCAGACCTCTACCCCGGAGGCACCAAGAGTCAAAGCACCCCGTCATTCGCCGAGTTCCTGTCCGCCCGAGCAGGAAGGCGGGTGCACCCCCAGGGGTCCGCTGCGACCAGTGAAGCAAGCATTCCCCAAGCTTTACCAGCGGCAACTCCTGTCCAGCCAGAGGAAGAATTCAGCGGCACCCCAAACCTCGCCGAATTCATGCGGGCAGCAGAGGAGGCTCAACAGGCCCCGCCTGCTCAACAGGCTCAGCAGAACCCACAAAACAGGCATCCCCTGATCGGCACCCCAGTCCCAGGATGAAGGCAGGCGCAGCAAGCCCGAGAGATGAAACTGCTCAAGGTACGGGCGGCCGAGCGAATAGTCAGACATCTCAAGAAAATCCCGACCCGGTTCACGGTCTGGGAGATGCTGTCCTTGAATGAAGAAACACGGCAAGCCATCATCGCCGCACTCCAGACGCCAGCACACCTTGAAGCCTGTTTGGCAGAAATACCACCTGAAGTAGCAGTGGCTTTCACAGAAGATGACATGCTCCTACCGACTTGCAGCCATAACAGGCCCCTCTACATGAAAGGGCAGCTGAACGGCCAGCCTATCAACAGGGTCTTGATCGACCCAGGAGCAGCGGTGAATATACTCCCGTACCGGGTATACCAGAAGCACTACTTTGACGTACATCTGGTCGAAGTTAAAAATGTCAAGATTGCCGGCTTTAACCAGAAATGCGAAGTTCCTATGGGGGTCGCAGAGTTCAACTTGACCTTTGATGACTTCACCACCAAGGTCCAGTTCCACGTCATCAACTCCAGCACTTCCTACAAGGCGTTGCTTGGCCGGCCTTGGCTACACCAGAACAGAGTGGTGCCCTCCACCCTGCATCAATGCATCAAGTACCCCTGTGAGGGAAAGGAAGTCAGAATCTTCGCCGACCTCCACCCGTTCGAGGTGTTCGAGTGTCACTTGTCAGATGCTAATCTGTACTTGGAGAAGGCGAAGCAAGCTCCTCAAGTCATCCAAGACAAGGGCAAGAAGAAAATGGAATCAGGGGGCTGGTTTCCTCCGCCGCCCCCAGGCTATGTAGCTCCCCCGCATGTACCATTTATTGCACAAGAAGAAGGGGTATTCAGGGCAGCCCCTCTCGCCATCTACCCCACACCGGGGGCACCCTGCCTCGAAGACCTGCTAGAAGATGTCAGGGTCCCGCCAGGGATCGTCAAGCCGATAGCAGAGATAGAATCCCAAGCAGCTGAACGACTGAAAACCTTCGAGGTGCCTAACTCTGAGGGGCCGCCCACTATTTTCTATGTGGCCGGGGAAAAGCCGGTCAGGGAAGACGATGATTGCCGGTTCCCTGACGAGTTGCATGACCCGCACGTCCCCATCACGGGACTTCCCCACATGACTGACCAGGCAGCCAGAATGGTCAGAAAGCAGAAGATTCCTCCCTACCAGCCCTCCAGCCGGAAGGAAATGTTTGAAAGAATGTGGAACCCACCAAACCTGGATCGACGGTTGCTGAAAATCACCAAGCACCCCGGTCTGGGCTTTTCACTAGAAGATTACTACGAGACTGATGTCATATCGGTCTCAGCATGGCCCGGCGACGACCCCGCAGAAGCTGCAGATTCGCTGGAAGCCCACCGAGACACATGTCCCGGGGCCTCGGCCGAAGAGGCACAAGACGAAGAAGTATTCCTGTGGAAGCCTCCCAGCCGCCGCTATATGGAGAAGACCCCCTCCTTTTCCGAAGTGTCGACCTCGAGAGGGCACGCCAGCGAGGCGCCTCCACCCCGGCCGGCCGGCGAAGCAAGGAGCAGTAGCACGGGCCATGCCCCGAGTTCCCCTCGATACGACCCCGTCATGTACGCCTTGTACCATAGGCAGCAACGGGAGATCGAGATGTTAAAAGCACGACTGGCCGAGTTAACCTCGCTAGTCGCCGACCTGACCCAAGGATCTCTTCCCCCATGGGGTGGCCGGATGCCTCGGCCCCGAGGCACCAGTCCCAACACCCCCGCCCTGACAAGGCGGGAAATGAGAGACATGGCAAGCCCGCTGATCGAGCGGCCAACCAGGCAAGGGCTGACACTCCAAGAGAAGCTGCAGAAGCCTTATTCCTTTCCGAGAGAGAAGACCCGGGGCATCTTCGACTGGGCTTGCCATTACGGCAAGGTCTCCCTTCCACGGTCCAAGAGGCCGCAGGACACCCGAAGAAGCGGGAATCCACTGTTTTGCCCTTACCACCAAATACTGGGCCACGCCATTGAAGACTGCTATGTCTTCAAAGACCTCGCTCAAAGCCTCATCGACAGGGATGAGCTTAGAATGGGGGACTACGTGGTAGCCCCGCCACGCCCCCATGTGGCAGACAGCCCCAGGGCAGGAGCCTACACTGTGTCCACCCGATGCCGGGCGCCCGAAGATGCGGCTACCCCAGCCTCTGCAGGAGCGGTCTATGATGAATACACAGAAGAGCCCGAGATGCACTTATGCCCTCCTGAACCTGCGGACCTTACGTACCCGGCGGCTACGACCCTGGGGGACTGCGAGGCAAATGCAACCTCTATGCCCAGTCGTGATGAACAAGGAGAGGGAGATGACGTCCTCGAGCCCGAAGACAATGAAGACCAAGACTTCGTGGATTTGTCGCCAGCCCCGCCGGAAATTGAAAATAGCGGCCAGGCCACAGTCGACGAATTGGTTGAAATCAACCTCGGCACAGAAGACAATCCCAGGCCGACTTTTTTGAGTGCTCTCATGCCTCTACAGGAAAGAGAACAATACACAAAGTTGCTGCAAGAATTCCGGGATTGCTTTGCCTGGAACTATGAAGAAATGCCCGGACTGAGCCCCGAGGTGACTCAACACATCCTGTCTATTGATCCCAAAATGGAACCAGTGAAGCAACCTCCCCGGCGCATGAGGCCGGAGTTAACCAGCCAGATCTGCAAAGAAGTCGACAAGCTCATAAACGTCGGTTTCGTGGCAGAAAATCAATACACCACATGGCTGGCCAATATTGTACCGGTGAAAAAGAAGAATGGACAGATCAGGATTTGCGTGGACTTCCGCGACCTGAATAGAGCCTGCCCGAAAGATGACTTCCCGGTGCCTATCACCGAAGTGATGATTGATGCAACCACCGGCCACGAGGCCATGTCCTTTATGGATGGGTCGTCCGGCTATAACCAAATCTGGATAGCCGACCACGACCGGGTCCATACGGCTTTCCGGTCACCCAAAGGGGTATTTCACTACAAGAGGATGCCCTTCGGCCTCAAGAATGCCGGGGCCACATACCAGCGGGCGATGACCAAGATCTTCGACGAGCTGCTATACGGCAAGGTCGAGTGCTACATCGATGATCTGGTCGTCAAGACGAAGAAAAGAGACGAGCACCTGAGCGACCTCAGGGCCGTCTTCCAAAGGCTCCGGCAGTACGGGCTGAAAATGAATCCCATGAAGTGCGCCTTTGGCGTGTCCAGCGGGAAATTCCTCGGCTTTATTGTCCGGCACAGAGGGATCGAGATCGACCCCCTGAAGATAAAAGCCATCCAGGAGCTGCCTCCTCCGAAGAGTCTGGGGGAGCTGAGGTCCCTGCAGGGGCGTTTAGCTTACATCCGCAGGTTCATCTCCAACCTGTCAGGGCGTTGCCGACCCTTCCACAGACTGATGATGAAGAATGCACCCTTCAGCTGGGGTCACGAATGCCAGCACGCGTTCGACCAGCTAAAGGAGTACCTGAAGACCCCACCCGTCCTGGGGGCACCTGTCAAAGGTAGACCGCTTATTCTCTACATAGCGGCCACCGAGTACTCACTGGGGGCAATGCTCGCCCAGAACAATGATGAGGGAAAAGAACAAGCTCTTTACTATCTCAGTCGAAGGTTGGTGGGCGCAGAGGCTAAGTACACCCCGATTGAGAAAATCTGCCTTGCCTTGGTCTTCGCGGTCAAGAAGATGAGGCACTATATGTTGTCCCATGAAGTCAGCCTGATATCCAGGGCCGACCCCATCAAGCACATTCTCCTCCAGCCAGTCCCGAAGGGGCGCCTTGGCAAGTGGGCCGTGCTGCTCATGGAATTTGACATTACTTACGTGCCACAGAAGGCCGTTAAGGGGCAAGCCGTCGCGGACTTCTTCGCAGCACACCCTGTGCCCGAAGACTCTCCGTTGGCCACAGAGCTACCCGAAGACGAAACACTAGAGGTGGATCAAGTGCAACAAGCCGTCTGGCAGTTATACTTCGACGGAGCCTCAAGAACAGAAGCGACCCCGTCCGGACGTACCAAGGTGCGGGCCGGAGCGGGCATCGTCCTCAAATCTCCAGATGGAGAGGTGCTACACACTTCTTGCTGCATCAGCAAGCCCTGTACAAATAATGAGGCGGAGTATGAAGCCCTGATCATCGGCCTCCAGGTCGCCCTCCAAATGGAGATCAAAATGCTCCAGGTGTTCGGCGATTCGCTGCTTGTCGTCAAGCAAATCCAGGGGCAGTTTGATGTCCGAAAACCCGAGCTGCTCCCGTATCACACTAAAGCGAAAGGGCTCATGGAGCGGTTCTACCTCCTCGAAATAGGCCATGTCGCCAGAGGGGAGAACGCACAAGCCGACGCATTGGCAAAATTGGCAAGCTCACTGGCGGTGCCCCCAGATGGATATCTCCATATCCAAGTAATAAACCAACGCCAGATGCCCAGCATGATAGAAGAAGAGCCGGAAGAGGAGGACCTACAGGTCGCTACAGCAGAAGCCGTCAGCCTGCCTGACTGGAGGGACCCCCTAATGCAGTGGTTCAGGCACCAGCGACTACCCGACCGAAGAGAAGAAAAGATCAAGCTGGTCAGAACCAAGGACTCCTATGAGCTCCGAAGCGGAATATTATTCCGGATTGTCGCCGATGCCAAACGGAAGCTACTCCTCCGATGCTTGTCCATTGAAGAAGCTTGGAGGGTTATGAAGGAGGTCCATGCCGGCATAGCTGGCGCACACCAGGCGGGGCCGAAAATGAAGATTGAAATCAAGAAACTTGGCTATTATTGGCCTGCAATGTTCAACGACTGTTGCGAGTATGCTAAGTCGTGTCAGAGATGTCAGGAGCATGCCACCATTCCCAGAAGACCTCCTGCACCACTACACCCAACAGTGCCCAGTTGGCCGTTCGCCCAATGGGGAACGGACGTCGTGGGCCCCTTTCCTGCATCTTCCACAGGCTGCAAATATATTCTGGCGGCGACCGACTACTTCTCCCGCTGGGCAGAGGCTATTGCCTTACGGGAGGTCACCGGAGAAATCGTGGTCAGGTTTGTCCGCCGCAATATTATATTCCGGTTCGGCGTGCCCGACCGGATTGTGTCGGACAACGGCAGCCACTTCCGCAACCAGAAAGTTTACCGGCTAGCAGAAAAATACAAAATTGACTGGAGGACATCGACTCCTTACAATCCACAAGCCAATGGGCTGGCCGAAGCTTTCAATAAGACACTTTGCACTCTCCTGGCCAAGACTGTTAGCTCTAACAAAAGGGACTGGGAAGAAAGAATGTATGAAGCGCTTTGGGCGTACCGAACCGTATACAAGACCCCAACGGGCTGCTCGCCCTTCTCTCTTGTATATGGCTCGGAAGCAATCATCCCCGTCGAACTGGAGATACCGTCCCTCAGGGTCGCCATTCAGCATGGGCTTGTCCCCGAAGGGCAGACCAACACCGAGCGAAGGCTCGATGAACTCTCCAGTCTGGAAGGAAAGCGGCTTCAAGCCCAACAGAATATCCAGGTCTATCAGGCCCGGATTGCACGCGCCTTTGACAAGCTCGTCAAGGAACGCGAATTCAAGAAGGGTGACCTTGTCATGGTCAAGAGAAGAGATCTCATGGCGGCCAACCCCAAAGGTAAGCTAAACGAGAACTGGCTCGGACCCTACGTAGTCCAGAAAGTCTACGAAGGCGGAGCCTATGTAATTGTCAACCACCGCGGGGAGGTTCAATTCCCGCCTCTTAATGGAAGGCACTTGAGGCTGTACCACGCCCCAGCGCCCCCATTCAGGTAATAATATTACTCTTCGCCCCATTTTGGGGCGGATTTGCGTGATTAATGTCCGAATGATTTGGCCACCAGCCGGGTTCCCGAAAAAGGGAAGAAAGGAATAGAAAGAGAAAGAAAGAAGAAGCAAAAAAAAGAGAAAGACAAAAAAGAAGAAGCAAAAATGGAAAGAGGAAGAGAGAAGAAAGACAAAAAAAGAAGAAGCAAAAATAGAAAGAGAAAGAAAGAAGAAGCAAAAAAAGAGAAAGAGAAACACAAAAGAAGAAGCAAAAAAATGGAAAGAGAAAGAAGGAAGAAGCAAAAAAAAAAGAAGAGAAAAAAAAAAAGAAGAGAAAAAAAAAGAAAAAAAAAGAGAAAAAAAAAAGAGAAGCCAGAAAGGGGGACGCCCCCCATTTCCAGTCACCGCCCCGCATCAGCGGGGGTACCAAAATTGATTTAAAAAGAAAAAGACAAACTCTTCTCTCCGTCCTTCCCGGGCGGTGAGTACCCCTTTGGCTCGGACCTCACGTTCGGGTCATTGACTAGACAAACTCTTCTCTCCGTCCTTCCCGGGCGGTGAGTACCCCTTTGGCTCGGACCTCACGTCCGGGTCATTGACTAGACAAACTCTTCTCTCCGCCCCCCCCGGGCGGTGAGTACCCCTTTGGCACGGACCTCATGTCCGGGTCATTGACTAGACAAACTCTTCTCTCCGTCCTTCCCGGGCGGTGAGTACCCCTTTGGCTCGGACCTCACGTCCGGGTCATTGACTAGACGAACTCTTCTCTCCGTCCGTCCCGGGCGGTGAGTACCCCTTTGGCTCGGACCTCACGTCCGGGTCATTGACTAGACGAACTCTTCTCTCCATCCTCCCCGGGGGGCGAGCACCCCTTTGGATCAGACCTCCCGTCTAAGTCACTGACTAAACGGACCTTTCTATCCGCCACCTCTGAACGGCAAAAGGGGTCTCTGGCCAAGTACCCCTCACTCGAGACCAGCACGCGCTCCCAATATTGCGGCAAAACCAGGGAGTTGCCCGTTCGATATGGTGGAGTGGTCCCCTCGTCCTCCCCCTGGGAAGGCGAGCGCTCTCCTGTACCCTGACATGGGTCCCTGCCTGGTCCTTCCAAAGTGAATCCCCGCAAAGACTCATACCCTGCCAATGGGCCCCTACACGAAAAGGGGGGAAAGATACAAGAGCGAGGGAAGAGGAAGAGAAAAAACAATATGCACGGAAGAGGAAGAGGGGTGGGAAAGCTCCCTCCGGGATAAATGCACACACCAGGAACGCGTGAAGTCATAAATGCTTTGCTCTATTCAAAAGAGGATCAAACTACATGTGCTGCGGGGCATACCCCTGTGTTACATTCAAAAAAAAAGAAAGAGAAATTAAGGGATGTAACGCTCAGTCGATGTCCCTGAAGATGTCCTCGAGGGGGAGGATCCCGACGCAAGGGAAGTTCGTCATATCGCGCAGTCGGCCCCTCAATCCCTCAAGACGGGCGAGCTCCGCTTCGACGGACGCCATTTCAACGTCGGCAACGGCAAGAGCTTCCCTCTCCTCTGCCACCGCCCCTTCCGCCTCGGCGAGGCCAAGTTTGGCCGCAGCAAGATAGCCCTCCAGCTTCTCGATCCGGTTCTTGAAGGAACGAACGCTGCCTTCGCCTTCCTCTAGGGCCTTTCCGTGGCGTTCTCTACTGTCGCGTCGGGCCTTTAGGGCCTGCAGATATTCGTCTGCCTGAGCATCAAGGGCGGCGCGTTCGTCAGGAGCCTGGGTCTCCAGGAACTCGCGGCGCTTGACATATTTCAATAATAGCAAGACCCGCCGTGACCATTCCCCCAGCGGACAGCCAAGCACTTGCAGCGCCCCCGTTAATTGCGTTACGATGGTATGCACCTCCCGATACGACAGAGAAGCATCGCCGAGAAGCATCGTCCGTAAAGTGATCAGCATCTGACGGACTGGCGCTTCTGAGGACGTGTGACTAACTGAGGGCACGACCGGAGGGGTGAATTCTACGGTGCTGTCCACCTCTGCCCACAGGTCGGTATCTGCCGCCACTGAAGATGAAGGAAGGGCGAGGGTCAAGTCGCCCGGCCGGCGTAGCTCGACGAGAGACTCTTGGCCGACCATTGCCTGGGGAAAGGAAAGGACCATTGCCGAAGCCTCCGGTGCCCCCATCGTTTGGAGGTCACCTGCCCCCTCTGCCTCCGTCTGGCCCGACTCTGCCACTCCTCCAAGGGGCAGGGGTGCAGGGGCCGTTACCTCGGCTAGAGGAGGAGCTTCGAGTAAGGCCAGGCCCGAAGCCGTCACCCATGAACTCCTCGCTCGCGGCTGAGATCCCTCCAGATGCGCACGGAGCCCCGCAAATATCTGCTGCAAGAGCGGGTCCTCCATCTGAGCCGGGAGTTTCGGGAAGGGCGGAAGCGGAACCACCAGCTGGGGTAAACGTCCCGCTTCCACGAGCGCAGCCAGTCTCTCTCTCTCCAAACCCAAGACTGGAGCCGGCCCCTTCACCGCTATCGGGCCAATGCTCGGTCTCCGCTTGGCCACTGCCTTCCGGATACGACCAGGCGCCTTCCCCGATATCGGCATCGCCTGACCATGGGAATGGGAATCAGCGATTCGCCATCTAAAATGAACCATGCAAAAGGGAGACCGTGGAGCCCGCATACTCACCTTGGCCGCTGGGATGATGCTACCTTCAGGCGCGATCTCCCCCTCCTCCAGAGGCTCGCCCACCGCTCTGGTAGTACCGGAGGGCTCCGCGGGCATTTCCTCTCGAAGGGCGTCGAGCAAAAGAGCCAATTTGCCCATGACGGCATCGGCTCCCGTTGGACGGTCGATCAGCGCAGCCGGGGCAGCCTCCTCTGTGATCTCAAGTTCGGCCGGTCCTCGAAAATCCTAAAGAAAAAAGGGGGGGATAAGGTCGTCAGTCAATCACAAAAAAAAGGGAAAGGAAGAGCCGGCCCAAACAAGCTCACACTCACAGCGGTCTTCCCCACGAGGCTCGAGGAGCCAGCAAGTAAGGGGGCCCCGAAGGCCGGCTCGGGCGGCTCCGATGTCCCGGACACGCCCTCGTCAGGAGCCGCTTCATCGGATGAATAATTGTAATCTACCTCTTCCCCAGACGGAGACTCGACCGCCGTCGGCCCGGCCTGGACCGGCAGAGGAGCTTCCACCTCAGAGTCTCTGCCCAGCACGTCCTCCCTCGGGCTAGGCGAGGCTCGCGCTCCGATCTTCTTCCTCCTCACATATATCAACGTCGTCGGGAGGTCGGGATCAGGCCCCAATGACTCGGTGGCCACCGCAGCAACGCCTGTCATGCAAAAGAAGATAAGCCAGGGTGAATCTACTGGCCCCCTAGGACAAAAAGGGGGGGGGAGCTAACCGTGTAGTCGAAAATATTTACCCCCTTCAGTTCCTGCGACACGAGATGACCCGCGGGCTTCCTCAACAGGCAACGCCTTCTCGGGAATCCCAGCCGTACCCTCGCCCGGGAGCAACACGGGCGCCGATTCCTCCGTGCTGCCCGTGAGATAGAAGCGCATCGTCGCCACGCGCGAATCCGAGGCCAACTCGGGAGGCCGGTCGACCGCAGACGACACGGGCGGCCAATGAATCTCACCAGCTTCGCGGCTCGGTTCGGTCTGCGTGGCTTCGAATTCCTCGAAGGACAAGACACGAGCCACCGGCGAGGCTGCCGTCGGAGCCGGGGATGCCTCGGTCCGCTGCCGTTTTACCGTCTTTTGCCCGGCCACCTTGGCAGCAGCCAGTGCCTTCTTAACGGGCGACTGTGCCCGGGGCCTTCCCGTTGCCTGCGGCAAGGGAGCCGGAGCCGCCGCCGGGGTCGCCTCTGCCGGGACCGCAACTTCACCCATGTCAGGCGAGGGCACGGGCTCTCCCGTAGAAGCTAAGACAAAAGAAGTATCCAGGTGTCAAGACTCCACTCCAAAATAAAAGGGGGGGGGGAAGATTCAAGAGACACGCTAATGATCGGGAACACTGACCGGCAGGTTGACCTGGCTCGGGACGGGCAGCCTCGAATTCCTCGAAAGACGGGGCTAGTGGTGCCAGAGGAGCAGCCGTCGAAGCCTTAGCCGTTTCTATCTTCCTCCGCTTTGTATCCCGCTGCTTAGCCGCCTTGGCGGCGTCCACCGCCTTTTTCACAGGCGATTTGGCCCGGGGCCTCTTCGCAGCCTTAGGCAAAGGAGCCGTGGTCGGGGCCAGCGGCGCGGCTTCAAAATGCGCAGGCTTCTTCACCAGCCGGAGGAGGTTCCGGTACGTGGCCATCTGCGTGCTGTCGGGATGGTCTGCAAAGAAAAGAGGGGAAAGAACGAACATGCATACACCATTAGTACCTAACTCACCGCGAAAGCCGCAGCGCTGAGGGATAAAACCGAAGAGCAAGAGGGAACTGAATACCATGAGGGCCAGTGTACAGCCGCAGCGTGATCGGCCAGTAGCTCAAGGATATCTCCTTGTCCCGACGTGCCGCCTCCCGGACTAGCCAACAAACGTCCTCAATAGTTTGACACCGGTCCGTGAGGTTGGCCAGATCCGCATGTTTCTTGGAAGAAAGGTGACAGAAAAGATTGAAGTGGTCCATGCCCCACCCATCAGCATAATAATAAGGGGTGTGCAGGCGCTTGCCCAGGATGGAGGCCGTCACATCTTCAATCTTCATCCCATTCACCCGGAGGAGGATATATAGCCACGTGGTATCCTTGTAATTCTCAGGCTTCCTCTCCTCCCGCCTCATGAACGTGCGATACAGGCAGGCCAAGTCTCTCTCCGGACGCCAGCTCTTGGCAGGAGTCCCCTCTTCCTCTATGGGGAATGGATAATTGATGAGGTCCAGACGGTCGCTCCCTACCCGGCACAGGTCCCTCAGCGTCTTCTGATAGCTGTCCTTCGCCACTGGAGGCAGCTCCACTTTCGGCGTCGGCCTCCTATCCCGGGCTTCCCGACGAGCTATCAGATATGTCGCCACCTCCTTCTCTTGCCTGTTCTTGAGCCGAAGAAGATGATCTGGCTCAATGTCAAGTACTGGCACCGGTTGCCGGCTAAGGAATCTCCTTTCGGCGCCATCCCAACAATCGGTCTTGTGCAACCGATAGAAAGCCGTCCGGGCATTCCACCACTTTATATAGTCTTCAGTCACTCGGGGCACGCGACCCGGGGCTGGCACCCTGAAGGAGGCAGAGTCCGCCCGGTGGAAGAAGTCCCACCAGCTTCTAGCGTGCTCGGCGACCGCACCTCCCCGGACGTTCCGCGAAGGCAAGCCGAATTGCGCATGATAAGCAGGGATGTGCTGGTCATACCCGAAGTTGCGGCCAAATCGGAAAGGGTAATACGGCTCCAGCAGTACGTTGTCTCCCTTCCGGAACACCAACACGCTCGGGCGGATAGCCAGCGCCCAATCCCTCAGCTCGGGCTCCAGCAACGGGCGCACCACGTTTTCCTGGCTGATAGGGTGGACATACCTCTCCACCTGGTCATCCTTGCATTCCCTCTTATTATTCACGAGCGGGCTTGAATGTGCGGCCAGCGTCCAGAAATGAATGGTACCGGCTGCGTCCCGGGGAACCGTGGTCAACCGGCCCCGAATGTCATACATCCGCATGGAAGTAGAAGCCGGTTCTGCACTCGCGAACTCCAGCATCCTCGGCACCAGCCCCCAATCCTGAAGGACTCGCGGGGCGAACTCCGGAAACAGTGAACAAACCCACGCGTTGAAGAAATGCAGTGGGCACACGTACCGGGCCTGCCTCGGGAACTGGTGCGTGCTGATGTCTCCCAGTGCCTTATAAATCAGACAGAGCGCCGCCGGGCACAGAGAAAGTTTAACACCCCACGCCATCTGACACGCCGGGTAGATGGCATCTGGCCGAATCACCGTCTCATCCCCGTACGGCATGGCAAATGAACACAGCCAGTACGTCAGATAGGCGGCACAGTGAGTTTGTGGGTCGACCCCCGTCGGATTGGCCCCGCTCCGACGTCCCCTGGAGGGGATCTTCACGTCATGCTTGGGCTTCGCACGTTTCTTGCGAGCAACAGCGGTGCCAACGCAAGGAAAATCTTCATACTGCTTCAGCCCATCATAGAAATATTCCAGCCATACCGCCATACGCACCCGTTTCCTATCCCCACGGGCGGGCTGCTTCCCCTTGTGCGACAGCTGGTACAGCTCCCGGTATGCCTTCATCAGGTACCGGTATGAATACCCCAGAGAATAATAGCCGTCCCCATTAGTCTCGTCTTTGATCAAGTCCGGGAGGCATACTTCTTCATAAGGCTCCCCGTCAATGGGCAAGCCGCTCAGCTGGCTTAGGCTCCACAAATCAAGAGAAGTCTCTCCCTCTGCCGTGTAGAAGGTATTGGTCTCCGCACTGAATACTTCTATCATGCCGCAACAGAGACCCTTGGAGATGGGATAACCATACCGGGAAGCGTACACGCTGTGATAGATGCCAACTCGGACCAGCAACGGGGCGTAGTTGAACAGTACGTATTCGTGAACTCCACCGCCCCTTCTCGGAAGCTGTGGGCGTCTTGAAGCTTCAGCTCCCCGAACCAGCCCAGTGATAGTTCGTACTTGAACCTGATGGCCAAACAGTCCAATATGAACGGCTCCTCCCTATAACCCCATTTCAGGGGAGCCAAGAATAAACCAAATCGGGGCGACTCGCCATGCACCTTCCCCGCAGACATGTCCCACCTTGCTGGCGTGAATTGAGGGGCCCGCACCAATTTATCTTCGGCCGGCAGCACCCCTTCGATCCCCAGGACCGGCTTCCATTCCCGGGCTTCTCCCACCAGATACATCGGAATGCTCCTGGGGACGCTGTACAATAGACTGTCCCGGGCATGTAGGATGGCCCGCTCGACGGCTTTTATAGTGCGAAAGTCTCGCCCCTCTCGGGAGCGCAGGTGCTTCAGGAATCGAACAAGGTGCCTATCCTTCGGGAAGTCCTTCCTGTACTCCCCGGTGACCCGGTCAAATGTGAAGCCACTGTCAACTCGGGCAAGCCTCTGGAAATCCATGGTCTCCCCGTCGGACTCAGATGACTCTGCCAAAGCGGCTATCTCCGCGTGCTCTCGATCTAGGTCCTCCACATTGAGCCATGTGACTGCCGGCACGGGACCCCGCGGGATGAGGTCGGCACCGACGGCGGCAGCAGGGGCAGAAGAACCACTTGGGGCGGCCATTTGTCTGCAAAGATACACAAATAAGAAGATCAGAATAGATCACAAGTAAAAGGACTATGAAGGGGCGTTGCTACAAGTTAGATGAATAAATATTGCCAATTTCTGACGAAATTTTGGCAGAGTTTCCCCTAAGCCAGAGGCGTAAGGGAAAACACGGGTGCGCGTCCACAAGGAGTGACGGCCCCAACAAAGCATGGTGGGCCCCGAGAGGCAACACCAGAAGTCCGCCGATAGAAGGAGTCCTCTTCCTTAAGCTAAAAACTCCCCCTGGAGACCCTCACCGGTGCACTACCCAGTGCCCTTCCCCGGCACACCCTGCAGTTACCCTCACCGGTACACCCTGGGGTGCCTTCACCGGCACGCCCCTAGAGGCCTTCCCCGGCACGGCCCCTCTAACCCTTCCCCGGCACGCTCGGTAGAGCCGCTCCCCGGTACGCCCTGGGCTGACCTCTTCCCCGGCACGGTTTCCTGACGTCTTCACCGGCACACCCGTGCCTTGCTTCACCGACGCACCCACAGGGGGCCTCTCCCCCGGTACGCCCCAGGCTAATCTCTTCCCCGGCACGCCTCTAAGTGCCCCTCCCCGGCACGCCCATAGAGAGGCTTACCCGGCACGCCTCCTAGACGCTCTACCCGGCACGCCCGTCGTGCCTTTCCCCGGCACACCGTGAGGGGTTTCCCGTCGGCACGCTCCAAACGTCTCTCCCCGGCGGACCTTCACACTCGCTCACCGGTGGTCGTCCACGACGCCGGAGATGAAGGAGAAGAAGGGAGAGGAAGAGAGCGAAAGGGGGAACGGAGGAGGAGAAGAAGAAGAGAAGGGGCCGTAGGGTCCCATTGCCCCGATCACGACAAAAAAGGGGGGGAGAAGTAGGAGGAGAAAGGAGGGAAGGAGGAAGAGAAAAGAAGAAGGGGGGGGGCTCCACGGTCATCTCCTCACCCTGGCAACAGAGACGACGGCGACAACGGCGGTCGGCGGTGGCTCCCGGTGACGGAGAAGACGAAGGGGAAGAGAAGTGGGGGGCCGTTCGCTCGGTCACCGAAGAGAGAGAAAGAAAGGGAGGGAGGGGAATCCGAAAGGGGGGTGGCCCGTTCGAGCCACCCCCGCCCCCCTTTATAAGGCTATAAAAAAAAAGAGAAGAAAAAAGAGAAGAGAGGAAAGGAGAAAGGAAAAGAGAAAAAAGGAAGATAGGAAAAGAGAATAAAAAAAAGGGAAGAAAAAAAGGGGGAGAAAGGAAAAGAACGAATAAAAGAAGAGGAAAAAGAAAAAAAAGAACAAAGGAAGAGACGGGGGAAATTTCAAAAAAAAGGAGTGAACAAAAGAATAAAAAGGAGGGAGAAGAGAAGATAAAAGAGAGACACGAAAAATAGAGATAAAAAGGAGAGAAGAAAAGGAGAAAATAAAAGAAGGGGAAGCAAAATATATGTAAGATATTAAAACAAATAAATGTATATATATATACACGTATATGTATATATGTACCCACACACTGACACCCCTTTACACACTCATCCGCTCACATACGTGGGGGAGTAAGCCGGTAACGTCCAGTAATAAACGTCCCCGGGGAAAACATTCCATCCCCACAAACCTGGTCATGCGGGCGTCCATACAAGCAAAACAACTTTACCTCTGCACACGGCCACCTTTGAAATGGTGCCGTTCCCCTGCAAAAAAAATAATAATAAGCCCGTCCCTGGCTTATCGCCTCGGGCCTCAGCCACCACCCACCATACAATATCGCCATCACGGGCCTTACGCCTGGATTGGCAGAATCTCTACCTTTGCGTTGGCATTAGCCCCTTGCCAACGAATAAGTCCCTTTCCGGCGCAAGGCCCCGTGCCCTAGCCACCCACACCGCACAATATTGCCATTACGGACCTTACGTCCGAATCGGCACAGATTCTCCCGTTGCGCTGGCATTCTATTCTTGCCAACGAGTGAACCTTACCTTCCGGCGCAAGGCTTCGTGCCCCAGCCGACACTTGCATATCACTCGTCAAAAAAAAATATATAAAAAAATAAAATGGGGTTAAAAATAGAGATACCCCGCCGGACTTGTCCCTACACCGGGACAAGGGTAAAATGGCAATAACCCGGCTGTGGCGAAAACCCGAAAGGGCGCTACGGGCAAAATTGGGTACCCC
Source organism: Amorphophallus konjac (assembly GCA_022559845.1). NCBI lineage: Eukaryota > Viridiplantae > Streptophyta > Magnoliopsida > Alismatales > Araceae > Amorphophallus > Amorphophallus konjac. The sequence goes on along the minus strand of JAHNEJ010000846.1, from coordinate 56,282 downwards.
GCCACGTGAAAACCCGAAAGGGCGCGTGGGCAAAAGCAAGAGGGGGCTGGTACCGGCGAAAACCCGAAAGGGCGCTTGTATCGGTAATGTGGTTCAAAAAGAAGAGAGAAAGAAAAGAGACAAAAGAGATCAACAAACCAAGTCAGCTCCCGGCATCCTATCGGCACTGGCGAAAAGACCAAGAGACAATAAACCAAGTCAGTCCCCGACATCTTGTCGGCACTGACGAAGAGACCAAGAGACTAAGAGACAACAAAGCATGTCAGTTCCCGGCATCCTGTCGGCACTGGCAAAGAGACTAAGAGATCAACAAAGCAAGTCAGTTCCCGACATCTTGTCGGCACTGACGAAGAGACCAAGAGACTAAGAGACAACAAAGCATGTCAGTTTCCGGCATCCTGTCGGCACTGGCGAAGAGACTAAGAGATCAACAAAGCAAGTCAGTTCCCGACATCTTGTCGGCACTGACGAAGAGACCAAGAGACTAAGAGACAACAAAGCATGTCAGTTCCCGGCATCCTGTCGGCACTGGCGAAGAGACTAAGAGATCAACAAAGCAAGTCAGTTCCCGACATCTTGTCGGCACTGACGAAGAGACCAAGAGACTAAGAGATCAACAAATCAGGTCAGTTCCCGGCATCCTGTCGGCACTGACGAAGAGATAAAGAGACCAACAAAACATGTCAGTTCCCGATACCCCGTCGGCACTGGCGAAGAGACCAAGAGACAACAGACCAGGCCAGCTCCCGACTCATGTCGGCATTGACGAAGAGACCAAGAGATCGATAAACTAGGCCAGCCCCCGACACCCTGCCGGCACTGGCAAAGAGGCCAAGAGACAAAGAGACCAACATGCTTCAGTTCCCGACGCCACGTCGGCACTGATGAAGAGACCAACATACTGTTTCTTCCCGGCACCCTGTCGGCACTGATGAAGAGACTAAGAGACAACAAACCAGGTCAGCTCCCGACATCCTGTCGGCACTGATGAAGAGACAAAGAGACAACAAACTGCTTCGGTTCCCGGCACACTGTCGGCACTGATGAGGAGACCAAGAGACCAACATACTACTTTAGTTCCCGACGCTCCGTCGGCACTAACAAAGAGACCAACAAACAACAAACCAGGTCAGCTCTCGACGCATCGTCGGCATCGACAAAGAGAGAAGAGACGAAGACACCCACGGGCACCGCCCGGTTCATCCTTCGCCTACGCTACCCGTGGGTGGGGGGCATTTGTGGACACCGAAAATTGCACATCCAAAATGTCATGCTCAGCCCAGCATCAACAACGGCGCCGAGTGAAGAAACCCCCGGGGAAATCAAGCACAAAAGGCTCCACAGCCCGTGGGCCTCGAAGAAAATCAAATGGGCCACAACTCATGCTCACAATGGGCTCAAAATCGCCCATTTAGCCCTTCAGCGGCACGCCCAGTTGAGGCCCCAGCGGCACGCTCCCTTCAGCGGCACACCCTGCCGCGGCCCTCGCCGGCACACCCCTATGGGGGTTCACCGGCACACCCCCAAGGGGGTTCACCGGCACACCCCATGGGGGGGTCTTCACCGGCACACCCCCATGGGGGGGGTCTTCACCGGTACACCCCCATGGGGGGGGTCTTCACCGGCACACCCCCCATGGGGGGGGTCTTCAGCGGCACACCCCCTTTGGGGTTCAGCGGCACGGCCCTTTGGGGCTTCAGCGGCACGCCCTCAGCAGTCCCCAGCGGCACGCCCTTCAGGCCGTTCAGCGGCACGCCCATCCGGGGCTCCAGCGGTACGCTCTTTTGGCACTACAGTGGCACGCTTGTTCAGCCCTTCGACGGCACAGCGGTGAAGCTCTTTCAACGGGCGACGTGAGGCCCATGCCCTACACATCCTTGGCGCGCAGTGGAGCCGTCTGAGGTGGCAGCTAGTCGTTGGGCCACGTTGCCTACCCCACTGACAGCCAGTACAGGGGCAGGTCAAACCCATCATCACAGCCGGCTTCCCGCCTTCGACGGTCGTGCTCGAAGTCGTCGGTGGCTGGGAGTATAAAAGCCTCCTGGTAAAACAAAACAAACAGGGAGGGAAGAGACGAACAGAGAGAGGAGAAGAGGTTCCAACAGTAGAGGGCACACACAGGAGAAAGAGGAGAAGAAAGAAGAGAAGAAGAGGCCCTCCCGGCCTGTGCTCGTCCGACGGCCACCGGGAAGAAACAAGAGTAAGAGAGAGAGAGCTTGTTGTATTGGGGGAAAGGGTTGGGGATAGTGGCCAATGTCTGAGGCCCGGATGTTTTCGTCTCTCTTGTATCCCATTCCTCCTGGGGATTCTTTCTCCTTCTCCCTTTTGTCCATGGCCCCATCTGGGGGTTTGCTTTTGTAATATATATGTAGGGCCACGCCCTCTTGATTCTCATGAATGAAAACCACCCTCTCCGGGTTCCTCTTCGATCTTCGATGTTTTATGCTAGGCTTTGCGGGCTTTTCGACGGACGATCCGTTACTCCCTCTATGTCTTCATTCCTCCGGCGTCTTTAGGGTCCTCCACGTCGATGTAGGTTTCCCCCTTCTGTTAGCCTTGGCTCCGTGAGCTCCTCACTCCCTTCCATGGCCATCTACCGTGTTCCCGGGCTTGAGGAGAAGGGGAGCTACCCTTCTTTCTTCCCAACCGCTCAGTTACTAATAGGCCACCCTCGGCCTTGAAATCCCCTGTCTTTCTTCCTCTTTCTCTGAACAGCCACCAAGTACCCCCCCCAGTTGCTAATACCCTTTTCAAGCCTCTCAGCGGTGCACCTTTCCGGCCTTTGGCCGGTACACCTTTCCGGCCCTCAGCGGCACGCCCAGATCAGCCCTCAGCGGCACGCCCAGATCAGCCTTCAGCGGTGCGCCCACCCTTGGCCTTCAGCGGCACACCCTGTTCAGCCTCCAACGGCACACTTTGTTCAGCCTTCAACGGCACACCCTGTTCAGCCTCCAACGGCACACTTTGTTCAGCCTTCAACGGCACACCCTGTTCAGCCTCCAACGGCACACCCTGTTCAGCCTTCAGCGGCACACCCCCTGTTCAGCCTTCAGCGGCACACACCCTGTTCAGCCCTCAGCGGCACGCCCTTCAGTCCCTCAGCTTACCCCTTTGTCCAGTCCCAGTCCAGGTCCCTTAGATGTCTTCGATCTGTCGTTCTCCTTCGCGTTTTCCGAGTCTCTATAAAGGTGTTGCCCCCCCGGGGGCCCACCTCCAGTTGTCGGGTTCCGTCACATCATGTGGGCGCGTTCCCTGTATCTCCCTTACGCCCCGGGTTAAGGGGAGATGCTGCCGAATTTTTGTGAGAAACTAATAAACAATTCAAAGAGGCAAAAGGAGGCAACAAACAAGCAAGATAACTGACGAAACCTTCCAACTCATCAAACCACTGCCGGCACCCCAACGAGAATTGAACTAGGCTAATTAACCACCTGGCCGCCCGAAAACCCGACCCGCGAGAAAAGAGACCGAACCGAACCAAGAGAACAAACACGGGAGGAATTTTATATGAACTTACACAAGGGTTAAGACAAGAAGAAAAGAAAAGCCTTAAAGCAGGTAATCGAAACTGAGTTAACCTCCATCACTCCTTGCCCAACTCCCAGCGGCACACACACACCCAGCCTCCAGCGGTACGCCCCTGCAGCCCTCAGCGGTACGCCCTTTGCAGCCTCCAGCGGTACACTCTCTACAGCCCTCAGCGGTACGCCCCCCCTGTAGCCCTCAGCGGTACACCCCAGCCCTCGGCGGTACACTCCCGTTTTCCCCTTCGCCGGCACACTATACATATACACATATACAACTTGACAAGGGCATTAATAATAGCAAATAAATTAATAAAAATTACGCTAATTAAAGGACTCCGAATGCGTAATATTAATCACAATAAAAGAGGCGGGAGGGGTAATAGAAAAATAAATAATAAACCAATGATAATAATAAGAATAATCATGCATAGAAGAAGAGAAATCATCCCGGACAAAGGCACGAATAAATAGTAAACATCAAATCAGAAATCCCAGAAGGTATAACCTAGAAAGCTCTAGATAAAAGATGCTAATGCCCACGCCGCAGCCCGCTCTCTCCCCGGGATCCGGGGCAAAAGGAACAACAACGCTGCCCCTTTAGGTCGAGCCCGAGTCTCGGGAATTCCCCCGATATGGCCGGGCTTTGATCTAACCTCGGGCCGACATCCTAATCGGACCGGATTTGTTTTCTCGTTCCGGATACCTTCCGAACCCTCATTTAAAATTGCCGCATGCTCGGCAGACATTTGAAGGGATCTACCTCGATTTTCTCATTGTGGCGCTGTCACGGACTTGTGTCCGAATACGAAAAGTCTACGAGTGGCCGACACGGCCGACAGTTTATGGCCTTAATACAACTTTCAGTGTGACCCATCCCTATCTCTCTCGTATAATTAGTGTTACTCCTTTCGGCCGCGGGGCCTCTAATTTCGGCAATTAATCAAGGGTATTCCCTCGTATGAGGGATGTAAATGACGTCGTGACCTTCATGGCGCGACGGGATTCGGTCCCGACACGAACCACACAATCGTCTGACGAAGTCAGATCGAGCGCACCATGGGCTCTCCGGAGCCCGAATAAATTGTCACTCCGGTGACTGGCACGCCCACGCACTTAATAAAACCAACAGACGAACGGGAGCCCCAGTCTAACGGAAAGTGCGTCCACAGCTGGGGACCTGTCGGTGGTTGATTACGGTTATATTCAGGCTTGTGTCTGGCGGGACTGCCAATGAACTAGCCAACTTAGCGAGGGCGTCTGCCTGAGCATTCCGACCTCGATTGATGTGCTTGACGCTGATGAAGTAAAATCTTGACATCAGGCGAGTTGCCAACTGGTGATAGGGGAGGAGCTCTTGCTTTCGCACCTCGAACTCTCCTTCCAGTTGTTTTATAACTAGCATGGAGTCTCCGAATGCTTCCAGCATCTGAATTCCCATGGACAGAGCAATCTGCAACCCGATTATCAGGGCTTCATATTCTGCCTCATTGTTTGTGCATTGTTTGTTTATGGAGCAGGAAGTATGCACCACTTCTCCTTCCGGAGATTTCAGGACTATTCCTGCCCCTGCTCTGACCCTGGATGACCTGGTAGCAGAGGTGTCAATTCTGGAAGCGCCATCAAAGTATAGCTGCCATGAGGAAGGCTGTACTTGGGCGGCTTCTAGGGTTTCATCCTCGGGGAGTTCCGGTTCCCACGGGCTTTCCCCGGGCAATGGGTGCTCAGCGAAGAAGTCTGTAATAGCTTGACCTTTGATGGCCTTGCGCGGTACGTAGGAGACATCAAACTCCATAAGGATTACTGCCCATTTGCCTAGGCAGCCTTTGAGTGCCGGCTGGGACATAATATATTTCAGGGGATCCTCCTTGGACACCAAGCTGATTTCATGCGACAACACATAATGCCGGAGTTTTTTTGACAGCGAAGACTAGTGCCAGGCAGATCTTCTCAATATAAGTATATTTCTCTTCAGTTCTGACCAGTCTCCGACTGAGGTAATAGAGGGCTTGTTCTTTCCCTTCTTCATTGTTCTGGGTCAGCATTGCCCCCAGAGAATTATGTGTAGCTGCTATATACAGTATCAACGGCCGTCCTTTCACCGGTGCGCCCAATACTGGAGGAGTCTTCAGATAGTCTTTTAGCTTGTCAAAGGATGTCTGGCAATCTTCATCCCAATAAAAGGGAACATCTTTCATCATCAGCTTGTGAAAAGGCTGGCATCGCCCTGACAAATTGGAAATGAACCGCCGGATATAAGCCAGGCGGCCCTGTAGTGACCTCAGCTCGGAGATGTTCCTAGGTGGAGGTAACTCCTGAATCGCCTTGATCTTTGCGGGGTCTATTTCGATTCCCCGATATCGGACGATGAAGCCCAAGAATTTTTCCGCTCGACACTCTGAACACACATTTCATAGGGTTCATTTTTAGCTCATGCTGCCTCAGCCTCTGAAAAACAATCCGGAGGTCTTGTAGATGATCTTCTTTTCTTCTGATTTTGACCACCAGATCATCTATGTAGCACTCGACCTTGTGGTAGAGCAATTCATCAAATATTTTGGTCATTGCGCGCTGATAGGTTGCGCCAGCATTCTTCAGTCCGAATGGCATTCTCTTGTAATGATAAATGCCTTTAGGAGTTCGGAAAGCAGTATGGACCCGGTCATGCTCCGCAATCCAAATCTGATTGTAGCCGGAAGACCCATCCATGAACGACAGGGCTTCATGGCTGGTTGTAGCATCAATCATGACCTCGGTTATTGGTACCGAGAAATCATCTTTAGGGCAGGCTTTATTTAGACCTTGGAAGTCAACACAAATCCGGATCTGTCCATTCTTCTTTTTCACAGGGATGATATTCACCAGCCATGTGGTGTACTGATTTTCTTCAACAAATCCCACATCAATGAGCTTGTCAACTTCAGCGCAGATTCGGGTGATGAGCTCCGGCCTCCTACGTCGCGGTGGCTGCTTCACCGGCTCGGCTTCGGGGCTAATTGTTAGCTTGTGTTGTGAGACAGCAGGGTTTAGACCTGGCATCTCTTTATAAGTCTAGGTGAAGCAATCCCGGTATTCTAGCAGCAGCTGGGTGTACAGCTCCCGTTCTTCTGGGGATAGTTGGCCACTGAGGAAGGTGGGCCTAGGGTCCTCCTCATCTCCCAAGTTGACTTCTATTAGTTCATCGACTGTGGCTTGGCCTCCGTCTTCTATCTCCGGAGGTGCCGGCTGGAGGTCAACGAAGTCTGGAATACCATCTTGAGGGTCGAGTACTCCGACTTCCTCGTCAGACATTGCCAGAGCTTCATGGGGTCCTCTTGCTTCTCGTGCTAGCGACTGTGTGGATGGATCTATTGACATATCCGTTGCCGTTGCAGCTCCCGAGGGTGAGAGAACAGCTTCAGTGCTCGTAGATGAGGTTGCAGCCATGACAGGCCAGTAGTTGTTTACCGCCGGACTCAGACAGCATATTGGATTTGTAGCGGAAGTTGAAGGAGTCTCACCTTCTGGGACAGTTGTATCTTCCGTAGAAGTGGCTTTTTCTTTTCTGGTAGCCGGCTCCCCTTGATTGGAGTAAACCGAGGCTTCGTTGACTGGCAGAAAGGATGTTGAAGTCGTCATTAGTATGACCCTTGCGGAGGGAGAGACTTCTGCCTCTTGAGTATCTTCGGCTTCGCTGCTGCTAGCCGTATCAAATTCGGCTTGAAAGGCCGCTTCTTCAGGAGGGACCTGCTCCCAGCATCGGCAGGAGATCAAGGTCTCCATTTGTTGATTCCCGGATAGAGCCGATTCAGCATGCTCTGCTTCCGCCGGATATTCATCAAAGGTTGCCCCCAGAGGGCTATCTTCAGTTGGATAGAAGGTGGAGATGGTATCCACCTCGTACCGCCCACTGTAATAGTAGTCTTCCAGGGTGAAGCCCAGACCCGGATGTTGAGAGACGCGTCTCATTTCTTTATCCAAATTTGCAGGATACCACATCTTCTGGAAAACTTCCTTGCGTTTTTGAGGTTGATCGGGAGGGATGTGTTGCTTTTGAAACATCATGGCCGTCCGATCAGTGGTAAATGCCAGGCCCTGAACAGGAACCCGCGGGTTGGCTAGATCCTCAGGGAGGCTGCAGTCTGTGTCCTCCCGAGTGGGATGCTCCTCAGCTGTATAGAACAGGCTGATGGGCCCATCTTCTTGTGTCACCTCCCAGGCTTTGAAAGGTTCGACAGTGGGATCATTGAGGCCGGAGACTGGCTTGGTGAGGCCGGCCGGGACTCCGATGCGGTCGTGCTGTCGATCAACATGCACTTCCTTAGCTTTGGGGTATAATGCTGGGGGTGTCACCCTGCCGACATTTCCAGAAGCCGTGATGTGGGAAACCACCTTCGGCTTGACATATCCGTGCGGCGGTGGTGGATACCAACCGTCACCCGATCTGTTCTTCGATGCCCCTACGGGGGCTCCATCTTCAGAAACCTTCCGGGGAGACCCCGTATATAAGTTGGCGTCTGCCAAGTGACATTCAAACACCTCGAATGGGTGGATGTCAGCAATCATCCTCTCCTCCTTCCCCTGGAGGCTGTATTTGATACATTGGTGGAGCGTGGAGGGCACCACCATATTTTCATGCAGCCATGGGCGGCCGAGCAGTGCTTTGTAGGAGGTGCGAGAGTCAATGATATGAAACTGCACCGTTGTGGTGAAATCTGCCAGGGTCAGTGTGAACTCTGCCACTCCCATAGATACTTCACACTTTTGGTTGAAGCCAGCGATGCGCATATCCCCGACTTTCTCGAGATGCACATTAAAGTGGTACCTCTCGTATATTCTATATGGCAGGATGTTGACTGCTGCACCAGGATCAACCAGAATCCGATTCAGTTCTCTTCCGTTCAGGTGCCCTTCATATATAGCGGCCTGTTGTGACTGGCAGTAGGTAGTAGCATGTCTTCTGGAGAGAAGGTCATACTGGCTTCTGGTATAGCCTCAGCTATGCAGGCTTCAAAATGAGCAGGCGTCTGCAGAGCAGTGATGATCGCCTGTCGAGTCTCTTCACTCAAAGAGAGAATTTCCCAGATCGTAAATCGAGCAAGGAGCTTCTTGAGCAACTTCATTATTCGGCTTCCAGCCCGACATTGGAGAGCTTCATCTCTTCAGCCCATCTGGGCTTGGAAAGGCTTTGATTCGCGGGCCCTGACGGACCTGCTTCGCCTTCCTCGGACTCGGCACCCTCTTGACTGGCATCGGCTGTCGGGTCTTCTTTATTAGCTGCTGTAGGGCAAGCCCCATCTGCATTTGCATCCTCAGTAGATTGCGCTGGCTGCGGGTGAATGACCCCGGGCGTAGGGTTAGCCTCCTGACAAGGCTGCTTCCCCTTTGACATCTTCATGAATTCAAGGAATGAAGGGACTGTCTTGCCCCCAGTCTCGTTGTATAGACCTGACGGAGGAGGGATTTGGACTCCCTTAACTTCCGGCAAAGGTGTCTTGTAGGGTTGCTCCCCTCTGAACATAATGTTGTGATTGGGTGGCGGCTGGCGACCCCCATTTCCGGCCTGACCGAGTGGCATGTGCAGCAGTTGCGGCCTCGGCCTTGCCTCCCCCAGCATGGGGTGTGAAGCAAATTTCTTCTTCTTCCTCTTCTCCGGGCAGGTTGAAGAGTGCTGACAGGGTATTGCAGGAGACGACCTGTGTTTTATGGGCCCCAGCGGCCTCTCTTTTCTTCTTCTTTTGCTTTTTCTTCTTTTTGGTTTCTGCAGGTGCTTGCCCGCAGAACAGGTTGCTCTCTTGAGGTGGTGCTGCTTCAGCTTCCTCCCTTTGCTTGAGTGAGAGTTGCTCCAGCTCTTGCCATGGGACGTGGTCCCGTACCAGCAGAGGTTTCAGTTCGGGCTGTACATATTCATCTAGCCCTTCAATTAAGTGTTGCAGTCGAAGGACCCCAGGATTGGTTTCCTTGATTACTGGCAGCGGAGTTTGTCTCTCCTGTTAGGCGTGTGTATTCTGACAGCTGTAGGTGGAGTGACCCATACGGGTGCTACCACTGGCGGAGCAGGCCGGGGTGTAATGCCACGGATATGTGCCCCCTCTTTTGGGCGGGGTGCCCTCTTCTTCTTGTGCTTCACAGGGATTTGCTGCCACCCCTGCTGCTCCTTCATGGGCTCCAGGAAACTGATTTTGTAGGTGCTCCGTGTGCTTGCTTCAGAGATCTCCTCAGGTAGTGCCTGGTAGAGGGAGACCATGTTGACTGCTGCTCTTCTGGGAGGAGCTTCATGTGGCTGAGGAGGGTCTACTTTGTACTCTCCCAGCTCTATTTCATTTTTCTTCACCATTCCTTCAATGATGTCTTTGAAAACATAACAGTCTTCGATTGAATGTCCCAACATCTGGTGGTAGGGGCAGAATCTTGGACTGTCTTTTCTTTTTAGGTCCTCCGGCCTTCTTGGTTCAGGCAGAGTGACCATATTGTATTCTGTTACCCAGTCAAACAGGATCTGGGTCTTATCCTTAGGAAAGGAATAAGCCTTCTTCATTTTGTCCCTCAACGAAGGACCTTCTTTGTCATCTGGAGCTTTTGCAGGTTGCGGGGGAGCCGCTTTCTTGCCTTTCTCCTTCTGTTGTTCGAACGCCTTGATATCAAGCGCATTCGCTTCTTTAGGTACGGGACGCCGTTCCGCCACCTTGCCTTTCTGGGCTATGCTGGCAGTTGACGTCGGGACAGGCTTGGCTAGAAAAGCTTCCACCTCAGCCACGACATTATTCAGCCGGTCGAACGACCGTATTTCCATACCAATCATCTTTTCCAGGACCTCCCTCCTGAGATTTTGCTTACATATTTGCACAGCGTCCTCCTGATGCGGGGGCCGCTTACATCTCATTCCGAGGTTCCTCCACCTCTTGATGTAGTCAAGGGCTGTCTCATCTGCCCTTTGTTTTGTTGAATAGAGCTCGGCCACTGTGACCTCCCTCTCTGTGACATGGAATCTTTCTCTGAACTTCCTCTGCATATCTGACCAGTCATTAATTGACCCGGCCGAGAGACTGGAGTACCATTCAAATGCGAGCCCCGTAAGCGAGGACCCGAAGAATTTCAGCAGATACGACTCGTCGGTGGCCAGATCACCCATAACGGTCATATAATATGCAATATGCTCTTTTGGGGAACCTTTCCCGTTGAATTTGTCAAATTTGGGCGGCTTGTTGACTCCCGGGGGAAGTCGTTTAGCCGCATGGTGTTGCGGGTAGGGCACCCGATAGGCATCGAATGCGACGTAGTCGCCTTCGCTTTTCTCTGCGAGCTTCAGCTCGATCATCCTTTCCACCATCATCCGGTTCACGACCGTGGGGTCAACCGGTTCTGGATAGAAGTGCGCTGGCTGCAGGTGTGGGGTGACCAGGGTGGTCGCCTGTGGAGGATGCAGCAGCGGGGGTGTTGGGTGCACCTGAGGAAGCACCGGAGGTAGCAGCGGCTGAGGCTGTGGCGGCCGCTGTTGTGCTGTCGTCACAGTTGGTTCTGACGGCTGTGGTAGTGTATAGAGCGGTGGAGGGTCGTCTCGACGAGCCGCTCCCCGGATGATTCACCCTGGACTTCGGGTGGTTTAGAAGCCGATGAGTGTTCAGTTTTCTCCATCAGCTGTTTCTTCAGGGAATCTATTTCCCGTTGATATTTTTGCAGCAGCATCAAGACTGATGGATCTATAGTGGTGGGGACACCTTCTGTTGTCTCCCCGGACGTACCCTCAGGCAGGATGTCGAGGAGTACGTCGTCTTCTTCTTCCGTCGTCACCACATTAGCGGTCAAGACGGGGGCTTTATCATCCCAGTGGAGGTAGACCTGGGGCTGTTTCTCTTTCATCATTGTCAGAAGCCCTCTTGCTGCTTCTGTCCTGCGGGTAGTTGGCCCCGGCCGTACAGCCAATTGAGCCAGTTCTTGGGGGTCTTCAGGGAGCTCCCCATATCGGCTGGACACGCCAGCCATGTTGCAAGTGAAAACCTGAATCCTTCTTCTTTGTCGATGGACCCTCCGCCTTGCTTGTTGCGGAAAGGTCAGCCTCTCGAACACAGAAATTCTTCTTCTTTCTTCCCGCTCGGGGAAGGCTTCATCGGCTTCGATCTCAAAGCCGTCATCGTATCCATTGTCGTCGACCGACGACACCATCATTCTATCTTCCATACCTTCTTCATCTGCCACTGATGGGAAGTAGTCTTCGTCAGTGGCGACTGTCTGCATCAGTCGCTGCTGACCCAGCGAGGGGTTGCCCAGCCCTCGAAAGTAGTTCCTGATCAGACAGGTTACCTCCTCTTGACCCCGCTCTTGATAGAGTACGGGGGATAGTTGTCGACCTCCAGTAGGAGGGATATAGGCCAGCCGAGCTCTGTCGGCCGGATGTTGGAATCTTCGTCCCGTGACTGGGACGTTGGCTTGGCGGGCAGCAGCCCGGAAACTTCTGCGGCGCAGGGGATCCGCAACCACTTCTTCTTCATTCGTCGGGGACAAGCCCCTTTCTCTTCTCGCTCCCGCCTCGTCGTTCATAGGACGGCGGCGGATGGGTGTCAGATGGTAGGCAGGTCGGGTCCGCTTGGGAACCCACACCTGTTTGAACTTTTTCGGCTTGAGTGCCGAGCTTCCTTGGCCATAGGGGCCGGCTTCTTCTCTTTCTGCCCTCCTTCCAGCGAGGGCTTGATAGGCGTTGTGGACAGGGATGTTGGGGATGACTCGGTCTGGGGTCACCCGTGCCGTGCGTCCATCGAGGAAGACGCGCATGCCTCCTACCAGCATTGACTTCCCGGACTGAGAGACAGTTCCGGTGATCACAGCAGTATTCTTGCGATCCTGGCGACGCTGACGTCCTCCAGAGCGTCTGTTGATGACAGTGGGGTGCGTCCCACGTACAACGTGGTGCACCAGGCAGCTAGCGGCCGGGGCCGGATTCTTGAGCGAACCATCGCAGCAGGGAGCCTTCAGAGGCTCCACTTCCTTCACGGTTTCCTCGACAGGTTCCGTGGCTTCGACTTCCAGCATGTCGACAAAGGCCAACCCCAAGAAGTTGGGGAAGCCCACAGCAGGAGGAAAGCTACCAAATTCCATGGGCACCGCCAGGTACCCTTGCGCGTGTCTGGCGACGATCGCAGGACTGAAGCCGACGCCGGTTATCCCGTGAGTCGTCATTGTTTGCACTGAAATATCAAACAAGGTGATAATCAGTAGTCTTTGAGAGGGCTTCGAAGCCCGAGTATCTCGGCAAAGAGATGAAAGGTGACACTGGTCCCACCGGGCGTGCCAGACTTGTTTGCGACCTTTTCTTTCTTTCCGCCTTTTCGTTCGCGTATCGATCAACCATTTGGCTAACTGGTAGTCAACTGACTGATTGACGACGCGGGCGTGCCAGTCACATGAGTGACAATTTTATTGTGCGCTCACTCTGACCCATATAGGGCGAATGTGAGGTTCGGTCGGGACCAGCAGTCCGCCATACCATAAAGGTTATGGCGTTAATTACATCCCCCACGAGGAGGGAACACCTTTGATTAATTGCCGAGATAGCGGGCCGTCGAAGCCGGATTAAAAAGAACTACATGATGATTATAGCAATGACAGGCAGGATGCAAATATTTATCGTATAGCAGATGTATAGTTCATGGAATTATGGACCCTCGGTACGTGGCGGAGGATGTAGGTCCGAAGACCACCATCGCGCATGACGAAGACTTCCGGCCGGGCGTAACCCGGTCTTCTGTCGATGCCATTTGATATACCCAAGGATCTATGCATGCATGCACACAAGACATCCACACCTAGATTATACATGAAGATAGTGTTATGAAACGGTGGCGGTCAGCCGCATTTAATACCCCTCGTCGAGAAGAGGAAGGGCAACACAAATATGCTAGCGAAAGCGAAATGCTAACGGATTATGATGGTGAGTGTGATGATGACATGACTCGGGCTTGCTTGACCCTTCTTTATTCAATTCACTGCCTGCTACGGCTTGTGGACATTGCCCCCGAGAGGCGAGGCTTGCCCCGGGGTAAATGAACCATTAGAGCGGCACGAGGCTTCAAAACCGGCGTGACTATGTAAGAAAACTTATGCGGCGCGCTAAAGCGTAGGCATGGTGGCTAATACGGCGCGGTCTTCATGCAGTTGAAACGGCGCGCAAGAGGGTTGGGGCGCGCCGGTTTAGGGCGCGCCGGGAAGGCGCAAGAAAATTTTTTAAGGAAATGAGTGTGGGGTTAATCCGGCGCGGGGGGGTACCGCGCCGGTTTAGGGCGCGCCGGTTAAGACCGCGCCGTATTAAACCTGTTTTGTTAAATTATGAACCTTTTTAAGTTTATTAGACTTCATGGGACCCTTTCTTGAGTTGTTGGGCCAGATGATTGTTTGATTGGAGTCCATGGCCTTCTGGAAATGAAGGGGAGGTCAGTGCGAGGTTCATACTCGAGCACTGAGTTGATTCGATTCGGAGCGATCGTTTTATTGACATAATTATCTGGAGTCTGTCAGAAATTTGACAGCATCTCCCCTGAACAAACAGAGTTGCAGGGGAGAATCGGGGTCATACTCACTAATGGAGCAAGCCCCTAAATCACCGGTCTGCCCAAAGGCGGCCAGCATACCCCACTGGATAGGATACCCCGAGGACAAGCCTGCTAGGGGCACCAAAGCTCCATGGGGGAAGAGACAGAAGGGCGAAGTCACTGATGATGAGGACGACACCCCGAGGGCTAGCCTACGAGGGGTGAAGGACTCGCAGTCAGTGATTCGTCCCATGGAGGGACTGACCATTAGGAGAGTGGGACTCCGAGGACTAACCTACAAGGAGCACACACCCCCTGGTCTCGATCGGGCCCTGGTCTGTCGGGGTTGAGTTCGTTGACCCAGGCTCCCCGTCATTATCAGCCATGGCTTCGAGAAAGCGCCTACCACGGAGAGGTAGAGCCCTCAGTCGCCCAGCAATTGCAGGAAGTAACGGGGAATGTCCCCCTCCCCGGGTGATCAAAACGACGAGGAAACCTCGGAACGATGCAGATGACCGTGAAGAACGAGTAATAATGGCATAAGTTAGACTGGCACGCAGTAGGGGCATATGCTCGAACAGCTAGAAAGCAATGTTCAGGGAGGTAAACCCTGTGTGGAGCGACCAGAGACACGCGTAGAGGCACGGCTCCCTCCGAGAAGAAAAGGGGTGCGAAGACCCCTGCATCAAGCATAACAACACAAAAAAGAAAATGAATCAAAGAAAAGCCCCCGGGGAGGGGTGTTTCTATAGCCCACAACGAGTCAGGGCACAATGCAACCTTCGGAGGAACCAAGGTTAGAGTGATGCAGAGAAGAACTCAGACAGACGTGTTAGCATAGATAGAGAAAGAGAGGGGAGGATCATTCATCCGATTCATTGATTCAAGCATTCACACGCACGCGCATACGTTGCCATTCCAAAAAAATGGGAAGGGTTTAACATTTACATAGCGAGAGTACAGCCCCGGCACCATCACTTGATCGTCGTTCGCCGACAATAGAGACAGAAGACATTCACGGTGCGATAACGGGGGAAGAAAATCAGAAGGGATCGCGTAGAGGGGGGAGGAGAATCGACTCATTTCATTGTCGCTCCTCCCCCCCTCGCTTACATTCGATGGATAGGAGTTTCGAGGAAGAAAACTACGAAAAATAGGAGAAGATCAACGCCCGCGCCCACCTGTTCCTGAAACAGAGTATCGCAGCCGAAGAAGATGGCCGGCAGTCACTGCTCCCGAGAAACCTTCACTCTCTGTACGTCAAGCGAAAAAGGAAGCCCTCTCCTCCCTCTCGAAAATGATCAGAGGGCTGACAGACGATCCCCCAAAAAAAACTATCTCCTCCCGTTATTTCGAATAGCCATCTCTATATATACATGATCGAGCCCCAAGCCTTATACGGTGTGAAGAACTGCGCGCCGGGAAAGGCTTCATGGGCCTTTGTGCGCCGGAATAGCCAAGCCATGGGTGGGTTTCAGCGCGCCGGGATAGAGGGCATCAAGCTTGGGGCGCGCCGGTTTAGGGCACGCCGGGCTAATGTTCCTCGTGGGCTTCGAGCCAGTTGGTGAGCCCGGGATGATTCCGGGGGTCACCGTGAACATTTATCTTGCCAATGCTCCTCGAAACTTTGACGAGATGTCTTGTTGAAGCTCCCCGGTTGACGTACGGTCATTCTCGAGGTTCCGAATAGCTTTATCTTGATCGTACGGGCTTTCTACCGGCACGGCCTTCGGCTCTACGCTCCATGCTGTTGGTCCGGCCTGGCTCGTACTCAGAGCTTTCTAGGAGGTTAGATAGCCGGGAGATAGTTCCGCCTGAGCCGGGCGATCATTCGGCCACTAATGGGCCCATCTTGACGGGAAGCCGTGCCCATGCCGGGCGATCGGGATCTTCCGTCGTCAGATCTTTCGGTTCTCCGTTTCGGGAAGTCGGGGGGACTCCTTTATCCTCGGGAGAGCCTTTCATGAGGTGGGTAGCCACCGGGTAGACCGTCGACCTTGGTCGGACAACGGGTGTAGTGGATGCAGCACGACAAAGTTGATGCCGGTTCATTGGGCAGGCTTGGTCGCACTGCCGGTTGTGGATTCATCTCGGCTCTCCTGAGGTGAAATCCCCGTGTCCACACGGAGTGACTCGAGGCTCTGTCAGCTTGAGAAGTCTTTAATATATTGATCTTTATCGGCTTCCGTACTTCGGTGGGCCGGGTCATTCGTCCTTATAGCTTGGTCACCGACAATCATATTTTGAGTGCCAACAAGATCATACTGGCGACTTTTATATGGCTAGAAACAAAGCAAAATTTTTACCTCGTTTTTTTTAAGTTGATGAGGAGGAAACAGATGCTTCAGAAAAATGTTTAGATGAGTCTTTGATGTTCCAAAATGGTCCAAATCTTTGTGTGAACACTTTATGTCATTGGTAAATAAGTGACATGGGTCATGGATTTTTTTATAGGTTTAAGAGTGCAGTTTCTATGACTGAGAAAGCATGACAGATTGATCCTCGTAACATGGAGGTAGCAACTGTCCTTGCTGATGTGAGATCTGTAGCAAGAGCCAGATCCCGAGGGAATGAATTATTTAATTCTGGAAAGTTCACTAAAGCATGTGCAACATATGGGGAAGGCCTAAAATTTGATCACTCCAACCCTGTCCTATATTGCAACAGAGCAGATTGCCTCTCAAAGCTTGGACATTGAGTGAAATCTATCGAGGACTGTAATGAGGCTCTTAGGATCCAACACAATTACACCAAGGCTTTCTCTTCATAATTTCTTTATTGTTTTATTTTTTTCCTTTAGATGTGTGTTTTTTGTCGGGGATCGGACAGAGGTAAAAATTTGGCTTTTATTTTTATTTTTTTTATAAGCACAAATGTGCATATATATATATATATATATATATATATATAGCACTTTTCTCGAAACACTTATGTTTCTTTCTTTACATGTAATTGCTGGTTTTCTATTGCGGCATGGTTTGTATATATTGTGTCTGCCTGTGGCTTTTCATTCAGTTATTTCCATTCGTCTAAATTATGAACTAAGTGGATGTTCTTCTCATGTGCCCTTCTAAGTGCAGTTACCATCCAATTCCCATGGTATTTTCTTAAGCAAAGGGTCCCTGTGTGTGGGATCCCGAGGAAAACAAGTACATAGACTTACTTTCTACTTACTCTACAGTCAACCAGGTCCGTGTAATCTTCTTTGGGTATGCAGCGATGCTGACAATGACACAACTTTGAACCATGTTGAGAAATCATTTCTGGGGGACTTGCATTTTTGGTTTTTAATGTTGCATATGCTCAAAGGAGTTAATCAGCATGTCTTTTAATCTGACTGGATGATCATGTTATGTACATGGCTTCGGTTTTGCAGGGTCACTGCCATCCCAAGGTTGTGAAAGCTTTGGTTGAGCAGGTAGGAAGGCTTACCTTAGCTCTAGAGCCTTTTACAATGACAAATTCCCAGAGTTTGCAGAGATCTTCACACACATGTTTGGATATGACATGGTGCTACTAATGAATACTAGTGCTGAAGGTGTGGAGAAGGCTCTAAAGTTGCCAAGGAAGTGGGGTTCTGAGAAGAAGAATATACCCAAGGATGAGGTAGGGAATTTGTTTCGAGGAAGGAGCTCCCTAGCGATAATGAAATTGTTGAAGCTCTGTTCCATACTTAAATAGCATTGAAAAAATCTAGAGGTGAAGAGGTTTCAAATTTGAAGTTTGGAGGTGAGGTCGAGAAAATTTCAAGCATGCATCACCCTACAGCGATATCCTTATTTACTTTCTCTTTCCTATGGTCATATTTAGTTTTTCTTTCCCATGGTCATATTTAGTTCCTCTTTGCAAATTCATGCTTGTGTCTTCTTTTATTTTTATTATTTTTTCTGGTTGTCTTTTAGATAGTCCAAAGTCATTTATGGCCTGCAAGTGGAAGTAAGCATATTTTGTTTTCTTTTCCTCTGTACGTATGACTGGCATCAACTTTAACTAAGAAGCCATTTTGTCAACATTTTATGATGAGACTTTCATTGTATATTAGAAAGGAAAAATGAGGGACTTCATTTAACATGTAGAATTCTAATATCCCAATGAGAGCTAATGTGTATCTTTCTTCTGTCATGTATGCTACTCAAGTGGTGTTTTGTGGGTGCTATTTGTTTGTCATCAATTTTCATTCTTAACCTGTAGTACCTATTTGTCTTGTCTCATTTATCTTGACCAAGAATAAAGTTTCTGTAAACTTTCAAGAGTTTATGTTGTCCACTGTATGGCTACTACGAACCAACAATGTCTCCAGATATCTCCATTCGTGGATGCATTGTGCACTAGATACCCATCCGTCAATTCTCTTAAGTTAATCTGATAGATCTTGTGTATGTAGTTCCCTTTAGGTTGGGAGGATCACATTAACTTGCATGTGAAGATGGGCCAGGCAATGGTTTGCTTCTTTGCCAAGTTATTACACATTTTTTATGAACAAAGGTGTGTAAAACATGGTGTGCAGCCAATTCGGGCAATCACATCACTTTTTACAAAATAATTTGATGGAGACAGTGGATGAGATATACAAAGTCACATCTATTTCGCTCAGTCCTAGGTAGGGATTGCACGGGGATCCTCTTATAGGAGTCTTGTAACAGTTGCAGGGATTGCATGTGAGAGGGGATCATGCTGCTTTCTCTAACAGTGACACTAGGCTTAGGTTGTGTTTGAAAACAATGGGAGGGAAGAGGATTTTTTTCAACCAATGAAATTGCAACCCTCTCCATCTGCACATCATATTATCGTATGTGTCGACCAATGAAGCCTCCTAGGCATTGATGCTTGCACTTATTCTTGTCTATTACTTTTCAATCAATAGCATGAGTTTTCATATCTAGGTACAGAAGGATGGTTTTGAACTTCTAACCAAAATCCACTAGTTTTGAACAAGTTCTCGAGAAGAGGACTGAATCATAAGAATGTGCATAAGCTAGCTTATGTTTGTTGAATATAGTGTGATTTGCTTATAGTTTGTTTAATATTGCATTATGGAGTTAAATTTGTTGGCTAACTTTGAAGTATGTTAGATGATTAGTTTATGCTTCTTTCAGTGATGCATTACTGCACCTTTTGACCCATACCAAATGCATAGCAAGCTAACGTTGGACTGAGATCTTATACTATTTGTTCCCCTTAA
The DNA here is from genome assembly GCA_022559845.1 of Amorphophallus konjac. Taxonomy (NCBI): domain Eukaryota; kingdom Viridiplantae; phylum Streptophyta; class Magnoliopsida; order Alismatales; family Araceae; genus Amorphophallus; species Amorphophallus konjac. The sequence goes on along the minus strand of JAHNEJ010000846.1, from coordinate 37,074 downwards.
TCAGATTGGCGCAGTAGTGTTAGAAACATCAAGGACTTCAACACCTGTTGTATAGTTGTACTGGTTGCAGTACCAGTGCCCTACCTCTGTTCTTGGCAACTGCATTTCAAGAATTTCAGAACCTGCAATATTGAACTGTTCAAAATGGAGATCAAGAGATTCTAAAGATTGCCAACACATTTTAGTTGGTTACATTGACTGTTGGAGATTGTGTGATGTTATAGTTTTGTATAATCAGTGCAAATATATATTAACCTCTACTTAGATGTACACTGTTTTCATCTTTCTGATTAATTTTTTTTCATATATAAAGGTGAATGATGATTTCTGAGATTTCTAGTCTTGTGTTCAGGCCCAAAATGATGAGTTTGCTTCTATATTCAATCTCAAAGACTACAAAGGTAAGAATGGCAATTGATCTATAATCTGTTGAAATGAGTTGTCTAGCGTCTTTTTTTTTTTTGATTTTTCATATTCTTATGTTTCCCTAGTCTCTTTGTTAATGTCCAATTGAGTTTGTTGGTCCTTACTTGAATGCATGACATGTATCTTCCCTAGAAATGTGTGTTAGTGGATGGAAACCATGGAATACAGATATCCAATTTAATTTCAAATTTTGGGAAATACTTATAGGTCCTGATTTTGGAATGTGCAAGCCTTTTTAAGCAAATGCAAAGCCATGGTAAACAGTTACTGGATGGGAACATTATTAATACAGTAGATAAAAAGCATGATTAATATCTCAACTAAGTCAACCACCTTTGATTGGTATAGGAATGCCATCTTGGGCACATGCAAATCCAGGCTGAGAAATGGGGTGAGGGGATCCTTCGCAAGTGTCTCCCACTTGTATCTTTTGGATTGCCCTATTGTTGGCACCGGCTTATTTTCTCGAATTAATTGAGGATTAAGCATAGGAAAATACTCCCTAAATAGAGCAAAATGGCACATCGCCAGAGCTGCTCTACCAGTCGAGTTGAGCTCAAAAATCGAGACACTTCACCGGGTCAAGCAGCAACATAACAACCGGGGATCGGCCCCGAGCAAATGGCACTATGCCAGCCAATTTCCCGACAACCAGGTCAGTTTCGAGATTCAGGATAACCTACCGTACCTTACGGCACTCTGTGAAGATTCGGGGATCACCCCCGGACACCTTGCATATGGTATCACACCGCCGATGCTTCAACAACCGGGTTAACTCGGGACTCAGAACAGCCTGCCGCATCATACGACTCTTCGCCAAGGAGCGAGGGTCACCCCGACCACCAGAAAAATGGTATCATCATGATGACACCCCAGTCACCGGGCCCAACCAAGGGTCCTAAACAACTAGCCGTGACCCATGACAACATCAACAATCGATCGAGCCCACCCCCGATCACTCAGTTTGCGGGTTTACCCACTTTCAACACAGCTACCAGAGCCGACCCGGGGGCGCCCTGACTACAAGCCACGCCATGTGGCGCCCAGTAATGAGGCCAGGGTCTACCCTCGAGTTGCCTCCCTCCAGCCCTCTGAAGTCAAAGGAAGACCCACCTGGGACCAACCACAAGCTTCAGGAGCTCACAGCACCCTTATACGGCCCACACACGCGTGTCGGGAATTTCCCCGAGCACCTGGTGGGCGCATATGCTCCAGCCACTCTACAGCACGCTGGATCCCAACTCGGGACTCCCAGCAACCCATCGCGTATGCACCACCATCGTGCGCCCTCGCACGCGGAAGAAAATTTCTGTTTATAACTGGGGCATTATTGTCTTTTGGTACCCTGACTTATGGCACCCTGCAGGCTGTGACCTGCCTCCCTACGGACCGGTGTTGAAGCGACCGAACCCCCAATCAAACTCGCGGTCAAAATCCACATTAAACCCCCAGTCAAACCTGCCTAAACCCCTTCGGGGGGTTTAGGCAGACTAGCCTCACCCCCAAGGCTGGTCCGCCTAAACCGCCTTTAAACACACAAAAAATCTTTTTTTAACAACAAAAACCCTAGCCCTAAGCCTAGTCTGCCTAAAGCCATTGTTTAGGCGGACCAGCCTGGCCCCCCAGGTTGGTCTGCCCAAACCCATCAGAAAATAAAAAAACATTTTTTTACTCCGCGTAAACCCCTCTGGGGAGGGGTTTAGGTGGACCAGACTGGCCCCTTTGGCTGGTCCGTCTAAACCCTCCCTCCCCACTCCGTAAACAACAAAAAATATATTTTTCAAGGGTTTACCCGGACCAAGTTGGGCCCCCAACTTGGTCTGCCTAAACCCTTCCCTGGCTCTTCACATTCCCTATAAAAGCCCCCCCTAGGGAGCTCAAGGCATATGACATGCAATGCAAGAACCTACGACCTAACTGCTGCACCATCGGAGTTCCTCCGCAGGCACCCAACAAGGGTTGAGGACGCGAGGAGGGAAGTGCGTGTGTGGTTGGATTGTTAATCGGCTCATACACGCCGAGGGTATGTTGCACGTACTTCCCTAACATGGTGTCTAGCCATCTCACATAAGTACATCCACGTCGCGTCTAAGGCGTTATGACAACAACGAACACACCCGCATCCTGGGTCCGCCCGCGTATGACAACCCACGGTGCCTACGCATGCGGCATGATGCCGCACCTACTCCCGACACGGACCCGCGTGCCTACTGCTCACCCCGACCTCGCCGCCAACTGCTTTGACTGATGACTCGAGTTAGCCGGACCCTGGCCCAGGAGTAATATTCCTGGGGCCGGCCTCGACTCCCTAGCATGATGACATTCACCTTCCGAGGCCCGGACCCAACCGCTCATCTTGAGCCACGTCCAACCTCTGTCAGGCGCCAACCCACGACCGCTCCCTACCACCTAGGCAGTCGGGCTTGTCTCGATCTCCTCATGGAGAGCCTATGTAAAACAAACCGATATCCGCCTTATCCAGCATTGAGCCGGGGACTGACCCACGCGTCAGAATTGTCCCGCTGCTTGCGCCAGTTGTACTTTGGCCTCCTCGGCCCATTTGTAAAGCCCACGTGGCTCTCATACAGCATGAAACAAGTTGAATACATGTACCTATACTCGGGTCTCAGCCTCTTCACGGTGCCCGATTCCTTCAGTCACAACGGTGCCTCCGGCACCCGACTGTAAATCACACCGGGCCCCGAGCATGACCATCGAGGTCTCCCCGCGCCTGCCACCTTCAGTCACAAAGGTGCCCCCGGCACTAGACTGCCAGCTACTCCAGTCACATCGGGGCCCGTGGCACCCGATCATTCAACAACTCCAGTCACAACGGTGCCCCCGGCACCCGACTGCCAGCTTCTCTAGTCACATTGGGGCCCGCGGCACCCGATCACTCAACAACTCCAGTCACAACGGTGCCCTCGGCACTCGACTGCCAGCTACTCTAGTCACATCGTGGCCGACGGCACCCGATCATTCAACAACTCCAGTCACAACGGTGCCCCCGGCACCCGACTGCCAGCTACTCCAGTCACATCGGGGCCCGCGGCACCCGATCATTCAACAACTCCAGTAACAACGGTGCCCCCAGAACCGGACTGCCAGCTACTCTAGTCACATCGGGGCCCTCGAAACCTGATCACTCAACAACTCCAGTCATAATGGTGCCCCCGGCACCTGACTACTAGCTACTCCAGTCACATCAGGGCCCGCAGAACCCAATCACTCAAAAACTCCAGTCACAACAGTGCCCCCGGCACCCGAGTGCCAGCTACTCTAGTCACATCGGGGCCCGCGGCACCCGATCACTCAACAACTCCAGTCACAACGGTGCCCTTGGCACCCGATTGCCAGCTACTCTAGTCACGACGGGGCTCGCGACACCTGACCACTCAACAACTCCAGTCACAACGGTGCCCCCGGCACCCGACTGCCAGCTACTCCAGTCACATCAGGGCCCCCGGCAACCGATAGCTCAACAACTTAACTCACAATGGTGCCCATGGCACCCAAATGTTGGGTCCAGACAGCGTTGGGCTACTCTGGCTCCGATGACAGCCAACAACTCCAGTCTCACCGGTGCCCACGGCACCCGAAAATTCTGAGCTCAACGACTTTTGGTCGCTCCAGTCATGGCGATGCTTACGCCGTCCAACCGCTCCAGTCACAACGGCTCCTGGCCGCTTCAATCACAAGTGGTGCCTACGTCATCCGGTCGCCTCGGCCTTGGTGACATCCAACTACTCCAGTACAACGATGCCTTTGGCACCCCTATCACCCCGACCTCAACACGGTCTCATGTCGGGAATTCATTGTGATGCCCCTCAGGCACCATCCTGTTGAGTCGCAGGTCCTCTAAGGGACACTATGTACAGATACAGAACTACCCACACAATAACGCAATGACCCGGGGACCGTCATGAATGACAGAATTGTCCCGTGGCTTGCAAGCACTTGTAATCGGGCTCTCACACCCCCATATAAATTCCTTTCATGGAATAGAAGTCATGTAATCCAGTTAGGGAGCGGATCCCCCTCCTTGTCGGAACCAGTCTCTCTGCCCCCAGTTATCCCTGTCATGTTGTTGCTACCTTGTCGCTGTTGCACGGACTAAACCCTCCCGACATTACGGCTCCCAAGGTCGTTGACTCTCTCTTTGGTAGTAGAAACAAAGGTGTTCGGATTCAATCCGATGTAAAATAAACATCGGCTGCTTGTGACCGGTGGGGAAAGACGTCCAGTATACGAATCCCCACAATCGCATGCGCACTTGTACCAGCGGAACCTCCTCCTCTCAACGTGGCGCATGACATTTCGTGCTCATGTGCCGCGTCCTGGTGACGCTTCCCCGGTCAACCCTTGGTTCCACTGGTAATCGTTGAGAAATCGACTGGCACACCCGCATTCCACCCAGCAATCCCTGTCCCAGTCTCCTAGAATAATTAATCATACGCCATCCCTTCCAGTGCATTCCATTGTTCACTCTGCCTTCTTTTCAATATCCCCGAAATCCCCGCTTGCCCAGTCGACCTATCATGGCCTTCTGTAAAAAGGCGAGTGTGCGTCCCCGCCGCGAGGGAAAAACAGAAGTGACTCCCCGCGCGCGTATAACACATATGTGGGACAATTTCAACAGCAACATGTAGGCTTCACCATTGCATGTGTGGCATATGCGCTGCATGCACAAAGTGGGGTGTAGAATGCCTGCGAAATCAAGGATTGCAGACCCGGATTGGGTCCTTTGATTAGCCATGGCTGATTGTGATCAGCATTTGATCGGATTGTCAAGATTGGCAGATTCACATGAACTCAGGCTGATCTTGGATAGGCCTGATTAAAAAATTAACACAAATTCAATAAAAATTGAGGAAAATCAAACAAGATTTTAAAAAAGTTTTAGACATGTATTTAGACAAAAAGATGGTTAAAAAACTACATATCATGTGCTTACAAACATAAAGAGCATTAAATATGATTAAAACACTAATAATTAACTTTCCACAATAATTGACCATGGTGAATTAAGGCTTGGGAGCTGTGGGCTATGTCGGAGTGTGTGGAGCTTGATCTAACTTTGACTTCCCATTTGGATGTTTGAGATTGCTAAGCAGACATAGTCTTCCCAAAGCATTTAGTCTACATTCCCAAAGCTAGAATTGGCAGCTTTTTCCCTGAACAAGCTCAAGCTCCTTTGTCATGTGCAAACTGTGCATGTAAGTCTATACTGGGAAAATTTGTTAATTGATTCATTGGTGGGCTATTAAACGAGAATTGCTGATCAGATTTTTGAGTCATCTCAGTTTCATTCTAGATTCCTGTTTAGAAACATATAGATATGTTGTATATATTTCAAGTAAATGGACAATTGTGAGAACAAAAGAAATGCAAAGTTCTTAAAATCAGAGGTATGCTGGAACATTTAGTGAATCATGTTTATGCATCTGAAACCAATGTGATAATGCTTATTATTTCCTTGAAAGCTTAATGGTAATATGTTATCTACATTTTTTGTGTGTTTCAATGTTGAGGCTATGATAAATCCTAACATTTCTGGAAACTATGCTTCAACTAGGTTGTGTTCTCTTGTGAAGGAAGTCACAAGAAAAATAAACAAAGGATCAACCTTATACTATTGGCTGCATAGAAAAATTCAAACAATAAAAATGGAGAGTGAGAAAAATATAAAGAACTGACGTACTATGGGCTTTTCCCCATGGTTTGTAGGTTTTGCCACTTTGGTTCCTGAATATCTTGTTGTTCTAGTAGTTTAATTATTGTGCATTGAGGATATGCTATTCATTCAATGTTGTAGATAACTCATTATGTTTCTGTCTTGAATATTTTCTTTGATTGCCAAACTTTTAAATAACTTTACAACTAATTTAAATAATTTTTACTATTATATGCGCTAATATACATGTTATGTAGGGTTGACACTTTTATTTGATTGGCTAAGTCAAGTTTGAATGCCATACATGATACATTATACTTCTGATGCATACTGTGAAATTAATTACTCACATCCTTGGGCAAGAATGTAAGGCTACTTGATCTGCCAATTGCATAATTTAGGGTGCTTCACCTGCCAATTGTGTAATTCATATGCCATGTCCAACACGTTGTTGAAATTCTGAAGTGGATACTTAATTGAACTCATGTTTAATACTAGCATACATAATCTACTTCAAAGCATGAATTATATCGTTTATGTTTTAAACTGTTTAGTCCCAAACGGTGGCAATCAAGAGGGGAGGGATGAATTAATTGGCCAATTAAAATTCTTTTCGAGTAAAATAATGATAAGTAAACAAACAAGCACTAGGCCTCACTCGATCATGATCTCACTTGTGAATGCGTGTATATAAGAGTAGGTGTTTGATTAAGGACTTGGTGTACACTCAACTCACCATGAAGCCCACTCGACAATAAATCTGGAAAAACAAACCACAAGTAACACATGGAGTTTTTTAGATGGTTCGGGTACACTGTCGTGTCCCCTACGTCCACCCCTCACACGTGAGGATTAAGACTTCACTCTGAAGTGAGCCACACACACACGCTGTGTAGAACAGCAAACACCCACACACACGGCACCCGATTTAGGCTGTCAAACTTACACACACACACACACACGTTCGTGTTTCCAAACACGAACACCACACACAAGAATCTGATTTAAGATTTACAACATATGCACAAGCTTAAGCAAAAGGATTCAGAAAATGGAGAGTGAAGAAATGTTTATCGTGGTTGAAGCTCCCCCTTTCGATTCTCTAGATGTAGTTCAGCACTTCTGCAAGTGGAAGAACGATCTTGGAGGAAGTATGAAGCTATGCTACACTATTAAGGTTGCAGCTTTGATAACCTACGTAGATTGCAGTTGGGGATGATGTGGAGGCTTGATTCAAGCTTCTTCCCTTCACTTTCAGGTTCAGAACAAGGTGGAAGAAGGCCCTTGAGCTACTGCTGCGAACCTGCACACACAAAGGTTAGAACAAGAAGCACACCTTTATATCTATCTCACACTTAGGGTTTCATACCCCAATATGATGTATATAAGGAGCTAGATCCGTTCAAAGACACCCTAGAGACCAGATCCACAATACCTAGAGCGATTTAGGGAAGTTGGACTGGTTGGAAAGACTTTTGGTGCAAGTGCCATGGAAGTCAAAATTCACGGCTCGGGTTAGAGACTGAAAGGGTCGACCCTTGGGGTCGACCCTCGTGAAGGTTTAAGGGTTTCTGGGCCAATGGGTCGACCCTTGGGGTCAACCCTCGGGGCTAATCCGTGCGGGTTTTAAATAACATATCAGGGGTCGACCCTTGGGGTCGACCCTCGTGTGAATGGGTCGACCCTTGCAGGTGTGGTCAAGGAACCCACCGAGTGTTTAAATTAAGTTACCAGGGGTTGACCCTTGCGGTCGAACCTTGCGGCTGGGGGTCGACCCTTTCAGCTAGAGTTCAAAAGCCCAATTATTTTACACCCGGGGACCTAGGGGTCGACCCAATGGGTCAACCCTTGTTCCAGAACATCCAAATGGTAGATTTAAAAAGCCCACTAAGTCCAAGAACAAGTCAGGGGGTTTCAAGATGGTTTTTAAAACATGAGAGGGAATGAAACCCAAACCATTTAAGCTTAGATAAGTCATAAACCAACTTAACCCTTGAGATCAAAATAATGAACTTCAAACCACACAGTCAAAAGCCAATAAGTTGAAGTCGATCTCACCAACCGTCCATGAGTTCCTTAAGCACTTGGCACATTCCTTGCCCTGTAAAGACATACATTCTGAATTAGATTTAGCATTGCAGTTTAAGTTCAAACACCTTACCAGACGAAGTTACTCTTGTACCTCCAAAAGCTCCAAGTCTACATCAAGGATGTACATTTCCAAAGCTTTTCATGTTAGAACAACTCAATTTCAATTCACACAAATATATAGTGTTTAATCATCATCAAAATCTATTTAGTATACCCACTAGGAGGGGGTTCAACAATCTCCCCCTTTTTTATGATGACAAAATACTATATGCCTTGCATAAACATATGACTTCAAAAAAGATGTAGCATTTATGGAATTCAACCATCAACCTTCATATCAAGAATAAAACATTCATACTTCTCATGAATCATTCAAGAGACATCATTGCATGAACCATACCGATCCAAACATATAAGATTGACCATAAAAGGCAAATATTCTGCCGACAACATAATTTAAAGGTGAACAAGGTCTGAGTTCAAATGCAAATGACAATATGCAATGCATGAGACGCAACTGAGATGCAACACAACTTAAATGCAACACTACTAATGGACAGAAAGTATGATAAAGGCACACATACATGCAAGCATACAACACACGATATCATATAAGTAGCCGAAGAGGGCACACATATATGCCTAAAAATTCTCCCCCTTTGGCATCATCAAAAAGGAGGGGGTGAATAAGGATAAGTAGAGTGCCATGCTGCAGGAGCATAACCGCTTCAATCATCAGCCGGAGTGGATGGACGTGATGGACGCCGAATATAATCCAGAATTTCCTGTAACATGTGGGTTTAATCGGCCAAGGTGTCGGTGAAAGACTGAGTGTACTCAGCATGAGAAAGCTTCAGATCATGAAGATCCTTTGTTATAGCATTAAAAGTCTCCCCGTACGTGTCTAACCGATCATCAATAGAGTCTAAGCGATCCATGAGCAGCTGCACCACCTCGGAGGGCATCTCTGCAGCAGGAGCATGGGGTTGTTCTCACCGGCCGGCTCTCCATCATCCTCGTCTTCCTCATCAGAACTGTCGGCTGGAATGGCACTTTTCAGCTCGCGAACAAGCTCACCATTTCTGAGTTCATAGACTATGTTATGACAAATGGAGTGCATTGTAAAAATATCAGCCTCTCGAATAGTTTGGGAGGATTCCTTGGACACATCGAGCTCCATGTATACAAAAATGGCAGTCAATGCAATGGCATATGGTAAAGTTCTGTTCTTGTGCTTCACGCTTGAACACATGTGTTCCAAAATAAGTGCGGGAAAATAGATTGGGATACCACCCAAGAAACAATAGAATAGGAACATATGAATTTCCGTGACTTTGTCATGTCCTCCCCCTCGCGGCAGTAGGATGGTTGTAATCATCCGATGTAATATGTGTTGTAGGGGAGGAAAATGATTAGCATTTAATCCAGCAAGAGACTTACCACCCTTATCTTCAGATGTCATGAATTGATAGACTGTTTCATCTGGAACCAAAATATCACCAAAGGCATACCCCTCATTTAATAAACTAAAAGCAGCACTTAGAAGCTCCGGTGAGAGGATAACTTGAATCCCATTCACTTTTGTAATTGGTGTGTCACCGGCCATAGACAAATTACTATAAAATTGATGCACCAGATTAGGATAAATGCGGCGATGTGCAGACATGATCAAATCTAGATTGGGTTGACTGCAAAGAATATCAACAAGGCTTGGCATATAGCAGCTTAGATTACCAAAATTGACCGCCCGGGGACGGAGAACTTTCCGATCCAAGACATTGCTGGCCGATGGGCGGCCTCTAAGTGCTTCAGCTTGAGCGGCTTGTTTAGAACGAGCTTCACTAGTAGAGCTCGATGCAACTCCTCTGCGAGAGGGGCGTCTCCTTGGGGCCATCTTGAACACAAATCAAAAGAATCACTTGATGGGGTATAGAACGAGATGGTTCAACTTGGAAGACTAAAACATGGATTAGAGATCCTCCACACTCACAAGAGTTTACCTCAGGTGGATTGAAGAGCAAAGAACGACCTTGGAGCCGCAAGAAGACGATGCGTGCGGGTGGCCAACGGAGGAACTGCGGCTAGGGCTTGAGAGATGTGAAGCCAAGAATGGATTTTTAGGGCTTGCAAGGGGCGGTGGCTAAGCTTAGAAGGGGGCTTTGGGGGTTTTAGGAGATGGGAAGGGGGAAACATAGGGTTTCCACCCCTTTGAGGGCGGTTCGGACGCGGTTGACGCCGCCCGACCGTAACGGGTCGACCCAATGGGTCGACCCCTTTCACCCCGGCCCCAGACAAGATCCGATATTACGAGGGTCGACCCTTGGGGTCGTCCCTTCTACGTGGATCGACCCTTGGGGTCGACCCTTCCTCTGATTTTCGTCACAAAATTGTTTAAGTGAAAGGGAAGGTCAAAAATGATGTGGCTCTAATCCCCAATGATAATATCAGGTTGGAATCAAGGAATTGGAGTTGTTTTATGGGTTAATGCATTGGAGAACTTGTTTCAATAAAATCTAGGATCATAGTAGACGTTCATTATCTAATGTCTCCGAATTTCAGATTTTGAACAGTTTGTGCTCCTTTGTTGGCATGAAAATGTATCCAAGGTGATTTCGGCCATAGAATTAGCAATAAACATGTGTGTATACGATATACATAGAAGAAATGTAGAAACACATCAACATGATTGTTCACATAATTTGATTTTTCTTTTGTTTTTCACACAACATAATGCACATGTATGACAAAGGAAAATTCAGTTATGCATTACACTAATGCAAATGCAAGTTATGCAGCGACCTATACACACATTAATGCATATGATCATGATGTAGACTCATCTATCCTATAGACCCCTAGTTCTCTTCTAAATGTTGTGAATTTCTCTTCACAAAGAGGTTTGGTAAAAATGTCGGCAATTTGACGATCTGTTTCAATAAAGCTGATTTCTACATCGCCCTTGCTTACATGATCCCTAATGAAATGATGTCTAATTTCAATATGCTTGGTGCGAGAGTGATGAATAGGGTTCTTTGACAGGTTTATGGTTGATGTGTTATCACAAAGGATTGAGGTGTTTTTGAAGGAAATGCCATAGTCAATCATTTGCTGTTGCATCCATAGCACATGGGCAACACAGCTACTGACAGCCACATACTCGGCTTCGGTGGTTGATAGTGCCACTGAGTTCTGTTTCTTGGAGGCCCATGAGACCACGCATCCCCCAAGAAACTGACAGTACCCGCTGGTGCTTTTCCAATCCACCTTACAACCCGCATAATCGGCGTCAGAATAAGCAATTAAATCAATGCTCGAATTACGTGAAAACCACAATCCCAAATTACTGAACAAGCAATATATCTGAAAATACGTTTAACAGCCGACATGTGTGATTCCTTTGGATTTGATTGAAATCGAGCACACAAGCACACAACAAATTGGATGTCGGGTCTACTGGCAGTTAAATATAGCAATGAGCCTATCATGCTTCTAAAGAGTTTCTGGTCCACGCATTTACCTGATTCATCTTGATCAATTTTTATTGAGGTGGACATGGGAGTTGGTTGTGGTTTGGTAAAGGTCAGATTGAACTTTTTCAGCAGCTCCATTGCATACTTCTTCTGATGTATGAACATACCCTCAGTCGTCTGTGTAACCTGTAATCCCAAGAAGAATGTCAATTCTCCCATAAGACTCATTTCAAACTCACTTTGCATCAATTTGGCAAAGTCTTTGCTGAGAGCATCTTTGGTAGAGCCAAAAATAATATCATCTACGTAAACTTGAACAATTAAGATTTCCTTACCATTCAACTTCGTGAAAAGGGTTTGATCAACATTACCTCGTTTGAATCCATTTTGAATGAGAAATTCACTTAACCGTTCATACGATGCCTGGGGTGCTTGTTTCAGACAATAGTGTCTTGTCTAGCTTGTACACATGGTCTGGATGTTGTGTCCTCAAACCCTGGTGGTTGCTCCACGTACACGTCCTCCTGTATGTAGCCATTCAAAAATGCACTTTAAACATCCATTTGAAATAATCTAATGTTGTTACAGCATGCAAATGCTAATAAGACTCGCACTGCCTCGAGTCTTGCTACTGGAGCAAAAAACTCATCGAAATCAATTCCAAGCTCTTGGCTATAGCCTTGAGCTACTAGCCTGGCCTTGTTCCTAGTTACCACTCCTTGATCGTTTGTTTTGTTTCAAAAAACCCACTTTGTTCCGATCACTGAGTAGTTTCTAAGACATGGCACGAGGAATCACACTTTGTTCCTTTGGAACTGGTGTAGTTCTTCTTGCATAGCCATGATCCATGACTCATCTTTCAAGGCCTCTTCTATAGAGTGAGGTTCAAACTGGGAAAGTAAGGTAATATAGTCCTGATTTTCAACTTCCCTGAAGGAGGCTCGTGTTCTTGTTCCGTCTTCAACATTTTCGATTGCATTCTCCGGCGGATGGTCCTTTTCGAAAGTCCATTGCCTTGGAAGCTGCTGTTCCAACTGATCTTCCAGATTTGCATCATCTTCTTGTGGTTCTTTTACTTCTTATTTTTCAATTTTTCCTTCCATCATCTCAATATTACCGCCATTCAATTCATCATCCTGCAAATAGATTTTTCATTAGTGCTTTTAGAAGATGATTCATCAATGATAACATGGGGTCTTTTCTCAAATACAAGAGTTATCAAGTTATACACTCGATAAGCTCTTGAGCTAAGAGAGTATCCAAGAAATATACCTTTGTCACTTTTGGGGTCAAATTTAGCCAGATCCACCTTACCATTGTTGTGAATGTAACAAACTGAGCCGAACGGTCTAAAGTAAGAAATGTTTGGCTTCTTACCTCGGTACAGTTCATAAGGGGTTTTCTTCAACAGTGGTCTTACCATGTCACGATTGACAATGTAGCAAGAAGGGTTCACTGCTTCTGGCCAAAAGTACCTCGGCAAGTTGTTCTCGTTTAGCATGGTTCTTGCCATTTCAATTAGTGTCATGTTCTTCCTTTCAACAACATCATTCTGTTTGGGAGTTCTTGGTGCGGAGAAGTCATGCGTATAGCCTTGAGCCCTACAAAAGTTGCTGAACTCATGGTTATCAAATTCCTTACCGTGATCGCTATGCACGGCTTTGATGCAACACCCCTTTTCATTTTGAACTAACCTGCAAAATGCTTCAAATTCTGTCAGGGCATCATTTTTATGTGAAAGGAAGTAAACCCAACAAAATTTTGAATAATCATCCACAATGATAAAGCCATACAATCTACCACCCAAGCTATGTGTTCTGCTTGGTCCAAAAAGGTTAATGTGGATTAACTCAAGGGGCCTTGATGTAGTTACATCATTCTTGCACTTGAATGGTATCCTTGTTTGCTTACCCATGTTGCACGCCCCACATACTCCTTCATCAGTAACCTTCAGCTTAGGCAATCCAACAACCCAATCATTTCGAGACAGTTTTGGCAAAACATTAAAACTAGCATGCCCAAGTCGGTGATGCCAAATCCAAACATCATCATTATTCCTTGCAACCAAACAAAGATTTTTATGAGGCAGTTCATCCAAATCAATCATATATACATTGTTATGCCTAAAACTAATGAACTTTATCTCATGAGTATTTTTATTCACAACGGTGCAGTGGTTACAATCAAAAGTCACATTGCATCCTTTATCACAAAGTTGACTTATACTCAAAAGATTATGATGCAATCCTTTCACAAGCAAGACATTCTCAATGGCATGATTTTGATTCTTACCTATCTTACCTTCTCCGATGATTTTGCCTTTGTCCTTACCACCAAATGCCACTGTTCCACCATCCTTTCTATGCAGGTCAGCAAACAATTCTTTATTTTTCGTCATGTGCCGAGAGCATCCACTGTCCAAATACCACCTATTCCTTTGAGCTCTCAAGCAGACCTGCAATCACAACAAATGTACTTATGTAGATTTTGGTACCCAAGCAAGCTTGGGTCCACGATGGTTAGAAACATGAGATGTGTATGATCTATTTTTCATTCTAGCAAAGCTTTCATCATCAAATTTCAGAATTCTACAATCATACATGTCATGGCCTAACCTTCCACAATAAAAGCATGTAATGGCTGTATCCCTATTTCTTTTCCTTCCTTTATTGAAGAATGAATTATGCACATGAGTTTTTGACGTGGATGGAGATGAACTTCTGGGAGGCATATGAGTTGAATGTGTTTCAGATTGCAAAGTTTTTCCTTTTTCAAAAATGGCAATAACATCCTTCAACTCATGGTTTTCATGCATTAGAGAATGGACTTGATTTTTGACCTTTTCTTTTGCTTGATTGCATGCCATGCTTTCAAGCTTTTCTTGTTCCAGATTATTTTTCAAATCATCATGCATTTTACTTAGTGTGAATTGCTCCTCTCTCATGCATGAAATATCTTCTTCAAGCAATTCATTTTTGGATACAAGAATTTCTTTCTCATTTATCAGCTTCTCAGTTTCAGATTTCAACACGTGACAATTCTCACAAGACTTTGCAGCATGGACAAAATGATCAATTTTATTTTCCAGATTTCTATTTTCAGATCTGAATTTTTTGCATTTTTCATACAAAGACTCATAAGCAATTGCCATTGTTCACATGTAAGAGATTCGGTTTTAGAATTTACCTCATTGGCGTCGTCTTCATTTGCCATGAAACATATATTCTAAACCAGCTCATCCAGTTCATCTTCATTAGCCGACTCTTCCTCATCTTCATCACTCCATGTGGCCATCATGGCCTTTGGCTTCTTGAACTTTCCTTTCTTGAACTTTTTCATCAAATCGGGGCACTCACCCCGCATATGACCGGGTTTCTTGCATTCGTAGCAAATAACTTCTTCCTTCTTGCTACTTTCACCTCTGTTAGGACCTTGCTTTCTTTGTCCTTTTCTGAATTGGCCACCGAACTTTCTTGTTCCTTTGACGAATCTTCTTACTCTTCTTGTGATCATGGCAACCATCTCCTCATCTTCGGTGTTACCGGTGGAATCATTGTCACTTACCTCTGATTCTTGTGGGTTCACCTTTAGGGCCAATAGTGTGACTACCTTCTTCTTCTTGTGATCGTCCTCGCTCCTTTTGATGTTGATTTCATAAGTCATCAAGGAGCCAATTAACTCATCCACTTTCAAGGTGCTGAGATCCTTTGAGTCCTCAATTATAGTGGCCTTTGTGTGCCATTGTGATGACAGGGATCTCAGAACTTTTATGACGAGTTCCTTATCTGAATATTCCTTACCTAGACCCTTTAGTCCATTTGTTATTTCCATCAATCTTTCAAACATATCAGAAATGGACTCCTCTGATTTCATCATAAACAACTCATAATCCTGGACTAACAGATTCGCCTTGGTTTCCTTTACTTTCGATGTTCCTTCATAGATCAACTACAACTTGTTCCACATCTCCTGCGCAGAAGAACACATGAAAATACGTAAGTATTCATTAGGATGAATGGCACACTGTATTATATTCATGGCTTTAAAGTTTGCTGAACACTTCTTTATATCTTCATCATCCCACTCATCCTCATTTTGAGACAGAGTATACGGACCCTTGCTTATGATGCGCCACACGTCATAGTCTTGGGCTCGTAGAAAAATAGACATTTTGTTCTTCCAATAAGGGTAGTTTGATCCATCCAAGAACAGGGGTCTTTGGATCGAATGCCCTTCAGGCATCATCCCCTTGTTTGCCATAAAGAGGGATCTACTCTACGACCATGTGGTTGAGCGAAACAGAGACCGAAGCTCAGATACCAATTGTTGAGTCCCAAACGGTGGCAATCAAGAGGGGAGGGGTGAATTGATTGGCCAATTAAAATTCTTTCTGAGTAAAATAATGATAAGTAAACAAACAAGCACTAGGCCTGACTCGATCATGATCTCACTTGTGAATGCATGTATATAAGAGTAGGTGTTTGATTAAGGACTTGGTGCACGCTCAACTCACCGTGAAGCCCACTCGACAATGAATCTAGAAAAATAAACCACAAGTAACACACATAGTTTTTTAGGTGGTTCGGGTACACTGTCGTGTCCCCTACGTCCACCCCTCACATGTGAGGATTAAGACTTCACTCTGAAGTGAGCCACACACACACGCTGTGTAGAACAGCAAACACCCACACACACGACACCCGATTTAGGCTGCCAAACTTACACACACACATACACGTTTGTGTTTCCAAACACGAACACCACACACAAGAATCTGATTTAAGATTTACAACAGATGCACAAGCTTAAGCAAAAGGATTCAGAAAATGGAGAGTGAAGAAATGTTTATCGTGGTTGAAGCTCCCCCTTTCGCTTCTCTGGATGTAGTTCAGCACTTCTGCAAGTGGAAGAATGATCTTGGAGGAAGTATGAAGCTATGTTGCACTATTAAGGTTGCATCTTTGATAACCCACGCAGCTTGCTGTTAGGGAATATGTGGAGGCTTGATTCAAGCTTCTTCCCTTCACTTTCAGGTTCAGAACAAGGTGGAAGAAGGTCCTTGAGCTGCTGCTGCGAACCTGCACACACAAAGGTTAGAACAAGAAACACATCTTTAGATCTATCTCACACTCAGGGTTTCATACCCCAATATGATGTATATAAGGAGCTAGATCCATTCAAAGACACCCTAGAGACCAGATCCACAATACCTATATTGATTTAGGGAAGTTGGACTGGTTGGAAAGACTTTTGGTGCAAGTGCCACGGAAGTCAAAATTCACGGCTCGGGTTCGAGACTGAAAGGGTCGACCCTTGGGGTCGACCCTCGTGAAGGTTTAAGGGTTTCTGGTCCAAGGGTCGAGGGTCGACCCTCGTGAAGGTTTAAGGGTTTCTGGGCCAATGGGTCGACCCTTGGGGTCGACCCTCGGGGCTAATCCATGCGGGTTTTAAATAACATATCAGGGGTCGACGCTTGGGGTCGACCCTCATGTGAATGGGTCGACCCTTGGGGTCCACCCTTGCAGGTGTGGTCAGGGAACCCGCCGGGTGTTTAAATTAAGTTACCAGGGGTCGACCCTTGGGGTCGACCCAAGGGGTCGACCCTTTCAGCTAGAGTTCAAAAGCCCAATTGTTTTGCACCTGGGGACCTAGGGGTCGACCCAATGGGTCAACCCTTGTTCCAGAACATCCAAATGGTAGATTAAAAAAGCCCACTAAGTCCTAGAACAAGTCAGGGGGTTTCAAGATGGTTTTTAAAACATGAGAGGGAATGAAACCCAAACCATTTAAGCTTAGATAAGTCCTAAATCAATTTAACCCTTGAGATCAAAATAATGAACTTCAAACCACACAGTCAAAAGCCAATAAGTTGAAGTCGATCTCACCAACCGTCCTTGAGTTCCTTAAGCACTTGGCACATTCCTTGCCCTGTAAAGACATACATTCTGAATTAGATTTAACATTGCAATTTAAGTTCAAACGCCTTACCAGATGAAGTTACTCTTGTACCTCCAAAAGCTCCAAGTCTACATCAAGGATGTGCATTTCCAAAGCTTTTCATGTTAGAACAACTCAATTTCAATTCACACAAATATATAGTGTTTGGTCATCATCAAAATCTATTTAGTATACCCACTAGGAGGGGGTTCAACATAAACATGTTTCACTAATCAAATTTTATTATGTGCACATATACATACATATACATATGTATATGTTTACATATTTTACAATCAATTGTCTAATGCCCAGATGGTTTCCTGTCTATGCAGGCTTTCTGATGTAGCCTAAACCTGCAATGTATTGGTGTTTTTCTACTGCAGTGCAAGGGGTGTCAGTCACCGGGTGGTTTCAAACACCTTGGTTCCATAACGCAGTGTGAGCGTTTCGAATCAAGAAACATGCTATATCCTCCATCAATTGATACTTTGGAAGGGAGATTTCCCTTATCCACCATGACTTCATAGAATGTTGTTTCTATTATTCCTATCTTTAGTCAAAGCTGTCAACACTTGATCACATCAAGACAAGGATATGGCAACCATTGCATATGGCAACTACTTCCTAGCAGATGTTAAGAGTTCAAAACCTCCATTTGTCATTGTAGGTATCATCTGATGTTGCAGATTAGGTGGCGAAAAGTTTTAGAACCTTTTGCATTGTCATGATATATTTTCAATTTTCTTGATTTCCTTCTCATGTTTATGCTGGGAGCAATTTTTAGGTTCTCCCACCACCAAATGTGACTGGAGCCCTGCATATAGGCCATGCTCTTGTGGCATAAATCCAGGTGGGTGTGACTATTGCCTTTTACATGCATGCTTTCACATAAGAAGTTTTTAGTTTAAGAGTTGTTCTTATGCAATTGTAATTGCTCCAGGATGCAATGATCCGCTATTACAAAATGTCCAGTTACAATGCTTTCTGGGTGCCTGGCATGGACCATGCTGGCATAGCAACTGAAGTTCTTATTTATCTTTAATTATATTCCAAATGGATAATAATCAAAGTATTCAGTCATCTCGTGTTTATTCCACTAAAATTTAATTGATACTTGTGTAAATTGTATTTTAAATTTCTATTTTTTGTGTTTGAATTTGGGTACTTGGACTTTTCTTTTTCAGTAGACCCAACATCTTCTCACTTGAATATATCAAAGAAAGTATTTTTGTGGGTATGGCAACCTTGATTCCATTCTTTGTGATTACTTTTAAATAGCGTTCTTGCGTACTTCAATAATAAATATTGTTACTCAATCCGTAAATAAGGTAAACTCATAGAAATGCTTAGTGAGGGAGGGACGAAAGGAGGTAATAGTATAGTTCATACTTTGTTTTAAGTCTCAGTCCAACTTATTTCCTATTTAATTGATGGCATTTGGGAACAGAGAAGTGCTAAACAATCGCCAAGTAATTAAAATGCAAGAACTCTTGAAAAGTTATGACAAAAAAGTCGATTCTATAGTTCTGCAGTTAACTCTAACTATAAATAATATTTCTAAATGAGCATGCTGGAAAGGCCCTTCAAACAATACAAAGGGAGGGGGGTTGAAAACCAGAAGGGTAAGAAAACAATGAAGTTCACTTGTTTAGTTGACATTCTGTTAGCAGCACTGGTAGCATCAGTAAATACAAGCACATTTTTCAAGTAAGTAGAAAATCTGCTTGATATGGATGTGACTGTTGCTGTAAGGCAGCATCAATTCAGCACCTACATTGCAAAATCTACTTGATATGGATGAAGTTGGAACTTTTCATGTTGGGGAAGGGTCATTAATGCATGAGGGCTCCTCCTGTAAACTGTCCTCACCATTCCAAGCCATATGCTGGATGATCTATTTTGAAGGTTGGGGATTTGTTCCAGTAAGCTTACTATATTAGTGAATGAGCCCAAGTTTCTTTTCTTTTCAAAATAAATATATCTACAGTTGTCTCACTAAGCAATCTGAATGTTGACTAATTTACATGGCTTTTCACACACTTTTATGAATCGATTGTGCTCTTTCCAATTTAGATTTCTGCAAGCACCTAAGATTTTGGGATTGAAATATCAAGGAATTCCAGAGCAAGCAGAAGCCCCTCCTGTGGCTCGGGCACCAACAACATCACCTGTAGCCACTCTTGTGGGTCAGGCCCCACAAGCAGCACAACCAGTGCAACCAGCTGTTCCTTCGAGTGGACCTAATGCAAATCCTCTGGAGCTGTTCCCCTAGGCAAGTAGCGTAGTTTTTGAACAAGTTAATTCTATTCAACTGCCAGCATATTATTTATATGATTATATCTACTTCCAACATGGTCTTCCAAGCATGGCTTCTGGTGCTGGTAACAACACCCTTGATTTTCTGCGAAATAGCCCACATGTACCTTGAGTTTGGTGACTGATGATAATGGCTTTATTCCATCTTTATTTTTGGTAACATTTTTGTCATTTTCCTCTATTGAAGTTCCAAGCTTTTCGAGCAATGGTCCAAGCAAACCCTCAGATCTTACAGGTCTCCTTTCATTCCTACCCTCATGAATTTCCATTCTTGGTTTTCTAATTTTTTTTAGAATATTGCATTTTTTTTTCTTCTTTGCAGCCGCTCCTCCAAGAGCTTGGGAGACAAAATCCTCAGCTTGTGAGAATGATCCAAGAGCATCAGGCTGACTTTCTTCGGTTGATCAATGAACCTTTTGAAGGGGAGGGCTAAGTAAGGATAGTCAGATTGTTGTTTCAAGTATTATGGAAATGAATTTCTTCTGTGGATTAGGAACTTACTAGGGCAGCTAGCATCTGCAGCGCAACAGGCAATTACTGTTACTCTGGAGGAACATGAAGCCATTGAACATGTAAGTTGTCTTTCCATGTTTGCTTACCTATACTTTTCTTCTAGTTAAATGTTCAGTTGGTAGTAATTAATGCAGCCTCTTCTGGGCACGTCTCCTTTTGCTTGCCTGAGAAATCATGGGGGTGCTTTTCTTGGTTGTTGGTCAATTTAAGTATTAAAAGTCAAAAAAGATGCACAATACTCATTTCTTACTACTTATTTGGCATTGTTTAGAACCATCTATGTTGTTAAGGTTGAGGAGTCCATCTTCGGCTTGAAGTCTCCTAAACTGTCCATGGGACACATGGCCTGACACAGGAGTTTAAAAAAAATTTCGACTTCTTTGATTTTCATTTCATTTATTTTGTATATTCACTTAGACTCTCGCATTATGGGCTAGACAGTTGGTGGCCAGTTGTTATAATATTTGGAATTAACTGTTCACCAGGATACTCTTCATTGCATATCTGGGTATATATATTATATATATCATATTCTGATTTCTTGTAATGTAGCAAGAGGCTATGGGTTTTGATCGAGCATTTGTCCTGGAGGTCTTTTTTGCCTGCAACAAGTACGAGGAGCTGGCAGCAAACTATCTTTTGGATTATAGCCACAAGTTTGATGATTGATGGAATGTGAATGGCTTTTGGGGTGCATTCTGATTTCGAATAACAGCCAGTCTTTGATGTCCATATATCTTTGAAGAATGGAACAAAAAGAAAATTAGTTATTTTTCAAGTAAGTAGTTGCCATGTGTTTTATCTATCACTGTCATTGTATATGATGTTGCAAGTAAGTAGAAAATTAGCATATTTTTAAAGTCCCTACTTTATTATCTACTTTCAATGTCATGAATTCTAAAATATTTGAAGATGAACAAGATTATCTGAAGAACTTTGCCCTTCAATTCATGCTTTTCCCTACATGTGCCAACAGAAAAATGTGGGCACACAAATCTGTGTGCAGAGACTTCCAGCCAAAAAAAAAACATTTGCTTGATGGTGCTAATCAAGCATATTAAGTATCATTACATGGAAAAATAGTTTATTTTCTTTGTCTTGCAGGGGATCATCTGTACAATATGGTTCCTTTTGTAATTTCTTTCATGACTTGTCTGTATGTTTATGGCCTTGGGATATGATAGATATGTACTCTCCTAAGTAGATCTCAATGTGTAGGAGGAAGAGGATGGGGTGTCTATAAAAGCTTGTAGCAAGCTATGGAATCCATGCACCATGACAAGGCAAAAAAGATGAGTAGGTGAGTTTTCCCCTTTGTAATTTCTTTCATTTCCCCTTTGTGATTTCCTTGATTGTTAGTACAAACATTGATTGCCTTTTTCCCCCACTTCTTCTCCAGCATGCTTTTCATGGTTTCAGGATTGGAATGCTATGATTCGACATAAAGATGACTTCACTATCTATTCTACTTTGAGGAGCATACCTAAGTTGTAAGTGTGGCTCTACCTTGTTAATTTCTAAACATTGTGGCCCTAGTTGTCTAGGTCCTTTTTGGATTGCAATTTCAAAGAGAAAAGAGGGATTTTTTGGAGTGTATTATGTGAGCTTTGTTTGTAGCTTTTTTTCAACAATGGATCCAATTCTGTGATACAATTCACAAAATGGTTATGGTATTCTTTGAGAACATAATAAAGATGTAACTCTACATCTTTCATAAAAGCAAAATCATCCTTACATATAGTAGAAATTTCTCCCATGTTTTTATTTGCTGATATTTTAAAAAGCACCAGGAAATAGGACCATTTTTAGTGTGGTCTATTTTTTATTTATATATGGTTCTCATGTTATCATAAAAGGGCACATACAACTGAAATTAACATAACATCGGGGACACACCTAATTTTAGGCTAAAACTACAGGGATTTATTGCACAATCTTCTTTGTTTTGTTGAATTTTAGATTTAGATAATGTTAGTATCACCTTACCACCTTGGCATGTATTGCCATCTAAAATCTCCACATGCACTTCTGACACATTTTCATTTTTTGTGTGATTTTGAATATCTTATAAACCTATATTATATCCATGATAATGATGATTGGGTCATGGTATGTTCTTCATACCATAGAATGCTACAATAGCATGAATGTGAAGATATGAATGGATGCACTATTATAGGTGATGAGAGAACATATATTAATAAGATTTTTTTTATAAAAAAGATAACCTAACCGATGTTAAACTATTTTCCTACATTTTTAAATAAGTGATGTTAATCCTTATTCATATGTTTCTTTTAATATGTGGCAAAAGGTAATACTTACGTTTTCAGAAACGTAGGCATATCCTTTTATATATGTGTCTATAGGTGACTTTTACGTACGCTTCTGTTGGAATATTCCTACGCTTCTAAAGTGTAGGGATAGGTCGATCTATGCCTACGTTTCATTGAAACGCGGGTATAACCTATAGTCACACGAGCAAGCGCCATGTTTTGAAAGCATGGCAAGAAAATGTAAGTAAAGGATTTACCTACGTTTTTTTGACCTATACCTACGTTTTAAAAACGTAGGTAAAAGTCTATTTACCTATAGTGTTGGCATGGTAGGGGAGTAATTCAGGTTTTCGGACTTCAAATTGTCCTTGAATTTGTTTGACGATTAACATTGAATCCCCAAAAAATGAAAACCTCTCCTTCGGGGGATTTGAGGACGACGCCTACCCCCGCTCTTATTCTTGTTTGTCATGACGGGGATGTTTCTATTCTTGAAGCCCCATCGAAGTATAGCTGCCAAGTGGCCTATTGGACTTGGTCCACTTCTAGAGTCTCGTCTTCAGGGAGCTCTGTAATCAACGGAGAATTTTCAGGCATTGGGTGTGCTGCAAAGAAATCTGCAATGGCCTGGCCTTTGATGTCCTATTGCAGCACATAAGTAATGCCAAATTCCATGAGGATGATAGCACATTTGCCCAATCACCCTTTTAGGACTGGCTAAGAGAGTATATATTTGACTGGGTCGGCCCTGGATATTAGTTGCACTTGATCTAATAGCATGTAATGCCTCATCTTCTTGGCTGCAAAGACCAGTGTGAGGTAAACATTTTCAATGGGTGTACATTCTCTTTCAACCCCGACCAATCTCCGGCTGAGGTAGTAGAGAGCTTGTTCTTTTCCTTCTTCATTGTTTGGGCCAGCATTGCCCCCAGAGAGTATTAGGAGACTGCTATATACAGAATCAGCGGCCGCCCTTTAACAGGTGACCCTAGTACTGGTGGGGTCTTCAGGTGTTCTTTCAGTTGGTCAAAAGTTTTTTGACACTCTTCACCCCAGTAGAACGGTGTATTCTTCATCATTAGCTTGTGGAACGGCAGACACTGCCCAAACAGATTGGAGATGAATCTATGGATATAAGCCAGTCAGCCTTGCAATGACCGCAGTTTTTTCAGGTTTCTAGGAGGAGGTAGCTCCTAAATAGCTTTGATCTTGGCGGGGTCTAGCTGTATCTGACAATGAAGCCTAGGAACTTTCAACTGGAGACGCCAAAAGCGCACTTCATTGGGTTCATCTTCAGCTCATACCACCGCAGCCTTTCAAATATAATTCTGAGGTTAGCCAAGTGATCCTCCCTCTTCTTTGTATTGACGACTAAGTTATCAATATAGCATTCGACTTTCTCATAGAGCAACTCGTTCAATATTTTTGTCATCACCCTCTGATAAGTGGCACCAACATTTTTGAGGCCGAAGGGCATTCTTTTATAATGAAATATCCCTTTAGGCGGCTGGAAGGCTGTGTGAATTCTTTCATGTTCAGCTATCCAAATTTGATTGTAGCCAGACGACCCGTCCATAAATGACAAGGCCTCATGGCCGGTAGTAGCATCAATCATGAGTTCGGTGATGGGCACCAAAAAATCATCCTTCAGACAAGCTTTATTCAGATCCTGGAAATCCATACAAATCATGATCTGGCCGTTCTTCTTCTTAACCGGCATGATGTTAGCTAGCCATGTAGTATATTGATTTTCTACCACGAAGTCGACATCTATGAGTTTATTGACCTCTTTGTAGATCTGGCTTATCAATTCTTGTCTCATTCGTCGAGGTGACTGCTTCATCGGCTCGGCTTTAGGGTCAATGGCCAATATGTGTTGGGCAACTGCAGGGCTAAGGCCTGCCATTTCTTTATAATTCCAAGCAAAGCAGTCTCTGAATTCTTGGAGCAACTTTATGTATTGCTTCCTCTCTTTGGGCAACAAGAGGGCACTGAGAAAAGTCGGCCTGGGATCATCCTTTATGCCAAGGTTTACTTCGACCAATTCATCAACAGTGGCTTGGCCGCCATCTTCTATTTCTGGGGGAACTGGCTGTAAGTCGATGAAGCCCTCGTCATCTTCTTCAGCTTCGAAGACATCATCGGCGTATTCTTGTCTTATTTCACCTAACGGTGGGACTGCGGCTTTGCCTCCTTCTGAGCCATTTGGCTGTTGGCTGGGCTGGAGATGCAACCCTGGTGTTGGTGGTGTAGATTCTTTGCAGCTTGGATGCCGACTTATAGGTGGAGTGCCCTTCAGGGCGGAATGACTTTCTTTAGCTTTTGACTCTTATGAGTCGCCATTGAAAATTATAGTTGCTTCCATAGAGATGGACTCCCAGCACCTGCACGAGGCAGTAGCTTCTTGCTCATCACGTGCCCGTGGTCGAGACGGGCGGCAGCTCTTCGACTCAACAGATGGTCCCATCAGTTTGTAGTCCCCCAAGTATTCATCATAGATTGCCTCGAGGGAATATTCACTTGTCAATGCGGAGATGGAGAACATATCAACTTCATAATAGTCTTCTACAGAGAAGGCCAATCCTGGGTGATGAGTAATCTGTACTAGCTCTTTGTCCATATTCGACAGATACCATAATTCTTTGAACATCTTCTTCTGACTGGAGGGTTGACAGAAGGAGATCTGTTGCTTCCTGACCAACTTAACCACGCAGCCAGTTATATGAGGGAGTCCCATAATTGGGACAAGTGAATCATGCATCTCTTCGGGGAATCTGCAATCATCATCCCCTTTTGTAGGCTGCTCCTGGCCACATAAAACATAGTGGGCTGGCCCTCAGGATTGGGGACCTCTAGGGTCTTTAACAATTCGACCGTTTGGCAGTCTGCATTAGCTATGGGCTTGATGATCCCTAGTGGGACCTTGACATCCCCAAATAAATCTTCAAGTTCTCATGCCCCCGACTTAGGGTAAATACTGGACTGAATTGCTCTGAGCTCCCCTTGTTCCTCAGATATGAGTAACACCTCTGGTGAAGCCATATAGTCAGGCGGCGGCAGAGGGAACCAGTTGTCGGATTCTAATTTCTTCTTCCCCTTATCTTGGGCTGGGCAGGTAGGCTCCTTCGACTTCTCTAGATATAGAGATGCATCTAGCAGGTGGCATTCGAACACCTCAAAGGGGTGTAAGTCAGCAAATACCATCTCTTATTTCCCGTTTCAGGGGTACTTTAGGCATTGGAGGAGAGTAGAGGGCACCACCTGATTCTAGTGCAGCCATGGTCGGCCCAGCAGCGCCTTGTCTGACGTATTCGAGTATATCACATGGAATTTCACTTTGGTAATGAAGTCGCCGAGTGAAAGATCAAACTCTGCCATGCCCATAGGGACTTCAAACTTCTGGTTGAACCTAGCAATTCTCATATCCCAGACTTTGATCAGGTGCACATCAAAATAGTATTTATGATATACCCGATAGGAGAGTATATTCACTGCAGCCCCTGGGTCAATCAAAATTTTGCTTATCGGCTGGCCGTTCAGGTGCCCCCTCATGTAGAGCAGTCTATTGTGGCTGACGGAGGGCAGAAGCATGTCTTCCTCTATAAAGGTCATGGCCACCCCTGACTGTATCTCAACAAGACAGCTTTCAAAGTGTGACGGGGTTTGCAAAGCCATGATGATAGCTTGTCTGGTTTCTTTGTCAAGAGAAAGTATCTCCCAGACAGTGAATTTTATCGAGATTCTCTTCAGCTGCTTCATTATTCTGTTGCTGGCCCTGACATTGGCCAATTTCATTTCTTCAGTTTTGCTACGCCTGCCATCATTGTATGCTTGAGGAGCTGGCTCGGAAGGCGGATCATCTTTTTCTTCTAGTGCTGCCTGGGTGTGCCGTGCTGGCTCGACTAGTTCCCTCTCTTGCTTGAATTTAGTGAGGCTTGGGATGCTAGCATGGTCGTTATTTGCCATAGGATGGGCGGCCGAAGGTAAGGCCGGGACATTCTTGGCCTTTGATTGTGGCTGTTGGCATGGCAGCTCATGCACCCTTCTGAGATGTCAAAAATTCGGCAATTGAGGGAACCTCTAGACCACTTGCATGTTCAGAGTAGAGACCCGACGGAGGGGGAATTTTTGTGCCTTTAACTTCATGCTTCGGGACTTGGTATGGCTATTCACCATGGAGCATATTGTTATGGTTAGCCTGGGGAAGGCACCCCCAGTTCCTTCCAGATCTGGTGGCGTGCTGGAAGGTAGAAGCCTCAGCCTGATTTGCCTCTACTGGCGCGAGACATATTTCTTCATCATCTTCTTCTGAAATTTGGGCCATGTGGAGTAGGGCCAAAAGAGTGTTGCAAGATATGACAATACCTTTTCTTTTGTTCTTTGACATTTTCTACCTTTTCTTTCCCTTCATAGTCGGTGACTGCTCCTGCGGAGGTTCATCCCATATGCTTGATTCTTCAGCTTCAGCTTCTTCTGCCAATTCTAGGGATTCAAAATATTCCCAAGGAACATACTCCTTCAGCTGGACGGGTTGGATTTTGGGCTGTTCATATTCGTCTAGCCCATTTATGATTTCTTGAAGCCGTTCAACTGCCAGACTGGCTTCTTTATGCACCCGCAGGGGGTTTGTTTCTTATTATTACTGGTGGGCCTTCTAATGACCATTTGAGGAGCCATCTCATACCAAATCGGGGATACAACCGACGGTGCCGACTGAGGTGTGACACCCCGTATTTGAATTCCCAAGCCGTGATGAGGTGCTGCCCTCCTTCTCGTTTTTGATGGTGTCGTTTGCCAATTTCCTGATCTTTTGTCGGCGTCATGATATAGGCCTCGTATGTATGCTGGGTGCAGGCCTTCGCCACTTCTTCAGGTAGTTGCTGGTACAAGGATATCAGGTTGATTGCTACCCCCAGAGTGGGCATTTTATGCGGACGCAGGGGATCAACTTTATACTCCCCCATTTGCAGCTCCCCTTTCTTAATTAAAGACTCAATAGCGTCTTTAAAGACATAGAATTCCTTAATGGCATGCATGAGCATCTGATGATACGGGCAGAAATGAGGGTCATCCTTTCTTCTGAGGTCACTCATTTTTTTTTCAACTATGGGAGAGTGATCTTATTGTATCTAGTAGCCCATTTGAACAAGACTCGAGTCTTATCTCGAGGGAACAAATATAGCCTTTTCATTTTCTCCCGTAGGGAAGGGCCTTCTCGCCGCTCAGCGGGCTTGGCCGGGGGAGGCTCAGCTACCCCTTTCTCTTTTTCATTCTGCTGCTCGAAGGCCTTGAAGTCAACTGTGTGCACTTCTTTTGACATCAGCCGTTTGTCCACTGGCTTGGCCTTCTGGCTTGAGGTGGCGGGAGCAGAGGAATATTTTGAGAGGAATGCCTCAATTTTGACCACAATATTGTTTAGTCGATCAAACGACTTGATTTCAGTGCCTATCATTCTTTCTAGCACTTCTTTTTTCATATTCTGCTTACAAATTTCAACGGCATCCTCCTGGTGCGGCGGACGCCTGCACCGCATATTGAGGTTCCTCCATCTTTTGATGTATTCCAGGGCTGACTCATCGTTCCTTTGCCTGGTCGCATACAATTCGTCCACCTTCACCTCCATCTCGGCGATGTGGAACCTCTCTTTGAATTTTCTCTGCATATCGGGTCAATCAATAATAGAGTCAGGCTACAAGCTTGAGTACTACTCGAAGGCAAGCCCAGTCAGTGTGGACCCGAAGAACTTCAGCAGGTACGACTCGTCAATAGCCAAGTCGCCAATCACATTAGTGTAGTAGATGATGTGCTCGCGCGGAGACCCTTGGCCATTAAACTTTTCAAACTTCGGAGGCTTATTAATGCCTGGGGGCAGCCTCTTGGCAGAATGATGAGGTGGGTATGGTACCCTATATACATCAAATGAGGCAGAGTCACCATCACTCCTTTCTGACAATTTCATTTTTATCATCTGCTCAACCATCAACTTGTTCATCACTATCGGATCAACCAGACTTGGGTAGAAGTGAGCTTGTTGCATATGCAGCGTTGTCAACACTACCGTATGAGGTGTGGCAAGGGGCCCCTGAAATTGGAAGGTTGAGGGTTGTGGTGCAACTGTAAGTTGTTGTTGTGGGGGTGGGATGCCCCCAGTATAGTTGGGTGCCAGTTGTAAAGCGATTGCCTGGGGTGAGGCTTCAAACGCCTGGCTACTGTCCCCTGACATCCCAGGTGGGATTTTGGCCTACCCGGGTGCGGAGGTATGAGTATCCCTCTCGCTCAGCTGCTTCTTCAACGTCTCAATTTCCTGCTGATATCTCTACAGCAGCATCAGCAACGCTGAATCACTAATAGAGGGGCTGCGGATTCTACCCCTATCCTCAGCTAGTATTTCTCTAGATGATGTGGATGGCACCCCATTGTCATCTTCAGTTGTAACCACATTGGCAGTCAGAGCTGCCATGGCCTCCTCTGGCCTAGTGTCTTCCGCGAGGGTCTGCAACACTTCGCTAGCAACTTTCCTTCATCTTGTGAGAGGGCCTGGCCTCTCGACAATTTTGGCGACCTCCTCGGGCTCCACAGGCAAAGCCCCATAGAGGCTGGCCGTTCCAGCCATATGGCAAGTGTAAACTTGGATATTCCCCTTTCTTTGCTTTACACATCTGGTCAACTGACCTGGGAAGGTTAATCTTACAAACACCGAGACTCTCGGCGTGGCCTTCTCATGGAGAGGAGGCCCATAGCACCCCGATTCTACATCTTTTACTTCATCTGGGTCGGTTGGATATCCTCGACCATCTTGAGCAGTGGTCATGACTTGCAACAGTTGTTGCCTCCGTAGGGAGGTGTTCCCAAGACCACGGAGGTATCCGTGCATGGTCTGGGTGATATCGTCTTATTCATTGGTGGAGTAAACCGTGGGTGGCGGTACCCTTGCTCGTACCGGTGGCCCATTGGCGGGTCGGCCTACTCTGGCGGTCTTGCCATAGTTCTTAGGATGTGAACGACCATTTGCCTGTCGTGTGCAGGCCTAGACAATTGACTTGCAAGACACTCCTGTTGGCATCTCGTTCCTCTTTTCTCTTTCCACCTCTTCTTTCCTCGGCCAGCCAACCTTGGTAGATCCCAACTGAGTTGGCACTGGGACCCGAGTTGGCTTGGGTACCCATACTTGTTTGGTTTTGACTGGCCTTGGGGCCAGCTCATTCTTCGGCCGACGGGTCGCTCCAGCATTCTTCTTCTCGATTCTCCATAGTACTTGGAAAGGATTATGCACAGGGATATTAGGAACGATCCGCTCAGGGATCACTTCGGCTCTTCAGCCATTTAGATGGACTTTGATGCCTTTGATCAGAACAGACTTGCTGGTATTGGAGACCCGGCTCCTAGAGGCAAAGCCAGCAACATTTCTTTGAACGCTTCTGCGGTGGGACGCCGACTTCTTGTTCGTAGAGCTGGCATCCAACCGTGCATGTGGACCAAACAGCTCACAGTTTTGACCGCCACATGGTCAGTAGTAATTCTCAGCGACCTTCAGCAGGCCTGGCGGCAGCAATTCCCACGGCGGGGATGTTGGCTTTTACAGGCTCAGATCATTTGGTCTCCAGCAGGTCAACAAAGGCTACCCCCAAAAAGTTGGGGAAGCTCACCACCAGAGGGAAGTCCCCGAACCATGTTGGCACTGCCAGGTAGCTGTACCTGGCGTGGCTTGCGACGACCAGTGGTTCTAAAGTGACGGCCATCGTAATCGTCAAAGTGTGACTAGCAATTGCAAGTTAAACAATTAGAATTTCAAGAGGAGGCCGTAGGGCCCCTAATCTTAGCGAGGAGATGAAGGGAAGCCTCGATCCCACTAGGCATGCTAGACTTGTGGATGCACTTTAAATTTGGGTCTGTTTATTTGTTAATTTATTTACTTCGTTTATTTAGTGCGTGGGCATGCCAGTCACAAAGTGATAATTTATTTGGGGTCCAAAAACCAACGTGGCCTGGAGCCATTAGTGCATGCCGTCTGACCGATCAGACGATAGTGGATTGCATGTCAGGACTAAAACTCGCCGTGCCATAAAGGTCACGGTGTTAATTACATCTCCCCGAAGGGGGAGAAAACCCTAGATTAATCGCCATGAAAAGGGGCCCTACAGCCTAAAATTAGCATTAATGAAATGAGATAATAAAAATCTCAAACTGCGTTAAAATGCCCCACGTTAGGGTGTAAACATTCAAATCATGTTGGTCGCTCATTGACCATTTCATGTCAGGACGGAAGTCTGAATTAGAAGCATGACAAAGATGGAGATAAAACCCGTATAAATGTCAACCGAGTGCACGGAAAGTTTGATATTTGGTAGGAGAGTGGGATTAGAACCCAGTAGAAACGAGTCAGATTTAGCGAGCTATTGGCCCAGGGAAATGTCAGGTCATGGCCACATTGGGGTGGTCCCTGAGGTCCACTGTCACATCCTGAGATATGCAGCGGAATTAAGTCGGGAACGTGAACAGTTGGCAAATAAGCCTCAAGCTAGCAAGACAATCTGAGCGCATCATTCACACATGAAAGAGTGAACACCACATATAATGAAAACTCTAACTTTATTGAATAATAATTAAAAGTTACAATGACACTTGACTCCTTCCAACATAATATTTACTAGACTCAATAGAAAGGAAAATTACATGGACACGACTTTTAACTAACTTAAATAACTCATGATAATCTCAGGCTTCGTTCATTCTTCATTCGCTCTCGGACCCGTCACTTGAGTAGTCCGATTCTGACCCGCTAGAGTCTCCTGAAAAAGATTGGAAAAGTAGGGAATGAGCGCACTCGCCCACTAGGTATCATCGTATCAACATGATGGCAATGTTAAAGTAATTAACATTTTAGCTCTATTAAGGGCAATAAGGAAAATGCAATAAAACACACGAAATAAAACCAAAGTAACAACAAGTATCAAGATAAGTGTAGAGATATGAGATTTCAAACAAATATGAGCATGATCAAGCAAGATTATAATATGGCCTTTCAATAACAAGAATGTACTAGCATGTATCGAGAATGTACTTTTCATAACCTTGAAAAGGCTATGCATTAGAAAGTCATATATCAAGCAAGTATAATTTCATGAGATTGTCTCGTGGATTTCACCCATTTATAAAAAAAATACTCCTAATGCAATGTGACGTCAGTGTTCATCATATCCCATGGTTGATAGTATGTTTCTGGCCATCTGCCGAAGGGGGTAGCGTGGAGCCCTTGGACACCGTCCGTGCCCGGCCTTGCATCTTCAAGTTATAAATCAAGCTACTTCCATGAGAAATAATAATAAAGTAGGCCAATAATATCAAGTTCAAACATGGTTCCATAGCAAGAAAACCAAGGTAAGAACATACCAAAATGAACATGAGTGTTCAAGGATGAATTAACTTGGACATAACGCTACAGAGGAATTTTGGTAGCATAACGGTATATTTCCGTGGTTTCATAGTTCATTAATGACTTAATGATTAAGGTGTTGGGTTCTAGATAATCAGAAGACCATCTGAGAACAGAGCACAATCAACCCTTGGGTCAAACCAGCATTTAGACAGAACGTAGTCAAGCCAGGACCGCTATCACGAGATAGCGGTCAAGTCAAGGCCGCTATCAAGTTGAGTCGACGCAGAAGAAAGAATAGGTTGATGCAATGAATAAGCTGGCAGAACGCGGTCAGAGTCCGACTGCTATTTGAAGGTAGCAGTCGCCTGATGGCTGCGTTTAATCCAGTCCACAGAAAATGCAGACTTCACGAAGTGCTCTCTAGACTTTTAGGTTTTTAGGGTACAACCAGCTCAGCATCCTAATGGGAATCCCAGGCACGCAGAGACTTACGGAGGTCCTGAAACAAATCACCTAGTCTGACAGAAAGAATATCCGACGGAGAGGCTCTCAAGTCCAAGTAAGTTTCCTATCAAGTGCAAGTGATCTAATAGCGTCATATCGCAGTACGGGCTATATGTGCAGTAATAAAACAAAAAGGGGATGAGAAAGGAACGCGTCAAAGCATGAATCAAAGTGAACTTAAGTCATGGAAATTCCCTTAAAGTACAAAACTATAAAGTTTTGCCATGAAATTAACATACATGAAAAATAATCTTTTAAAACATGTCAACATGAAATATGAATCATGCCATGACTGTTGTGACTCCTCTGTGTTGATGATGTTGACAATACGCTTTAATTCATTGGCAACAGCTTGTTTTGATTGATTGGCAACTGTTTATGTTTTGATGAAACTATCTTTATCAAAGTCTCTATGTGTTCCATGCAGTCAGGGTCTACACATTGCACACACACACAAATCTACACACTCAAAGTCTATACATTGCATTGTTGTGTTCGTGCATCGTTTAGAACATAAGTCTATACATTACATCATGCCTGAACCTTAATAGATGAAGTCTATACACTCGCCATCATGCATATGCAAAGTCTATACATTCATCTGTTGATAGTTCAACAAGTCTGTACATCGATCAAGTCTATACATTACAGCAGGCATGCACTCCAAGTCTGTACAGCATCTAGCATCTCATGCAAGTCTATACATTGCATGTGTAGCAGATATAGCAAGTCTGTACATCGCATTTGACGCAGGCATAGGAATTCTATACATTGGTATCTTTACCGATGTTGCACTCGCAAGTCTATACATTGGTATCTTTACCTACGTTATACCTGCAAGTCTATACATCGTGCACTCTCAAGTCTGTACAGCCCTTGCTTAGCTCAAGTCTGTACATCGTCCAGTTGCTCACGATGTCTTGGCTAAGTCTATACATTGATTGCCTGCTCATGCATCACTCCTTTGGCAATTCCATACATCGTGAAAGTCTATACATTCCTCATTGCCTTGCTTCATGCACTAAGTCTGCACATTCCTTGCAGCAAGTCTATACATTCGCTGTGCATAGTCCATGAGCAAGTCTATACATTGTCTGTGCATTCATTTGTCTGACTGCATAACATTTAGTCTATACATCTTTGTCTTGTGCATGCATCATTTCTCAAGTATGTACATCGCATCGTTTGTTCATGCATTATCTCTAAAGTTTGTACACTGCATTGCACGAGCTGAAGTCTGTCTAAGTCTATACATTGCTTCTTCATGCATTGCACGAAGTCTGCACATTGTGTGCGGCATGCTCACCAAGTCCATACACTGGCTAGTCTGCACAAGTCTGCAAGTCTATACATTGGCTACTCCATGCTCATCGAGTCTGCACATTCGATAGTGGCAAGTATGTACATCGCCCAGTGTCATGCATTCAAAGTCCACATATGCACACACTTAGTTTGTGCATTGTGCTCTCACGCTTTAACACTAGGCATTGCAATGTCTATACACTATTGTTGCATGTACACCAAGTCCTCACATCTGTTGATGGCACGTCCATGCATCCATTTCTAATGTACATAGTTTTCTTGATGGATTCTGTATTACACAATGCAAAGTCTATACATTGCAAAGTCTACACATTGCATTACACCCTACAAAGTCTGTACAGAGCTTTACTGTCTTAAACTGATATTCCTTTCGACTGACTGACAGGGACTCTTTGCAAAGACTAATGATTGGCTCGTGATCCAAGGATGGACGAGGTGCCCAGATTGTGACACGTGGAATGCAGCCCAGCCAGGATGCTGCCATGTGGTCGA
Source organism: Amorphophallus konjac (assembly GCA_022559845.1). Lineage (NCBI taxonomy): Eukaryota > Viridiplantae > Streptophyta > Magnoliopsida > Alismatales > Araceae > Amorphophallus > Amorphophallus konjac. The sequence goes on along the minus strand of JAHNEJ010000846.1, from coordinate 2,673 downwards.
AATTCCTCAGATCTGGCAAAAGCTCTGGACGGGAAATGTGGAAGCCACACGCCCTATCCAAACTGTTGCTGGTATAAAAGGAAGTCTTCTTCCTCAGAAGAAGGTTGATCGAAAAGGCTTGAGAGCAGAGAAGCTTTAAGCAGCAGAGAGCCACTGAGAGCAGAGAAGAAAAACCCACGATCCACAGAGAAGAAAAAGAGAAAGAAGAGAAGATTAAGAGTGATGAGTTGAGAGAGAGTTTGTTTGAGAGCTTGTCTAATTGTTCCTCAGACTCTTGGTTCAGATACCAGAGCTGAGTTACTCATTGCGAGCTACATTCCCTGTTGGGATTTATTGTTTTCGTTTGCTTCTGTTTTTGTTTTCTTCGAACTCTTGTCTTCAAGCTGTGAGTCAGCGTTTGCAGAGGTGTAGCCTTTGGACGGGTAAGCTGTATTCCCCAGCGGGTTTGCAGAGGTGTAGCCTCTGGATAGGTTAAGCTGTAACTCCTCAGCGGGCGAGACTTGGTCTCGGACAGCAAGCTGTGAAGCTCAGCGGTTGTAGGCTAAGTTGTATTACCCAGCCGACGCAAGCTGTGTTGCGCAGCAGTAAGCCACACTTAGTTTGAGTGTGGGGTGGGCGTAGGTCTCCTGATTGAACCACTTAAAAATCTGGAGTGTCAAGTGTTTGTGTGATTGCCTTGATCTGCTGTGTGATTGCATTTGCTGATTCTATTCTTAGATCGTTTTGTGTTTCTGCTCAGATCTAGCACTCGAGTTAGTGATTTAGTAGATCTGCCTAAATTCCGCATTAGAGCCTTATATTGGTTTTAAATTAGGCAATCGATCTATTCACCCCCCTCTAGATCCACACTTTGTGGTGACAGAGTGTTTCCATCTAACATAACAATTGGTATCAGAGCCTAACTCTTCTACAGGGACTTACCGCCCGAAGAGGAAAGGCACAGATGGATGCTAGAGGAATGATCGTTGAAGGATACTCAACCACCAAGCCCCCTTTCTTTGATGGATCGAATTATGCATACTGGAAGAACCGTATGCAAGTCTTCTTGAGGGCGAAAGACTACGAGATTTGGAAGGTAGTCAGTAAGGGACCTTATGAGCTGTCCCCTAACGAGGATGTCTGGACCAAGGAAGAGATCAGAAGGTCCACTCTGAACTGGAGTGCCATAAATGCTATACAGTGCTCTCTGCACCCCACAGAATTTTCTCGTGTATCAGCTTGCAGTTCAGCTAAGGATATGTGGGATGCACTAGAAGTTATCCATGAAGGGACTTCTCAGGTTAGAGAGACGAAGGCGAATTTCCTAGTCTCAGAGTATGAAGCCTTCAAGATGAAGCCCAACGAGACCATCAAGGAGATGTACGCTCGGTTGATAATCATTACTAACGGTCTCAGAGGTCTTAGGAAGACACAGATAGAATATGATATAGTAAGGAAGATTATGTGTTCCCTGACTCATGTTTGGCACACCAAAGCTATTGTGATGGAAGAGTCAAGGGATCTGCGCAACACCAGGGTAGATGAGTTAATTGGTTCGCTGATGGCGTATGAAATAAATCTGCCAAAGATAGAGGAAGCTGAGAAGAAGAAGAAACCAATTGCTCTGAAAGCTGGTGCCAGCAAATCCAGCCGATCCAGCTCTAATGGATCATCATCCGAGGAGAGCCTGACTGGTGAAGATATAGAACGTAATGAGATGGAAATGATCACCAGGGAATTCAAGCGGTTCCTCAGGAAAGAAGGAAGGCGATTCAGCCGAAGGAGCCATGGTGGCGGCCGACGGGATACAAGATATAAATATAATCCTGCAAAGAAAACTGAAACTAATACATGTTGCCAATGCAGGAAGACCGGCCATCTGAAAGCTGATTGTCCAGAGAACCAGAAGCACAAGGACAAGTCCAAGAGAAAGAACACTAAAGGGAAAGCCACGGTGAGTACCTGGAGTGATGAAGACGAAGGCTCCTTCAGTAGCAACTCAGACAGTGAGGGAGAAGTTGAAAAGCCCATTTGCCTTATGGCAACAAGCTCTGAAGACAGAGAGGAAGACTCAGATGTGGTATCCTCTCGATTCAATAGTTTCACTATTGCTGATTGGGTAGATGCCTATCATGACGTAGCTGATAAATCAGATGATATCAGAAAGGAAAATAGGCATCTAAGAAGAAAGATAAATTCCATGCAAAATGACACAACTCTAACTGATAAAATTGCATGCCTTGAATCAGAGAAAAATAAACTGAAACTCACATGCTCTGAAATAGAAGAAATCAAGCATGAGTTAAGAGCCTCTAAAGAAGATAATGAGGGGTTAGAAAAAGAAACTGATGAATGGAAATTGAAAATTCAGAAATATGAGAGTGAGATGAAAATTGTGAGTGAAAAATATGAAGATTTCCTAAGTGTGAACACCGAATTGAAGAAATCCATTGAAGATATTCAGAAAGATAATGAGGACAAGCTGAAAACTATTGAGAAAATGACTCAAGGTTCAGAGAACCTAAATGCTTTGTTAGGGTCAAAAGTAAATTTCAGGAGAGAGGGCCTTGGATTTAATTCTAGTGCAACAAAAAGTTTTGGAATGAAGACCACTTCATTTGTAGCACAAAAAGAGAAAGGACCTCTGATTAACATGAATTCAAAAATCTCTGTGAACAAAACTAGAAATCTGAA